>CM068549.1:8873177-9081399 GCA_035048495.1 Euptelea pleiosperma
ACATATGGGGTGGGTACTGTCAACAAAGACCTTCAAAAGCATAGAACTCGGGTGTTTATACACATGATGTCTGTGTTTGTAGGACAAAAAATGGCAGTAATTGATCCTAATAAAGACATGAAAATTGACTCCTACCCATAGAAGTAGCATGGTCCATAATGGGTAGATTTTGAAACTTAGATTACACGTGGATCCCATAGCTTGAAGTGGAGTCCACCTTGGCTTGAATGCTGCAACTTTTGCATACGAACTATATTTGTCCTTTATTTGATTCGTTCATTTTATTGCTTGACTAATGCATTTTGTGTCTGAACTTGGTGGGTGTTTAGGAAGATAATCTACTTTTGTTTTGTTCATTTTTTGGTAAACCCACACTGTTTTGAGTAGCCCCTACACATTGCTTTTTCTTCCTTACATTTTTTCATAGAGCTAGGAGCTTGTAGGTACATAGACATTGTGGGATGTGGCAGACTATTAATTAGGATCTTGTAGAAAGTCAAGTCTTTTTCCTTTAATCCTTTTAAGATGATTTTATGAGCTAATAATATGTGTTATCCTTTAATTCTTTCCATGAGGCCTGCATGTAGTATGATTTGCTAGAATATGCTTTGCACTTATTTTTCTTTAATTGCAAAATGCAATATGCATGTGGTCCTCTACAAGATCTGCGCGATTTCATCATTTCAAAAGCTATTTTTAGCCTAAAATTAATGTCGAGCAATTCTATTTAATTCTCAGCAATTCTTATAGCATTTAATTAGCTTGAGACATACCATTTGGCTCTTCCCCATTCAAGGGGTAATATTCTTGTCAATATGGGCTCTGTATAGTGATTAACAAAAAGTTTTACAAAAAAATGATTTGTATTTCAGGAAGTGTTGATACAGAAAAAGTTCTAGATATCTAGGCTCTGTATGGTGATCAACAAAAAAATTTATAGAAAAAAGATTTGTATGTCAGAAAGTGTTGACACAAAATATATTTATGACATTTACATGCAAAAATCATATCTAGAAAACTTATTCAGACTTGGCATACATAGCCTTAAGTGTCCATCTTGTTTGGAAACCTTTATTTTGTTTACTGAGTTTTTATAGTTGTAACTTGTGTCAGTATAGATTTTTGGATTACTTGTGGTTTGTAATGAGTGTCCTCATTTTTTTTCTATTGGCGGTATTTCCCAAGGCCTGCAAATGATGAAAATAGCCCCGAAAGGTGCAATTAGGAATATTAATTATATCATTCATATTTCTAGCACTGCATGCCATCCTTTCCTCTAATTTTTGTTGAGCGTCAAAACATTTTTTTATTTTTCCTTTTTTGTGTGTTTCTTTTTTTTGGTTTTTTCAAAGAAAATCTCAAGACATGGAATAAGCAGACTCTACTTGCTATCCTCACAATAATAATAGGATCACAACCAGCTTGGGCTGCATTTATATGCCCAACAGTTCAGACTTGGCTTAATTTAAAGGCTCGCCAGATAAATGGACTAGGCTTGAGCTTAACTTTTATAGAAAATAAGCTTAGGCACAATGCAAATGTAATAACCTTGCTATTATGTTATGGGCTGGCTTGGACGTATCTCGGCTCTGGCCCATTAATATCCCTATCTATAACCATTTTGAACCTCAAGGAAGAAGAAATGGAAGAAAGAAAAGTTTTCGAGAAGGGGAAATCACTATTTGGTTAGATGTGTTTTTTTTTAGTCCAAGTTATTTCAAACGTTGTCCACTTCTTCTTCTTCTTCTTCTTCTTCTTCTTCATGTTTTTCTGAAACTCTATTTTTTGGTTTTCATCTTCTTCTTCTTCACATTTTTCTATAACATTTCTGTAACTGTTTTTTGGTTTCCATCTTCTTTCAGTCCACATTACTTGCAGAGTTGCAATCCACATTTTCTTTCAGACATTCTTCTTCTTCTTCTTCTTCAGTCCACTTTAGTTTGTCTGTCTCTTTTCCATTTCACAAAAATCAGGCTGAAAGACAAATTATCTTTATCTAATGAACTAAAGAAGAAAAATCAAACAAAGACATAATATCATGCACTGGAAGATTCACAATCAAAATCTGGTCTTGTTCACTCACTATCTGTCTGTATCTCTTTGTTGGATCTCATAAGATCAACTTTTTCTCCATTGTTTCATTCTATACGAAGCCAACATTTATATGAACCATCTATCCCTGTCAATCCTAAGACTATTAATTTCATGCTGCCAAAACTTGGTAAGTTTGTGAATATTTATTTGCAATGAGCTAGTCTACTAATTTGCAAGGTAGTTGCAATACTTTTTTCAAGTATTAGTTTTCATGGTCCATGTTTGATAAATCTTCATGGATTATGCTCTTCTTTGATGCTTATTTTGGTTGTTGGGAGTAAGTTGCCTTGCCTTTTGGTGGTTCTTTGCTTTGAGCTATAAGTGTTACATTTCTAGTGTATTGTTTCCTATTTTATGTTCTTCTGGGAAATATATTATCTGTTGCTTTGTTAAAAGAAATTTTCTAATTTCTAGTTCTTCAAAACTTAAGGCTCAATCTTCTTGTTCTTTTTGATTGCTAGCTTCACTTGGTAAAACTCGTGGAAACATACTGAGGTAGGATCTGATATCTGGGTTTAGTAGAAGATTCTTGTGTATTTGATTATCTCTTTTGTCTTAAATTGATTCAAAACATGATTGGTGAGGAAATGTGTGTACCATCTTGTAGATTTTTTTTCATTATCTTACAAATAATTTTGGAATACTCGACTCTGAGTTAAGTCCACATGTTTGTTTTTCAATTTTCTCTTGGCAGTGGTTAATTTCAATCGACATACTTTATCAAAAATATATGGGTTAAGGGTTTGTTGATTTATTGATTGGCTTATGAACTTATATTACAATTCTTACAATATCCATGTCAAAATTTTTACTTTTAAGTATTTTCCATGCCATGTAAGCGGAATACCAGTCCTTGCTATGCTATTGCAAGGACTGGTTTTTGTGTCTCACTTCCATCAACACTTCACGATGTTTTATGGTCAAGTTGAATATAATATCATTATCTGCAAGTTTTCTTAGGACATAATGGAATGCTGTACAGTGAAGGTAATGAGTGTTGATATGGATTTTCCTCTTTGCCTTTGATTGCTGAAAGTAAGGTTTTTCCGCGTCGTTGGTTACTGAAACCCTAAAGTTCAACAATATTTGTAATTATCCGAATCTTGTTCACTCAAATCCTGCAAAAATCACAGGGTTGTACAGTGGCTCATGTCGGGTATCGTCCGCACTCGGGGTTAGGGCAAATAAAGAACAAATTAATGAAAATCTGCTAAAAATGATGGAAGGGTGAGAGATATGGGGTTGATTTTGAAACAAGCTTTGAGATTGAAAGATTATTAGAATTATTTTAACAAAATGAACAATTAACTAGGAAAATAATGAAACAACTATACTCAAATAAACTCCATTCATTAAATAGAAAATGTCAATTACAAGCCTTGAATGAAACTATTGCAAAACAATTAAGGAAAACTAACTAGAAGGAATTAAGAGAAAGGAAGTTAGAGAGAGACTTAGAGAGAGAGAACTATTCTAGAGAGAAAATAGACAAAGTGAGAAAACTCTAGAGAGAGAAACTCACCTTGAACTTACCTGAGGAGATTGGATCCGGCAGTAGAGGTTCGACCAAGGAGAGAATATGTGCACACGTGGGTGCACCATGAGGAGGGTTTGGGCTTGATGTGGTGCTGTCCAAAGGGATGGGGATCGGTTTGCATGGGTTGTAGCAGATCTGCTAGTGGAGAATGGATGCACAATGTGAGATGGATGGAGGCGTTGCTGCCAGCTGGATGCGCCAACGTAAATGGGATTGCTGGTTGCTGTGCGGCAAGGTGGAGATGGTGGGTGGAGCTTCAACCGGAGAAGGTGGAGGCGTGAATGGATGACCTGCTACTTTCTTCTTCTTTCCTCCTCTATTCTCTATTTTCTTTTCTTTTCTTTCCTTGGGTGAGGATGGTATAGGCGGAACAGTGGAAGAGAGAGGGGGTCACCGGTGATAATGGTGCTCGCCGGAGTTGCAGGTTGCAACTCCGGTGATCTTGAAAATATATATTATTTTTTTGTTTTGAAGGTGCAGACCTGCAACCCAATATTGCAGGTCATGGAGGAGGAAAGGGCAGCAGCATGGAGAGTGATGTCCGTGTGGAGCACGGAAGGAAGATGATGGTTGCTGGTGGTGATTACAAGTTGCCGGTCGGAGTTGCAGGTTGGTGCGTGAAGAAGATATCCAGGCCGCTTCTTGTGGTGTTGTTGTTTGGAGAGGCCACGCACCAAGACGTTGAGGCAGCAGGTTGGTGGTGCAGGGGTTAACGGTGTTGAACAAGAGAGAGAAGAGAGGATGGTGAAGGACGGTGGTGGTTGCAGCTGCAACAGTTCGCCGGAGTTGCAACCTGCAACTCCGGCTTGGGTTGATGAATAGGATGAACGGTGGCTGGTGGAGCGTAGATGAATGGTGGAGAGAAGATGGCAGCTAAGGAGGATGGAAACGGTGCAGTACCTGTTGGTGTAGGAGGCGGCAATACTGAAGCAGCTGCTCCGTAAGGCGATGTCAAACCTGCAACTCCGTGTTGCAGGTCTTTGTAGAGACGGTGAAGACTGGGGGGAGAAGAAGCTGTGGTGGAGAGATGAGAAAGAGGAGAACGTGGGAAGCTGGACTGGAGGAAGTGGGGCGGTGCACCTGCTATGGTAGTGGCCGGAGTTGCAGGCTGCAACTCCGGTGGAAGATGGTGAAGAAGATGACGAAGAAGGTGGAAGAAGAAGAGGAGAAAAAAAAGAGAAAGAAGGAGAAGAAGAGGCGAAAACGTGGTGGGGTTTTTTGGGGAGAGAAGGGAGCAATAAGGAGGGGGATTAGGGTTCCAAAGAACCCTTCTCCTTCCCCTTTTAAAGCTCCCTAGTTTCCATTAATGGAAATTAGGGAATTTTTGAAATAAAAAAATTTTTTTTTTTTTTTTTTAAAGTAAAACACTACTTTTCTTTGGAGAATGTCCCCATTTAGTGGACCCCCCATTTTTTTAAAATTTAATTAAAATTATTTTGAAATTCATGGGGTCCACTAACTGGTCGGACAGCGGGTCGATGATGATGGGCCCGGCTACTGGCCCACATGGATTGATGATGTCCATCGTCTCACAAGATGATGTGACAGACAGTCTGATGGCGATCGGATGGATGGTGACTTGATTAGGACCCAGATTGGTAGATCGACGGATCTAGAGAGATCCAATGGTCCAATTGAAGATCCAACGGTCCGATGGAAGATCCAACGGTCAGAAAGCTAAGGGAGATGAGATAGGGCCGATGGGCAGGAGTTCTGGGGTTAGGTCAGTAGATTCGAGGACCGAGAGATGAAGAGAGAGAGAGAATAAGGAGAGATGAGAGAGAAAGTATCAGAAAATGGAGATAAAAGTATTGGCAGAGGGTCTAGAACCCTGGTCTTCACTGTGACCATCCTCACGCTTCTCCAGTAGAGTAGACTATCATTCCTTGCTGACTCATGTGGCTTTAAACGCTTTGGTCCGTCTTTTGGTCATTGGCTCTCCTACTCTCTTCGTTCTTTGGGCCGACTTTTTGGTCCTCTTATTTAGCCCATATTTGGCCCATAGCATATGGGCTCTTTAAGCTTTGATAATGGGCTTTCCTGATCGATGTGGGCTTGCAAGTCTCGAGAATTGTCCCATCGGGGTTTCCTGCGACAGAAGAAGCGCGTAATGAGACTCTATCAGAATGACTTCATGTCTAGACTTCCGAAAATGTGTTTAATGCATGCAAATATACTATTTCGTCCAGAAAAGTGTGTTCTACGCAACAAAAGAGACTTATGTAGAAAAGTAGATAAATAGAGCATTCTAACGTAGGAGAATGCAATAACGCTAAAAGGATAATTACTTAAAATAAGCACTTTTGAGCGAATATCAATTGCTTTGGAATAGTGGTGTGCTCCAAATGTTAAAGAAATTTAATTTTGTATGGCTAGTTGGTAATTGCATGCTAGGGCCGGGTTCTAAACTTCAACTTCGCTAATTTTCTGTTGAATCCTATAAGTGAACTCAAGAATGGGATATCCCGATTAAAAACTTAATTCTTTCCTTCTTCCCTTTAGAAACAATCAATGTAACTCCTTGAGAATTTCAAGAATCATCTGAAATTCCATCATAGATCATTCCTTCATTTCTTTCTTTCTAAGCATTTAAAAAATATAAAATAAAATCTTTCTAAGCGTACCATGATTGCCAAATGGGAAGCAAGCATAGTTAGGAATCTCTTCTAATTGCTTTCAGCTCATACTAGGACATGATTTCAATTTTTGACTTAAAGCCCCAAATGACTTGTCTACACATTCCAATAGATTGTTGCTCTGTTGTTCTTACAATTATTTTTATTTGCTGTTTTATTTCATGATGCTTTGTTTATTGGTTGTGCTGACATATTGTCCATGGGCCAACATCCATGTCTTTGGCAATTTTAAGCTTTCCACTAATGTAGTTATGGGATGTGATTGGTTCTAACTATGTCATATGCTGCTCTCACACAAGTGAGCACTGGGGATAGAGGGCAATGGGTGAAGGGGGCTCTAAGTACTATGGGGGCTTATGACCTGACCATGTTTTATTACTCTCTTCCTGTCAGGTTGGTTGTTGGTGTATGGGTCCATTAAGGGAGGCCTACTGACAGCATGGTTGCTGCCCTCTTTGGCATGATCTCACCAAAAACCACGAGTCCAAATTTAGTCAACTTGATATGAAACTATTGTTCCACCCTGCATATTTTTCAAATTTATCCATCTAGAGTGTTACATTTTTTATTTGGAAATCACTAGTCAGGCTGATTTATAGTCTGTTCAAGAGTAATGGAGATATTCAAGAAAGGCAGTGAACATTAAAAAAAATAAACATTAAAAAAACCGATCTGTAGCAATGGAGTAAACCACCAATCATGCTGATTTTTGGCCCATCCCTAAGTGGATCTACAGACCAAAATTCAGCCTAATCGATGGATTTTATACCACAATGAAGGTAGGTTCTTTGCCCATCCCTAGGTAGAACTACAGACCAAAATTCAGCATGATTGGTTTCAACCATCGGATTTGGTGGTTTCTAAATGTCAGTCACACCTAGAAACCACCAATCAGGCTGATTTTTGGGCCATCCCTAGGTGGACATATAAACCAAAATTCTGGCCGATTGGTGACTTTTTGTTTTATATATCATGCTTATAATTATATAGATAATTTGGTATTTATTAGCTTACATGTTATTGGCAAATCATTCATCAATTGGATGTAATCGAGCCCTTTCAAGTTGTAAAATCCATACCACTTGTGTCGGGTTAGCAGCAAGTGGGAAACATTTACCAAATCCTTTCACATGAATTCTGATTTGTAACTTTACGCATTTCTAACCGTTTCCTTTTGGCAGGATCTAAAGATTGATGATCCGGAGACCTAACATTTTGTCCTTGTTCATGCGCTTTTGGTGCTTGGTGCTTGGTGTTGGTATAAAACCATAGCTCTTTTCGATGAAGGTGGATTCAAAGTTGATGCCATAGACTTAACAGGTTCTGAAATCCATTCATTTGACAATAGCATTACAAATCTTTCCCAATATGTAAATCCACTTACTAATTTCCTTGGAAAGCTTAGAGGTGGGGATAAGGTCTAATCTCAATTGTTTCACTTCCCTGCAACTCTAATTTTTTATCTAAGAGATTACTAGTTCACATTGCTCTGTGAAAAAAGGGGCTATAATTGTCTTCTTGTAATGAATGTTACTGCAACTTCTCTTCAATGGATCACAACTAAATTTCAACATTGTTGTTTTAAATAATAATTGAAGACATCAACATGATTCCATTTTAATCAACTACTTATAGTTCTCCACACAATTATGATTCAGTCTTTCCTTGTGCTTTTGTGTTGTGGTAACCCTAACCTCTGAGCTTATGAATCTCATACTTGATGCCTTTTTCTAATTCTTCTTATTGTTTGTGTAACTTTCCTTTGGAACAATTATCATTAGAGCATTATTTAGTCTTCCTTGCATGCTTAGCTTGTGTTGGAGACATGAGTTTTCTAGATATGAATGTGCTGTTAAGAATTTTTTATTTCTTCAAGTAATGAACAATTCACAAGTTTACTTATCAACAAAAAAAGAATTGATTAACAAGCTATATATTGGCAGTTTTCTTTTTAACAATACTAGTGGGTGACACGTGTGTCTGCACCTGATTCACGAAAAATTTCTTGAGACTGCAGTTTTTGCATGTATTATCAGTTGAGCATTGTAATTTTGTACGGTTTCACATCGATGAGTCACACGGTGAATAATGTAGTGTTTGATGTGCACCAAGTTTGGTGAACATTTTGAGGTTACAAGTCATGTATGCAAGGTTTAAGTGTTTAACATATCGGCATATTCAACTTATTGATAAACTGATGGAATGATACGTCTTGACCGAGAAGGAACAAGACAAAATGAGACACTACAAAAAAAACAATATTCCGGATACACAAAAATAATCAGTAAATATTTTTAATGCTTAATTAAGCTAAAATATGTTGTAATTTTATTTGTGTATAAAAGATTGATATATTAATTGCTTAGATTAAGGTTTTGTTAAAAGCCGATTCATATTGTCTCAGTACCTCACAGGATCGAGATGTCTCAGCCAAGACATAACGAGACTTTGAACCTTGTTTGCATTTATCAGTCGAGTAGCTTCAGATTGTCTGGGTTTACATTGATGAGGTAGTGAGTTGTGTCTCTGGTCCCTTACACTTAAGGCGTTACCTTATTATATGATGGATATGCTTGATGTTGCCCAAGTTGGCACACCTCTTCATGTGTGATATAATGCCACCTTGATGGCCATATATATGGATGAAATGAGACAGGAAGATATTGGGTTAGTTGTGAATCTAGAAAACTAAAATGAAAGGACTAATTGCCCTAAAAACCTTTGAACATTTATATAAGGTTTTTTTTTTTCTTATTTGAGAAATTTGGCAACCCAAGTTCTCACTTTAGGTATAGTGGAGTTAAATATTATATGGGTCCCATTTGGGTCTTCCGATGACTAACAAAAGTGAACCAAAAAAGTTCATGTTTTTTCTCGGCCGTGGATCCCGAGAATCCAATGGTGGTTAATTGTGCTGAGCTGGCATCACTTTTGCAAAATAAAAACCACCGTTGGATTCTCGGGATCCACGGCTGAGAAAAAACATGAACTTCTTATGTTCACTTTTGTTGGTCATCGGAACATGTTCCTTTATTTTATATACAGAGACTTTTTAATGTGGGTAAGTGCAGCTGTGGTGGCATTAAGCCATTTCTTTCTTTTATACCGTAATAGTTTTGTTGTAATAGGTCATACCTTTGGTTTTGTGAATTAGTAGAACAAAACAATTATTTGATTTGCAACAACTCTGGCTTTCTTAATTATGGATGGTAAACTTAATCAGGAGGTTGGGCTCTTGTTAATTTGTTATTAGTTTCAAGTTCTATCTTGAAAAGTTGTCCTCAAGCAAAGTGTCTAAACTTGAATTGCATAAAGAGAGTATGAATTATACTTATTGATAAAACTAGTCAGAAAGGGGTAATTCATCTTGGAAACATGCATGGAAGATATTTTCCCATGGTTCCTCTTCTTGCATTCTATTAAAACAGTTCTCAAGTTGAATGTGTAACGCTATCCAAGCTTGGCATATTGTTTCGTTGGTTGCATGTAATATTTATATTTTTCAGATTCTTTTTTTAACAAACTTAAAGGTCTATTGAACATATACACCTGTAAAAATATGAGCATAGGTGAGCTTGGTGGTGGATGTATATCGTATGCAATGGAGTTGTTTCCATTTAAGGTTTCAAAAGCCATTTTTATTGGTGCAGCAATGTTGACTAGCGGACATAGTACTCTTGATATGTCCTCGCAATAGGTTCGCCTCCATTCTCTTGTTTCTGGGATATGATGGAAGAGTCATTAGTTAGAGAAGTGCATGCTGAACATCTATAATGTGACCATAATGTTAGTTAAGCATGTAGGCAGTTGTTAATGCATATATCAAGATTACTTTGAAGTTCTTTCTCTCGCTCAATCATTTGGACAAAGAAAATAATTACATGGTGGCCTTATTCATCTAATTTGAGGTTCTTTTTCTTTTAACGGTTTTGGAAAACTAATTTAATTTTACTTTTTGTGCTGTGTTCATTAGAAATTAACAAGGTTTGATGGTCTTGTTAACTGATTTCTTAATTTGTTCTACAGGTTTAGTTATTTACTCCTCTTGGTGTCCCTATTTAATTTGCTTTTATCTGCGATGAGGAAATTCTTAACAGAAGGTAATCCACTCACATATATTCATGCATGCATATAACCACAAGCATATGCATTCTTATATCCATTTTCCCTGCATTTTATTTTTGGTTCAGAATTCTAAACATTATTGTTTTTGGGTTGATTTTACAGCTTTTAAGTGTGATTTCGTGTCTTTAGCGGGTATTAGTTTTGGGTGATCTAAACTATGGTTTAGTATCTTAGCCTTGGTGAACTTTGTGGAGAAGTACGCCATCGGATCCTCGTCTGTTGGTGAACTCTCAGTCAAGGAGTGAAACCTCATTTCCGTTTAGCTTCCGTTTCTTCTTTTTTGTCACTCCAAGCATCCACCAAAAAACCCTATAACATTTCCAACATATCTCTCAGATTTTGCCCCTGTTTTAGCTTCCATATCTTCCTTTTTGTCACTATGATATTGCAAATTATTAGTAGAGTCTCCTATTTAAGGTAAAGATTGATGTGAACTTGATATTTTTATTCATAATTTGGTATTTCAGTAGTTTGGATAGATGACTTTACTGATTTGCATATGCAACTCTTGGTTGCTCTGTTAACGTGGTTTTCGTTCATAAAAGTAGCTGGATTGATTGGATAATGGTTTGACAAATGAAGCATAAGAAAATGGTGGAATAGTAACCTCTCAAAAATGGGAAGAGGGCAACCCTTCACTTTCTGAAAACGTTGCAGTAGGTAACTAGAAACACTCCTCTTTCCTTTCTTGTCCAAAAAAATGTGAGATGGACAGGGTCACCAAATGGTCAAGTGTGAGCTTAGACATCTTTATGATCATCGGTACCAAATATAATGTAACATAGAAACTTAAAAAGCGTGGACTGTTTGGAAGTTTTATTCTATGATATTTAACCCATGATAGGGAGCTAGAACTGTTGTGACTTGAACGAAATATTGCATCACATCCAAGAGCCACAATACGAAAAGTATACTGGATTTTATATCAAAATAAAAAATTTGGCTTATATTGATAGGAGCCCTTTTAATAATAAAATTGTGGATCTTTTACCTTAATTTTTTCAGTTTTTTCTATTGATAATGGAAATGTTTGAAAGAATTAAAAACACTATGAGAGAAAATGTTGATGGGAGGTTTGTGCATATACTCCTAATGTTGGATTTAGGTAGTTGATAATCTTTAAGAAATCATAGATAATGATATACAAATATGAGTATTAATGAACTCAATGTGGCCAATTTTGGACATGGACTCTTGTTTTTAAGGTCCTTAACGTACAACGACAGCACATAGTCCATTATATAAGTGTGTGAGGCCTGCATAACACTAACTATAAATACTACCATAGTAAACAACTGAAGTCCTCCAACAAAGTCAGTAGAAAGCTATGAACCTAGCCAATATTACTTGGAAACTAAGATACAAGGTTATCCACAAATTTCCAAAGTGGAGCATGCATGGATACATAGTTTCTGGAATATAGGTTTTTTGAATAACTGAAAAATTAATGCTGTGAGAAATTGTCAAGGTGACCAATTTTAATAAAACACAACCCTTTACTTCAATTTCTTATCTCAGTGAACCATTATTTAGTACAAGCCACAACTCAGCAGTGTTGAAACATGACAATGTGTACTGATATAAGAAACTTTACAGTCATACCACGTCATAAATAGCTAATAATGAACATGTCATATATAGCTAATAATGAATTTTTCCCAAGAATCTACTAATACTTTGGTAGTTCCTTCCATCCATTAATAATCATTATATCCAATCATACAACCTCTCTCTCAACCAACAGGGAGAGATTTTTTTATTTTTCAATAAGAACTTAGAGTTGAAGTATAGGGTAGCTTAACGCTTGGCAGAAGACATTTATTGCTAAATCTCTTTATGGGTCTTAGGGGCAGTTTAGAACTTAGCACAAGACATTTATAACTAATTCTCTTTTCGTAGGTGGACTTTTATTACTTGGCTCTTAGTCGAGTGGAGGTGCATGGTTTGGCTGGTGTTGCCTGCCTTTCACCATAAGGCAATCCACGTGCTTATATATATATATACTTTTGACTGACATGAATGTGAGCATCGCACCCTATAATGCATGTTTATTTTTACGAAGTAGTTTCTCTTGTTTATTGTGTTTTGAGCTTTATTTTCCAAGTTGATTGACTTGTAAAAGGTGTTTCTCTTCACTATTTACTTGCTTGGCTCTTCTACTTCTAGTCTAGGGCTACTTTATTTTACCAACTGGCAGTGTCCCTTTAGCTTCAAAGACCTGTATTAGAAATAGTCATTCCCTCTTCATGGAGAGTGGCTTTTTCTTGATGTTATAGATGCTAATAAGCACGAATCCTTTAATGGTCTTCTTTTTCCCTTTTTCGCATAGAGTTCATCTTCATAACAACCCCATGTAAGATATATCTATAACACTAACCACTCACTAGCATAGCTTATTACTAGGGACCGTAATTGATTAAATAATTATGATCCAATATTCATGTTATGAGACTGTCTCAACAACTTCAATGATGGCTGTCAAATATCTCCATGATCATCTGAGCTAGAGCTCTTCAATTACTTGGGGTGATTGGAGTTTCATACCTTTTAAGTTTCATTGTTATTAACTTTTTTCAGGTTTCTTAGTGGTCCAACCTCAGAAAAAAGAAATCAATTAATCACTACAACAAATTATGCCTATTATGGCATTAAGTTCATGGTATTTCGTGGGTATTGGGTGTTATTCCCTAGTATGAGTTAGGTCACATACAAATTCTCAATCTTGATAGTTTCTCAACATTGACCCAGCCTTCTCAAATTCTAACTCATGTTTATGGGTGTTTAATGTTATCTCTACCTGTCCCCTGGATATGTTTCAAATATTAACTTATATGCCCATATACTTTTCAGTGGTAGTTGCATTCTGTTTACATTTTTAATAAATTTAATGAGAAGTGGCCTTGTTTCTCCATGTAGGTCACAATCTTTATTTGCTTTGCGTTGTTGCCAGACTATCTTCAAATTTTTGAACATTTAGCTTTTGCAAAGTGTTTCCCATTTTCATATTTTTGATTGAGTGGCTTATTCATTTAGGAATCTTAGTGATACATGAATGTGCAGATGGGTGGAAGGCTTTATGGGTTTTAAAGGCCATTCTCTGTTGGTGAAACTTCCGGTATGTTTTTACTTAAAACTATTTCTTTAACGGGTAGTTCTAGAGGATCCACATTTTTTCCTTAGATAATGTTTGCTTTAAATGTCAAGAAAAGCTTAAGAAGTAGGTCATTTGCATGGAAGTTGTTAGAACACGGTCCTACTGGATTATGAATCAGCTTGTGACTTGGCTATGTTTAGCATTGTATCACTACATTTATTGCTGATTGGCATCAGATTATTGTGATTTTCTGCACATTCTTCATTTTAGTCAGTTTAGGTCATCTCTTTCGAATTGATCGTTTAAAAACCACACTTTATCACCAAAAGGAGGTGCACATGGGCTAGGCTCTAGCCTGGTCAAGCCCATCAATGTTATCTTTATTTATGAATTCAAATCATCTATGTCGTTGTTCGAGGGATTACTTCCCTTTTGAAGAAGACACGTTTTGTTATTATTCTTGGCCTTTGATAAGTTTTGGGAGCTTTTCTTGATAAAAAAATGTGGTACATTTGTTCATTTTATGACCACCCCATCGATGTTTTGCTTATATTCGTTCATATTTGTGTTGGATTCTTATGGTTAAGTTTGTTTTTTCTCTATAAGAAGCCTTTTGTGATTAAAAAATCTCTTTTGATTCTTTGTTACTACGACAAATGGAAGTTTGGAGGTTGTAGTTTCTAAACATGTCATTGGGGCTGTCAATTGGGGGAATGGTAGCAATCTGAGCCACCTAAGATAAATGAGTCTTTGCTTTCCTTTTTTTCCTAATGAGGTTCAGTTTGTTGGACATTTTACTCAAAATAGACCCATGATGAATTCATGCTTTAGGAATTCAGATTATACGTTTAGTGTTGAAAATCTGAATTCATGCCATTTTTCATATAGATGGTTGGTAGCATTTAATTTATAGATCTATGTCTTGAGAAAAAAAATCTTCTCTTCTATATATAATCCAGATCATATACACCATAGGGTTGGGTAATTACCCAACTCCAGCTACTATATGTTCACCAGCACGCACCCACTTCAAATTCAGTTTTCAATATTTATTTTTTCAATCATAAACATATGGGGTACTGTCCACAAAGACCGTCAAAAGCATAGAACTCAGGTGTTTATATACATGATGTTTGTGTTTGTAGGACAAAAAAATGGCAGTAATTGATTCTAATTAAGACATGAAAATTGACTTCCTGCCCATAGAAGCAACCCAGTCCATAATGGGTAGATTTTGAAACTTAGATTACATGTGGATCCCATAGCTTAAAGAAACTTAGATTACATAAGGCTCTTGCTTTGTTCATAGTTCAGTAATTAAATATTACTTTTATCTTTTATGTTTTCGTTCAAATGTGTACATGGAGAAATTTATAAATGAAGTCATAGTAAGAAAAGTGAGATTTTATTGGAGCTATTGTGAACTTTTAAGGCTCATGCTAAGCCTTCTACTTCCTTCCATGCATTAGATTGTGTATAAAGCCTCGAAATATATCTGATCTTAAACACTGATCAACCCTTGAAATGCTTCTATTTTTTGTTAGAAGATAGAGAGATATGGGGCCTGCAAGCGAAGATCTTTTAGAGGTATCTTGGCAGATTTGAGCAACTTCGTAGTAGACTTGAAAGTGCAAAAGATGAAGGGCATCCCTCTTGACAAAGTAAGGTGTCAACCTTAATTTGATATGCCATTTGGTGTTGTTTGAAATTTATCTATGTTCATTTTCTATGAGGCAAATCATTTTACATCAGTTATTTGAGGGTTTAATTAAAATTTAGGTCTAGTATTGAACATAAATATTTATTTTTCTAGTTTTAGCATTGTTGGGTTGCTTACATTAACTAGCATTGTTATACTCCCACTTACGTTAACTAATATTGACTTTCAGGTGGCTTAATCATCTTAATTTTGCCATAAAGAAAGATGTATGAACTTAAGAAGAGGAGTTGGCTTTGATACACACTCATCAAATTTATAGAAATAATTGAGTTAACAAAGTTCTTACTCGAAAAAGAGCCAAGGTGGAGATTTTTTAACTTTTTTTTGGGGGGGGGCAGTTGGGAATATGGCCCGTTGGGTCCTCTCATGTATTTAATGAAAAAACAGCTGGCATGGGGAGTTACATGTTGTATTTAACACTTGAGTCAAACTACGAATTTTATATTTTAACTGTATTTGTATTCAATTATTAAAATTATCAGTTTCTTTATTATATGGAATATGAATGTGGTGTATTAGATTGTGTATCAATCTTCACAGGTAATTTTATTGTACTAATAGAGAAATTTATGAGAGCATTATTTAAAATATTAACAAGTAAAACAACAGCATTAATTAAATGCCATGAGTTTATAAATTTAAAAAGATGGCGTTCAGTAAATTCCATGCTTTTAAACAAGTTCAGAAGATAATGTCTGAAAAGATGGCGTTCAAATTTAACTTTATGGCGTTCATAAATGTTATAAACTAATGGCGTTAAAAGAACGCCATAAATTAATGGCGTTCATTAAACACCACTGTTTAACGATAAAAGTATGGCATAGCCTTTTACAGCGTTTTCTATGGCGTTCAATGAACGCCATGAAATGTGTTTTATGGCGGTTTTTGAACTCCATAAAATGTCTATTTTGTTGTACTAGGTTTATAACCGCTGACTATAGTCTTTCCTCGGCGAAACTGAAACCGCCGGCGTTACCCTTTATTTACACCGTCGGCAAATTTACGGCGGTTTGTGCGGTAGTTTATAGCCGCCAGTGAAGTGTAACACCGGCGATTTTTAACCGCCGGTGAATCTAATATAAATTTAAAACAAATCATTATTTTTAAAAGTGTACTATTGATGTCATTTTACCCAACCTGATAAAACAAACAAAAAACTGATACAATTGATAAATAACATACAAATATCCCATTCGACTTCCATGACAACTTAAATCATCTGCCTGTTATTACAATTATAACTCTCAAATTGATCAAAGAAAAAGTACATATATAACACAATAGATTAAAAGGAAAAGAAGTCGGAGCCTAATATTATGGTGTGCACAAAATAAGTATTTTGTTTTCTTAAGTTTGACAAGAAACATATTCTATACTTAAAGCCTTACAGATGCCACTGATTCGGCAGAAAAGAGGCACTTTAACTTGTGAAAGATCTGGATCATGTATTTAATCATGGTCCTTGGAAGGAATCTCCAAAATTGCTGGAATTTGCTTGTTGTAGCTATCAACTAGAAACCTTATCATGATTGCAACCTGGAAAAGAAAACACATACAAATTAGTATTTTTAAAACAGTAGCAATCTGATTTTGACCAAATATTCAAAGAAAGTAATTAATTAAGAAGAACAATTAGATGGTTAGTAAAAAGCTATGCGGGTTAATATCTTATCAAAAGATGAAGATTGGCAGGTAAATATCTTTTCAAAACAAAAGATATGACCGGTTATTGTCATAGTCATAAAAGGACACTAAGAAAGATCCATCTAAACTATCCTTCCATATGTATTGATCCTCTACCTCTTAAGTATGTTAATGTCATCCAGACATCTAAATGGTTAAACAACAATACCTTCATTTTGAAGCAATATATTCAATATAACATTTAATCGCACCTTCTATTTAACATTTAACATTTACTATATGAGTAATGGTAATTGCTATAACTTACACCTTCCATAATCATGGATCGACTTCATGCAATGTATGTCAGGTGCTTCGGGACCCACCATATATATTTAAGGCAGGCTGGTACAAGAAATTTTGTGAGACTTTTTACTAGACTCATCAGAAATATGAAAATATTATCCCACAAGAATCTATTAAACGAGGCAACACCAGATTGAAACTATCAATTAACTTAATATTATTAGGTGAGTGATTTAAGGAAAGAGTGAATGCCGTTGTTGCTAGTGGCTGAAGGAAGCAAGCAGTCCTTCCTGAAGCTTACACTAGTTATCAACTGCTCAATTAGCAAGAAACAAATTCACCAAATCTGACCTAAAACAAGAGCACATTGATAATATTGGGTGAGGTCAGACGTACATACAGTCTATGATATCTAAGAGTGTGCTACATGGCTCATACTATGGTCTGCCACATCCATCCTCAAAGTTCTACTCCATATCAAAGTGAATTTCTGATTACAAAAAAAAATCCTCCAAGGCATTCAAAATATGAAGTATCCCCTCCCAAAATGCCACATGGAGGACCACTCTCTTTGTGGATATTTGGCTCACCTCTTGGTGGACCTATACTGCTATACACCAAATAAAAAGCTCAAAATTCAACGACCATAAATCTCCCTATTAAAATGATCAAAATCCAATGTAAAGAAATCACCAATATTTGGATGTGAGCATTTTATTATACGTGTTGGGGCTCGATGTATCAAGTTGTGGCTTAATCTGAAAGTGTAAGCTAGCTAGCATCGTTTTTGTCACTCACTATTGCCATCTGGAACCTACTAACAATATGGATGTTTAGCCGTGTAGCCAACCGTGTATGCAAACAGGGTATGCAAATTCTACATGCAGAACTAATTAAATATTGGGCAATATTTCTTCCAATGTTTCACACCTGGATAAGTTGGTAAAAGCATATAAACCAATTGATGCACAACTCATATTTCAATATGTATGATTCCTAGCCTCATCTACAATGTATTAAAATCCAAAAAAGCCACATGGCACACTCATTCGAGCCCATTGAGCCCTAAATATTTCCTCACCCTTGTGAACCTACAGACCAAAACACCTCTCTAAACCAGCGCTAATGCCACTTTCAATTCACTTTGAAGAGGGAAAATGGAGCAAAGTTTTTGAAACACCCACCCGGCCCCACAAAAAAATGCCACGTGGCACACTTTGTTTTTTATCAGTATACTCTCGTGGCCCTACTCTCGTGCACGTGACCTTGGGTTGGGTTGAGTAATTTACCAACCCGACCAATCTCACTAACCCGATTGGGTTGGGCTCTGGATGGAATTTCTAGGCGTGACCTCGGGTTGGGTTGGCTTGGTCTCACGATGTTGAAGATTGGGTTGGGCTCGGGTTGACCACAAAACCAACCTAACCAGCCCGAGTTGCAGCCCTAGCTAAAGCTTACATGAATAATGCATAACTAAGAGAGAGCACGGAAGCAACAAACTATAATAAATGAATTGAACACTTAGACAAGGAAGATATTTATACTAACACAAGGATGGGGCATTCTAAAATATTAGAACTGCAAAGTTAGCAAGTTGCCACATCTTGACTGACTAGAATATATCAAGCAAAGTATCACACTTAATTATATAGAGAGAAGGATGGTTCTAAACAAGAATCCAGTTGATGTGGGATAAACACAACACATGATGAAACAAAGACAAAATGCGATTTTAAACGTGTTCGATTCGAGGATTTTGTCTTTAGATGGCAGGAAGCGAAGTTCAATCTTAGTTAGTGCATGCATTGTATAGCCATTGAGAAGCTCTCTCCTTTTTGGTGTTTCCCTTTGTATAGTGGAGCCTGTCCTCCTTTGTTTATTTCAATCCAATACTTTACTGATCAAAAATAAAAATAAAAGACAAAATGTGATTTCTAGTCATAACTAGTATAGTTAGTGAGCCAATAATCTTGAGCTTGTCTTCTCAACATGCACATTTTGTTAAAGAATGATGCTACAGCTGCATGGTCATATGAGATTAGCGCCAAAGCTCCGTATTGTGGACCTACAAATCATTTTGAAAATTGTACTCATGAAAGAAGCGAGTTCCTAAAGGAAAGCTTCTGTAAAACCTTATGAATCTAAAAAGCTAAATTGATGCAAGCAAGTGCATTGTGTTAACTCAACATTTTTTTTCCCGAAAAATAACAACAATAATAATAACAACCGAGATTATTTTTTAATATTATCTTTTTATTTTTATTTCTTTACTTTTTAGTTTTCTAATTTTTTATAGGGTCGGGATCGGGGGACAACTATTTGGCATACCCTCATAGAAGATGAATCAATGGCTGATTTTTGGTGAGGCTGATCTCTATGGTGAGGAGATCATCCTCACAAAAATTCAAATCATTTTGATATTCATAGACTGGTTTAGAAGTTGAAGAATTATGGACTGTCTATTTTTACCATTTAACTTGAAAACCACATTTGAGGGGGTTAGAAATTTCAGAATGTGCTGATTTTTTGTGGGGGTGATCTTTATGGTGAGGAGATCATCCTCGCCAAAAATCAGCCATTGATTCATCTTCTATGTGGGTACACCAAAATGGTTGTCAAAAGTGGTTGTCCCCGGACCCTTTTTGATATAGCTGGTTGGGGTCCCCTAACCCCAAGCTTTCCCCTCCAAAATAATAATAATAATAATAATACTAACAATAATAACAATAATAATAATAATAATAATAATAATAATAATAATAATAATAATAGCAATAACAATGCAATAAAGTAATAACAATATTAATTATAATCAAGGTTTAAAAGGGGCCACTATAACGGTATGCTGGACTTGGGGCGTCATCATTTTTTCAATTATAAGGGCCCTTATAACGAATTTTAAAGCTTAGGGGCAAAAATTGAAAATAACGGGAAAAATGGAAAAAATGGCACTGAAATTCAAATTTTGAAATTATTAGTATGGGAAGGCTTGGGTAAACCTTCCTCATTGCATAATTTTCAAAATTATAATTATAATTTTCAAACGCCCCCCTTGCGTAAACCGTGGTGTGCAGGGACTTATGGGTGTGTTAGACAACAGGGACCCGAGTTCGTGGTCTTATTTCAATTGGATGTTAAGCGGGTTCGTTTTGTGTGGATTTTTCCTCGAACACCGGGCTAATTGACTCTATTTCTTGATTCTTTTTAATTAAATGGAGCCTTAGGATCAAATCAGTTGGAATGATGAGGTGGGTGATGAAATCCCACCAGTTTCAATTTTGGAGCTGGGTCTGCTCTCTTAGAGTTGATTGATTAACGGCCACGACACACAAGTCGAGTAAGTTGTTGCTAGAAAATAAATAGACATGTGGCAATGATTCACCCAAATTGCTCTGTATCGCACTCAAGGCGAGGATAGAGACTTACCTCCCGTAGGCCACGCCACGGGGTCACATCTGTGGAATAGGGAGGGGTATCTAATGGGCTTGGGCCCGACTCCACCTCTTTGAGCTTTCGCTCCCTACCCACACTGGATCATGTTCCTGCACTCAATGGTTAGATTGGGTCTAGGGTTATGGGATATTTATTGGAAGGTTTGACCGACTATTAGGGTTTCACGAAACATGCAGTGGTTTGAGCTAGTAATAGAGTTGTTTCCAATAATGGTTCGAAGCTGAGAATAGAAATTTTTGAATTTGGATTCAGAACTTTCTCTTTTCAAACATTCTCAGATAAGGAAACCTTCCAAATAAAGTGAAGATTTAAAATCCCGTCTATTTTGGAAATTTCCCGAAGTGAGGAAATCTTTTCAAATTAGAAGATCTCCTATTTTAGAATGTTCCAAAATTAGAGAGTATCTACAAATAGACTCTCTCAAAAATTGGAATGTCCTACAAATGGAAACCCTAATTGTAAGACTCCTGTATTTCTGGGAACTATCCAAAAATAGAAAATCTTAGAATCTATCTAAAAATAACAAGAAATGAAAACCCAAAATTTTTTTTTTTTTAATTTTTGATTTTTGATTTTTATTTTTGGTATTTTTCACTTAATCTAGGGCACGATCTAGCAGCTATTTGGAAAGTAGTAAAATTCCTAAATTATTACAACTTTGCACTCGGCCTTCCGAGGCATTAAAAATAGTAATTTAAAAGTAGCTAAAAATAACTAAAAACCAAAAATAGAAAGTTTTCCGAAAAGGTCGGGCTATCCAAATTGAGCAGCTTTCTGATTTGGCAACTTTCCAATTCCTTCTTTACGTCCTTTTTCACACTCCCTCGTACACCCGAGCGGCAACGGCGCCATTTGAAATGTAGGGTTTTTCTGCGTCGTCGAATCGGAAACCCTAATCTCAACACATTTGTAAATTAATCCGATTCACTTTAACTTGAATCCTGCAAAATTACATAATTCTTTGCACAGTGGAAAGTTGGAATCGAATCCGCACTCGGAGTTAGCTGGTTTAGCGCAAGTAAGAACACATAAAATAATGGAAATTTGCATAGAACGTAACACCATCACACTTAAATCAACTATATTTAATTGAACTTGTCTTTTACAATAACAGTAGCTAAACTAGAAAGCATGATAAACTAAATTCTTGAGAGAGAAAGTAACCGTTAGAGAGAGAAAAGGTTAGAGAGGAAGAGAAGAGGGAAAGAAAGATAGAATATTACCTAACAACTTACTCGGAGATCATCCTGATCAACCATTGATGATGGTAGTTTCGGCCTAGAGGGAGGATGGAGGACTCATGGTCAAACCATGAGTTGCTGCCCGGAGAAGAGGATGCACTTGAAAGTGCACGGTATGCACTGCATGGGAGAGAAGATGGTGGGTGTTGCTTGAAGATGTGGACGCTGGTGGGGGTCACAGCCTGGTGGTGGTGCTTAAGGCGCTGCCAGGCCTGTACACACTTGCAAGTGGTGGCTAGCGGTGGTGTCACCAGTTGACCTTGCTGCAAGGATGGCAAGAGTGGAGAAAAATCGGTGGTGCGTGGTGTGTAGGCGGTGTTGGTGTTGTTGTTATGCAACACCAGCAACATTGCTGCTATGAAGGTGGGAGGCGCTGACTGCAGTGGAGGTTAAGGCGCTATTGGAGAGGGCCGTCGAGCTTGCAGTGGTGGAGGAGGCACAGGTGGTGGTTGAAGAGAGAAGATGCAGCCACGGTGTTGGAGGAGTAGGCTGGAGACTTTACAGTTGCAAGGAGCAGCGGCAATGAGGAGGAGCAAGTTGCAGACGAGGAAGAGGAGCAGAAGAAGAGAAGAAGACGATGAAGAAGAAGGGAAGAAGAAGGAGAAGGAGGAGGCGCATGGCCGGAGTTCTGCAACTCCGGTCGGTATGAAGCCAGGAAAGAAGAAGAAGAAGAAGAAGGAGAAACGAGGAAGAAGTGAAGGAGAAGAAGGAGAGGAGGATTAGAGACGCATGGGCAGAAATGGCAGCAGCGGCCGGAGTTGCAGACCTGCAACTCCGGCGAGAGAAGAGGAGGAGCGGTGCTGCTGTTATGCAGCAGCAGCAAGAAGAAGAAGAAGAAGAAGAAGAAGAAAGGGAAAGAAGAAGAGAAGGAGGAAGAAGAAGAGGAGGAAGAAGAGAAGGGAAGAAGAAGAAGGAGGAGAGGGGAGAAGGGCTTGCCGGTTTCAATGGAGTTCGCCGGAGTTGCTGGTTGCAACTCCGGCAATCTTTTTTTTTTTTTTCTTTTTCCGGCAACCACCAAGCAGACCAACATTGCTACCGAAGAGAAGAGGCAGCAACGTTTTTCAAGCAAGAATGAAGAGAGGAAGGATTAGAGGGGGTTAGAAGTGAGAGAGTTGTGGGGGAGGGAACCGACCATGACGTGAGGAGAATGGGGATTTTATAAGGTTAGGGTTAGCATATGTTAGGGTGCGTTTGGTTGGCACATCAAAAATGCACTTTTTTAAAAAAAAACTTTATCAAAGATGCATTGGGGTTCTGAATTGGGGCTAAGTGATGCGGGGCCTTTGACGAACGTGAGGTGATCGGTAGACCGTATGATGATGAGATGGGATGATTAAGAGAGTGGAATGATGGAGATCAGGTGATCAATCAATCGATCGGATGATCGCCAAGTTGATCAGATGATGAATAATCAGTTGGTCAGATGGTGAATCAAATGGCGATCAAACGGTGGATTTGATGGATGATGTTGATGACTCAAGGAGAGAGAGTCGGTTAGAGTTAGGAGAGAGAAAATTAGGGTTTTAGAGAGAAGAGAGAATTAGGGGGGATGACAGAGAAAACATCAAAAAATGGAGGGAAAAGTACTGGTAGAAGGTCTGGAACCCTGGTCTTCACTGTGTCCCTCCTCATGCTTCACCAGTAGAGCGGACCATCATTTCTTATTTATTCATGCGGCTTTGAACGCTTTGGTCCGTCTCTTGGTCTTCAGCTTTGCCTCTCTCTTGGTTCTTTGGGCTGGCTCTGCGATCCTCTGACTTGACCCGTACTTGGCCTGTATCTTCTAGTCATGGCCTGTGGGCTCTTTAAGCTTAGATAATGGGCTTTCATGAACGATTTGGGCCCGCAAGTCTCGAGAATCATCCAATCGAGGTTTTCTGCGATAGAAAAAGTGCGTAATGAGACTTAATCAGAACGGCTTTACGTCTAGACTTCTGAAAATGTGTTTAATGCATGCAAATATACCATTTCGTCCAGATCTACGCAACAGAAGAGACTCTTACGTAGAAAAGTTGACAAATAGAAAAGTTTTACGTAGGAAAGTGCGATAACGCTAAAAGGATAATTGCTGAAAATAAGCACTTTTGAGCGAATATCATGCGGCACAATGGTTGTCTTACGTACATCCCAGACTAACCGGATTGGTCAAGTGTATAAGAAGAGTGTTCCCTCGGGTTAAGCTAGGGTTGGTGCGTGTTCCTAGTCCACATGCAACTAACCGCCGAATAGTCCAAGATGCCACGTCGAGCTCAGTGTACTTGAGTAGCAAGGACTTATAGGTTCGCTTTGTGTGGATTTTTCCTCGAACACTGGGCTAATTGGCTTTATTTCTTGATTCTTTTTAATTAAATGGAGCCTTAGGATCAAATCAGTTGGAATGATAAGGTGGGTGATGAAATCCCACCAGTTTTAATTTGGAGCTGGGTCTGTTCTCTTAGAGTTGATTGATTAACTGCCACGCCATGCAAGTCGAGTAAGTTGTTGCTAGAAAACAAATAGACATGCGGCAATACCTCCGTGGCGAGGATAGAGACTTACCTCCCGTGGGCCATGCCATGGGCTCACCTCCGTGGGTTAGGGAGGGGTATCCTAATGGGCTTGGGCCTGACTCCACCTCTTTTCGTTTTCGCTCCCTACCCACACTGGATTGTGTTCCTACGGAAAAGTTAGATCGCATGGTCTAGGTATTTGAGATTCTATTTGTTGGAAGATTTGACCGACTGTTAGGGTTTCATGAAACACGCATTGGTTTTATCTGATAATAGAGTTGTTCCCAATTATGGTTCGAAGTTGAGAATAGAAATTTCCAAATTTGGATTCGGAACTTTCTCTTTTCAAATGTTCTCAAATAAGGAAACCTTCCAAATAAAGTGAAGATTTAAAATCCCGTCTATTTTAGAAATTTCCCAAATTGAGGAAATCTTTTCAAATTAGAAGATCTCCTATTTTAGAATTTTCTAAAATTAGAGAATATCTATAAATAGACTCTCTCCAAAATTGGAATGTCCTAAAAAAGGGAACCCTAATTTCGAGATTCCGATGTGTCTGGAAACTATCCAAAAATAGAAAATCCTAAAATCTTGAAAACCCTAATTTTTTAAAATTTTTGATTTTTGATTTTTTTGGTATTTTTCACTTAATCTAGGGTTTCTAAAAAACCCTAGAACAAGATCTAGTAGTTATTTGGAAAGCAGTAAAATTCTTAAATTATTACAACTCTGCACCCGGCCGCCCGAGGCATTAAAAATAATAATTTAAAAGACTGCTAAAAATCACTAAAAATAAAAAAATAGAAAGTTTTCCGAAAAGGTCGGGCTGTCTAAATTGAGCAGCTTTCCGATTTGGCAACTTTCCAATTCCGTCTTTACGTCCTTTTTCACACTCCCGTACACCCGAGCGGCAACGGCGCCATTTGAAAGTAGGTTTTTTCCGCGTTGTTGGTTACGGAAACCCTAGAATCAACACATTTGTAATTTATCCGAGTTTTTAATTGAAAGTAGGGTTTTTTCGCGTCGTTGGTTACGGAAACCCTAATTTCAACAAATTTGTAATTATCTGAGACTTTTAACCTATAGAATGAGCAATTTTGTATAGTGGCTTGTGTCGGATGTCGATCCACACTCGGGATTAGTCGGATTAGCGCAAATCATGAACATAAAATGACAGAAAAACTTGTAGAGAATGTAACACAACTTTATTCAAATCTGACTTCATTCAATCTAACATGTCTCTTACAATGAAAATCTGATAAAAATGACTAAATTAGAAAGCATTAAGAGAAATTATGGTAGGGAGAGAAGATGATAGGTAGAGAGAGAAAGTAAACATTAGAGAGAAAATTAGAGTTTTAGAGATTGAAAGTAGAAGGTCTAGATAGAAAATAGAAGAAACTAGAGAGAGAGGAGATTGGAGAAAGAGAGAACCCTAAAGCTAGAGAGAGAAAATGAGATGAAGAAAGTTCTATAGAGAAAACCTTTGGTCACTTACCCAGAGCATGATCGGCCATCTTGAAACGGCCATGATTGGCCATGGTTACATTCCTTGCAAGTTCGGAGCCCAATGAGGCCGTGAAGAGTTGGATGTGTCCATGGTGGAATAGCAAGTGGAGAAGGAGGTGCTACCCGTGGTGAGTTGGTGCACCCTCAAGGAGATCGGCCATGCATGAGGTTGCCGTGGATAGATTGAAAGGGGGTGCCGGTGATGGAAGGCAGCAATGATGTTGCACGCACGGTGGTAGCTACGATGGAGGAGTCTGGTTCATGGTGGAGATGAGGAGGGCGATCTCCTCTTCTTCTCCTCTTTTCTCTTTTCCCCTCTTTTTTTTTTTTTTTTTTTTATTTACTGTTAGTGTGAGAGGAGCAAGGGCGGTAATGGCTTGAAGTGGACAATGGAGGAAAACGGTAGGGGGAGTGGACGGCTTGAGAGGGTTAGAAAAGTGATGAGGGTGGTTGTGGCGATGGAGAAGCCTTGCTGGAGGCATATCCAATCAGTATGGAGGCGAGGCACACAGGCGGTGCTGTCCTGTGGTTGTGCTCGCGGTGGGCGGAGCAGCAGGCGCTGCTCGCAGTGGAGTAACGTGAAGGAAGAGTTGGGCGGTGCTGCTACGGGTTGCTGAAGGGATGATGCTCGCACGAGCAGACGCAGGAGGGAGCAAAAGAAGAGAAGAAGCAAGAAGGGAAGGAAAAATAGACGAAAAGAGCGTGAAGAAGACCACCGGAGTTGCTGTCTACAACTCCGGGGAAGATTAAGAAGAAGAGGCGGAAGAGGAGCAGACTGAGGTGCAGGCGAACAGTGAAGAAGGAGAAATAGAAGAGGAAGAGGGTGGAAGAGAAGAAGAAGGGAAGAAGAAGGTATGGAAGACGAACCTGTCGGAGCTGCAGGTTCTCGCCGGAAAATGAGAAAAAGAAGAAGAAGGGAAGAAGAAGAAAGAGAGAAGAAGGGAAGGGGAAGGAGAAGAAAACGTAGGGAACGGTTTTGGGGAAGGAGAGAAAGAGATAGGAGGAGGATTAGGGTTCCAAAGAACCCTCTCTTCTCCCCTTTTAAAGCTCTCTAGTTTCATTAATGGAAATTAGGGATTTTTTTCTTTGGGGAATTTTCCCATTTAGTGGACCCCCCTTTTTTATTTAAAAATAATTAATTTAAAGCATTTGAAAATCGCGAGGTCCACTAAATGGTCAGGCCACGGGTCGATGATGATGGGCCCGGCTACTGGTCCACAAGGATTGATAATGTCCATCGTCTCACAAGATGATGTGACAGACAATTTGATGACGATCGGATGGATGGTGACTTGATTGGGACCCAGATTGGTAGATCGACGGATCTAGAGAGATCCAACGGTCTGGTGGAAGATCCAACGGTCCGATTGAAGATCCAACGGTTAGAAAGCTAAGGGAGATGAGACAGAGCCAACAGGCAAGAGTTCTGAGGTTAGGTCAGTAGATCTGAGGATCAGGTGGTGATGTATAGGGAGATGAAGAGAGAGAGAATAAGGAGAGATGAGATAGAAAATTAGGGAGAGGAGAGAGAAAATATCAGAAAATGGAGATCAAAGTATTGGCAGAGGGTCTGGAACCCTGGTCTTCACTGTGACCATCCTCACACTTCTCCAGTAGAGTAGACCATCATTCCTTGCTGACTCATGTGGCTTTAAACGCTTTGGTCCGTCTCTTGGTCATTGGCTCTCCTACTCTCTTCGTTCTTTGGGCCGACTTTTTGGTCCTCTTATTCAACCCATATTTGGCCCATATCTTCTAGTCATAGCTTGTGGCTCTTCAAGCTTTAATATTAGGCTTCTGTGGTTGATCGTGGGCCCGCAAGTCTCGAGAATAGCCCGATCAAGTTTTCTGCAAGAGAAAAGCACGTAATGAGACTTGATCATAACGTCTTTATACCTAGACTTCCAGAAATACGTTTAATGCATGCAAATATACCATTTCGTCCAGAAAAGTGTGTTATGCGCAATGAAATAGACTCTTACGTAGAAAAGTGGATAATTAGAGCAGTTTTATGTAGGAGAGTGTGATAACGCTTAGAAGATAACAGTGGAAAATACGCACTTTTAAGCGAATATCATTAATCCTGCAAAAATGAGAATTTTTGTATAGGGATTCGTGTCGGATGTCGATCCGCACTAGGGGTTAGTGTACACAATTCAAGGACATGAAATGACTGATTTTTCTCAAATATTGTGGTGGGGTGAGAATGGTGATTATGAGTTTTAAAATATAATTGATTTGAGAGCTCATTACAACTATGATAAACATTAATAAAAGATAATAAAATAAAACAAACATGTTGAGATAAAAAATAATTTCATTAAAATTGAAACAATCCTTACATGACTTAAACAACTTAACTTTTGAACTAGAATGCCTAACAAATTAAGCGAGAGAAAGTTAAAGGGAAAAATGAAGAGAGAAGGGGGATTTAGAGAGAGAAAATGAGAGATAGAGTTAAAAAACTAGAGAGAATCTATGAGAGAGAAAAAGAGAACGTTAGAGAGAGAGGAGATCACCTTGAACTTACCGAGAGGTCAACCATGAAAGTTGTCGATCAGCCATGAGAATGGTCCAAGTTGCTGTCCGAGATGGTACATGGTTGACGGTTTGAAGCTTGCAGCTAGCTTTGCAATGATGGATGATGACCTTCCAAGAGAGGAGAGGTCACTAGTGCGTTGCAGGCTGGGTTTATGAGGAGGTTGAGGAGATTAGATCGCCACCCAGATCTGCAAGAAGAAGAGGAGCTCGTTGTTGGAAGCTTGTGACCTGCAAGAAGAAGATCAAAGGAAGAAGGAGAGGACGGTGGTGCAGCTAACGAGATTCGGTGGAGGAAGAAGAGTGGAGGCCATTGGCTGGTGTGCAGAGCATGCAGGTGACGAAGAAGGATGTGCAGCAGGCGTTGCTTGTGGTGGAGCAACGAGGTTCGGTGGAGGAAGAAAAGTGGTATAGGCGGTGGTGTTGCTGGCTGTCTTTCGCAGCAACAAGGGGGAAAAAGGGGTTGAGGCGGTGCTGGTTTTGCTTGAGAAGAGGGAGGAACGAAGAAGAAGAAAACGAAGATGGATGGGGAAGAAGGAGAGGGCGGTTCGTGACTTGGTGACTGGAGTTGCAGGCTGCAACTCCAGTGTCCAAAACGTGAAGAAAGCGGTGCTGCCCATGGCAGCAAGCTCTGCTGTGCACAGACGGAGGGGGAGAGCTTTAGATGAAGGAGAAGAAGAAGAAGAAAGCAAAAGAAGAAGAGAAGAAAGAGGCAGCCAGAGTTCTGCAACTCGGCCGGAAGAAGAAGAAGAAGAAAGAAAGAAAGAAGGAAAGAGAAGAAAGAAGGAGCAAAAGCTATAGGAAATCTTCGGGGGAGTTTTGGAGGAAGAGAGGAGAAGAAAGGGGAGGGATTAGGGTTCCAAAGAACCCTTCTCTTCCTCTTTAAAAAATTCCCACTTTCCTTTAATGGAAAATGGGATTTTTTTGAAATAAAAAATAATTTTAATTCTTTTTTTTAAAACCCTTTCTTTGGGGGATTTCCCCATTTAGTAGACCCCCCACATTTTTTTAAAATTTAATTTGAATTATTTTGAAATTCACAGGGTACTAAATGGCTCGGTCACGAGTCGATGATGATGGACCCGTCTACTGGCCCACATGGATTGATGATGTCCATTGTCTCACAAGATGATGTGACAGACAATTTGATGATGATCGGATGGATGGTGACTGGATTGGGACCCAGATTGGTAGATCGACGGATCTAGAGAGATCCAACGGTCCAATGGAAGATCCAATGGTCAAAAAGCTCAGGGAGATAGGCTAGAGCCAATGGGTAGGAGTTCTGAGGTTAGGTCAGTAGATCTGAGGATCAGGTGGTGATGTATAGGGAGATGAAGAGAGATGAGAGAGAAATAGGAGAGAGGAGAGAGAAAATTCTATAGACTACAGAGATAACAGCTGGCGGAGGGTCTGGAACCCTGGTTTTCAATATGTTCTCTTCTCGGGCTTCGCCGACAGAGTAGATTACCATTTCCTTCTTATTTCATGTGGCTTTGACTGTTTTTGTCCGTCTCTTGGTCATTGGCTCTCCATCTCTCTTGGTTCTTTGGACCGGCTCTGTGATCCTCTGACTTGACCAGTACTTAGCCTGTATCTTCTAGTCATAGCATGTTGGCTCTTTAAGCTTTGATATTAGGCTTCTATGGTTGATCGTGGGCCCACATGTCTCGAGAATAGCCCGATCGGGTTTCCTACAAGAAAAAAGCACGTAATGAGACTTGATCAAAATATCTTCATATCTAGACTTCCAGAAATGCGTTTAATGCGTGCAAATATACCATTTCATCCAAAAAAGTGTGTTCTACGCAATGAAAGAGACTCTTATGTAGAAAAGTGGATAATTAGACTGGTTTAACGTAGAAGAGTGTGATAACGCTTAGCAGATAATAGTGGAAAATACGCACTTTTAAGCGAATATCATATACTCCTCTATTTCTCTCTCTAACTTTCTTTTTTTTATTAATTTCTCTCTCTAGGATAGCCTTCTTTGATCTCTCTCTCTACTTTTTCTCTTTTCTCTCTCTAGTTTTTATTGCTTTCTAGCATAATTTGCTTTAAGTTAGATAGATTTCCATTCAACAGCAATGTAATTCTTATAATTTTCAATAAAAGCTAAGTTCTATCAATATTGCATTATTTCACTTTTTAGTAATGTGTTGATTTTCATGATTCTCTCTCTAAAAATTCATAAAAAAATTCATGTTTTAAAATCCCGTGATCATCATTCTCACCACTCAATTCTTTTTAGTGGCAATTTCTGAGAAAAATTCGTCATTTCATGTTCTCTACTTACGCACACTAACCCCGAGTGTGGATCGACATCTGACACGAATCCCTATACAAAGTTCATATTTTTGTAGGATAAAACTCGGATAGAATTACAAATGTGTTGATTCTAGGGTTTTCGTAACCAACGACGCGGAAAAACCCTTGTTTCAAATGGCGCTGTTGCCGCTCTGATGTACGGGAGTGCGAAGAAGGACATAAAGACGGAATCGAAAAGTTTTTGAAGCGGAAAGCTGCTCAATTTGGACAGCTTGACCATTTCGGAAAACTTTCTATTTTTGATTTTTAGTGATTTTTAGTACTAGTCTTTTAAATTATTATTTTTAATGCATCGGAAGGCCGAGTGCAATTTGTAATAATTTAGAAATTTTACTGCTTTCCATATAACTGCTAGATCTTGTTCTAGGGTTTTTTAGAAACCCTAGATTAAGTGAAAAATACCAAAAAAATCAAAATTCAAAAAAAATTAGGGTTTTATATTCTGTAGATTTTTAGAAATCACCAATCAAAGATTTGCGATTTTTTGGAAAGATTCCAAAATCTTGAAACTCTACTTCCCCTCTTAGAAGTTTCCACTTTAGAGGAATTTCTATCTTTAGAAATCCTCTGAATTTGGAAAAGTCTGCGAAAGGAAATACCCCAAATCCTCGCAATCAAATCTGCGAAAGGAAATCCTCGCAATCAAATCTTTCTTGGAAGATCTTCACAGTTCGGGAAACTTTCCAATTTAGGTATTTTCCAATCTGAGAATTCCTAAATTTTAACCCATCTCGAACTTGGAAATTAATTCAAAAACTTGCCTACATCTATGCGTGCTCTGTGAACCCTAAAAAGGCAAGGATCTTCCAAATAGAATCCCGAATACCTAGACCGTACGATCTAACTTTTCTGTAGCATACGATCCTAGTGTGGGTAGGGAGCGAAAGCTCAAAGAGGTGGAGTCGAGCCCAAGCCCATTTGGATACCCCTCCCTATCCCACGGAGGTGACCCCGTGGTGTGGTCCACGGGAGGTAAGTCCCTATTCTTGCCTTGAGTGCGATACGGTGTTATTGGGTGAATCATTGCCGCTTGTCTATTTGCTTTCACATACATATTATTCGACTTGCGTGGCGAGGCCATTAATCAATCAACTCTAAGAGAGCAGACTCAGCTCCAAAATTGAAACTGGTGGGATTTCATCACCCACCTCATCATTCAAACTGATTTGATCCTAAGGCTCCATTTAATTAAAAAGAATCAAGAAGTAGAGCCAATTAGCCTAGTGTTCAAGGAAAAATCCACACAAAGCGAACCCACTTAACATCCAATCGAAGTAAGACCACAAGCACGGGTCCCTGTTGTCTAACACACCCATAAGTCCCTGCTACTCAAGTACACTGAGCTCAACGTGGCATCTTGGACTATTCGGCGGTTAGTTGCGTATGGACTAGGAACACGCACCAACCCTAGCTTAACCCGAGGGAACACTCTTCTTAAACACTTGACCAATCCGGTTAGTCTGGGATGTACTTAAGACAGCCATTGTGTCGCACGTCTGTCTAGGCTTCGGATTGCCTTGTTGTTGACTAGAGTTAGTACTAAAGGATTCGCTCTGAAGATTGTAGCCTGGTGAGAACCTCTAAGTGCAAACAGTTAGTCCGACGGTTAAAAGATAAACTAGTGGTCCGCCCACTGTCATAATCTACTCTAGCCCCACAACTAACAAGATAATTCCTTCAATATATCCTGATTATTTAGAATAGGATTATCTATGCTTGGTGTGCATCATTTAGGATCACCACTCCAGTGTCTCCTTTTGGCAACTTTTTTTGCCAAATCTTGGGCTTGCTTTTTCAAGCATCTGCCCGTTTGGACTTGTCCTATCCTTTGACTGATTCAATTTGAGAATCAGTCTACGGCACCCTTCTATCGCCTCTGATGGCAGATGAACGGCCTCTGTATGAGACCTACTACAGTTTCTGTAAGAATTTAAGTGATCCCTCTCAACAATGGTATGATAATTCTGCGTATTATCATGACACTCCAGTCTCGCACACTTCTACAGGGGATGATAATCACCAAGATTCGGAGTACAAATCTGTACTCCAAGAGCTTAAAAACTCAATTTTTGCTCTTCGTGCTGCGGTCCAGCAACCTGTGCACAATTCCAGTCTGTAGGATATTACCCTCCTATCCAGCATGATGTCTGTACCTTTCCATCTCCAATGCAGACCTCCTATGACAACACTTATTATCCGGACAATAAGAGTCACCATAACTTTGGTTGGGAACAGTCTGCCCTCCTGCAGCAACTGTCGCAGGATAATTATCCTTCCGGGTTCCATCAACCCAATGGAGAGTATGACTGGCAATACTCGCAATCCCAGTACCCGTCATATCCACAGAATGACTATTCTGATCAACAGTGGGCCCCTCAGGATTTCTAAAGTCAGCAGCTAGTCCTAGACTCTACTCTGCCTTACAAATTTCATACTCAGTCGGACTACAATCAAGAGTTGGCATAGTTGGCTACTAAACCTAGTTTAGAAGATCTTCTCTCTCAATACATATCCCAGCTAGAACGACAACAACAGCAATCCATGGAGAGCTTTGAACACCGTCTAGGTCAGTTAGAATCTAAGAGCGAGGAAATTCGCTTCCCTAGCCAACCGATAGCCTATCCTGAGGAGACTAACATGACCATTGTCTATGATGAGGAGCCGCACAATTAGACCTAGTACCAGCATTGCGAGGAAGAAATAGAAGTTGTACCCACCCCTAAATTAACCCAGACTAATGAGGAGCCAGTGTATCCATCTTCGGTGCCTTTAAAAGCACCAAATCCTGAACCTACCTCAGATCAACCTATTTCTCACTCTACCTCTACTGACCCTGATGTCAATCTTCATGACATTGAGCTGAGTCTCGATCGTAGAATCCCAACTGTCCTAGATCTACCAGTCCTGCCCACCTCCCTTGGAATGAGTCATAATAGTGATGAACCCGTGTCTCCATCTATGGTGTCCTTAAAGGCAGCCACTTCTGAACCGAGCAAAGAAGAACCCAATTCCATCTCTATCTCTACTAATTCTATCTCTACACTAGATGCAGACATTCCTACCATTGAGTCATCTCTAGAATATGAGACCCCAATTATCCTGGACCCACCGTTCCTCACCGAGGATGAACATATTGAGTGCAGGGATTGGAACATCCCTATCGCATTAGGAAACCTCGAGGAAGAGGTCAACAGTTTTCACTCGCCACCCTACGTCGATATTGTTGATGACCCGTGTGCCATAGAGAGTCTAACTCAGGACTCTCCCGAGGAAAATCTCTCAGTGTCGAGAACACTTTGCACCTGACTTCATTTTGGAGTCAAACAATTATGCTATTACTGATCCGCAGGAGTCTACTCCATTCAGATACCTTCCCGCTAAACTCAATGAGTTTGCGGCTCTGTTAACCATGGTCAGAGAACACACTACTACGCTCCTCTCAATCTTTATTGAGAAGCGTCAATCCCTCCCCGCTGAACTAAATGTTTTTGCGGGTCTGCTTAAAGAGCCTACTGTCCTTCTCTCAGTCTATACTAAGAAAGACCTGTTCTACATAAGTATACCTAGACAAGGGATAGGATAACTGTCTCCGTTCCACCCCAGGTGTCAGGAAGACTGTAGATTCACTCAGTCTCCATGCGTTTTAACCTGGTTGGGGGTACTTGATATACCCCCGTCATGTCTGGCTGAAGATGTAAAACTTAGCGCTTTCGGAAAGGCAATTCCGGTGTTCCTAGAGTACATGAGTCTCATGCATTTGTTATTATTGTTATACCTCTAGAAATGCAGGTACATTCATTCTTCCGATCATCAGGTACTACACACTGCTGAGTTTCTACCAACTTGGTAACATCCTCCCTAAACCTTTGCATCATCATTATTGATTTTTCATCATTTTATGTCCCGGTTATGAGCACCGAGGACGGTGTTATATTTTGGTTGGGGGTGGGTATTTACCAAAACTCATGTCTTCATTTTGATAAATATATATACAAAAAAAATTGTGATTTTGGGTGGTTTCCGATGTTTTTTAAAGTTTTTAGAATTTCAAAAATGTGTCAAATATCCTGACTTTGATTAGCTGAAAACCTCTGTTAAGTCAGTATTGAAGATGGCAATTTTTGTTAAAGGTTAGCTTTGAGTCAAGTCAAGCGTGACTGCAGCAGATTCGAAAACTTAGAAAAACTCAGATTCGGCACAATTATATACTATCAACATTAGAGTCATCTTAAGTTTGGAAACTCTAGAGATCCTGGGAGAATAATTATGGAGGCCTAACCCAGTGAGCTTTCGAGCCTTTAATCATTTCAGAGGGTTATAAAACAATCCTGAGTCACAAGGTGACTCACTATTTTTCATGTCCGCAATATTCGTTAAGAGATCTCATTATCCTTTGCTTCGATCATAAAACTCGGAACGACATCAACATTGGATTACTACGACAGAACCTTCTCTGTATCTAGTCAAGACAGTATACATGATAGTGCAAACCCTAGAAAATGATTTAGGCCATTTTTTCGAACCATTCAGCCTTTTTACTCACCTGAATTATACTTCACTAGAAACCCCTTGAGCCTTTCTATAAAAGCATTTTCTTATTAAAGACCATTAACCAAAATTCCAATCCAACTACGAAGGATGACTAAGCCACCCTACTCTTGAGATAGATAAAAGAATAACTGATATGGATGTACCGTGAAAAGAAAAGTAAAGTAGAAAAATCAAAAGACAAAGAAAGTGATTCAAGCTGAAAAGAAAATATGGAAAGAAAGTATGAAAAAAAGTTGAAAAGAAATTGAGCAATCTCAGAAATATCGAGAAAAAGAGAAAAATACGAAAAAAAAGAACCAGATAATGGTACTACACCGCAGGAAAAATACAAGAAAATAGAGATATCCTCTCAAGATCTTTGAAATCCTATATCCCTTTATTTTTCTACACCGAACCTAAGCTTCATTACAACCTAGGAAAGTCTTACTTGATTTTAGGATAGGATGATCATAAAATATGGAGATTGGAGAAAGAAAAGCTATAGAGTTTGATCTGATGTTCCCGAGTGAAGTGGTATTCCAATCATGAGATCTTCTTCTGTTAAAAATGTCATTCCTTCAAATAATACATATGTGAGATCTTTGCTTTCATATATCAACACATCTCCTCACATATAGATTGAGAGAAAAGAAGAAAATCATTCCCGAGTAATTCATTTCTGAGAGTTTTACAAGTGAGATTTGAGGTCGAGGCATAAGAACTTATAGATGATCTGGAAATCTTTACTGTCGGATGATGAGAATGTTGAGCACACACACACGTAGAATCTGACTATTTTGGGTCATGATTATCAGTCTGTAGTCTTGCCAAAACTTTCCAACTCTTTGCTAGCCTATAACTATTTTTGCATCCATTCGATAATTTGACGAACGGTGTTTTCCCTAAGCTGATATGAAAAAGTGTGCAGCATGTGCAGAGCCTTTTTAAGCTCATTTATTTCGCACTAATTGCCAAGGATTCGCAATATGCTAGTTGGGGGTTGTGATATTCGCTCAAAAGTGCTTATTTTAAGCAATTATCCTTTTAGCGTTATCACACTCTCATACGTAAAATGCTCTATTTATTTACTTTTCTACGTAAGAGTCTCTTCTGTTCCGTAGAAAACACTTTTCTGGATGAAATGGTATATTTGTATGCAGTAAACACATTTTTGGAAGTCTAGATATAAAGTTGTTCTGATTAAGTTTCATTACGCGCTTTTTCTGTCGCAAGAAACCCTGATTGGATGATTCTCGAGACTTACGGGCCAAAATCAATCATGAAAGCCTATCATCAAAGCTTAAAGAGCCACGGGCTATGACTAGAAGATATGGGCCAAATATGGACTGAATAAGAGGACCAAACAGCCGGCCCAAAGAACGAAGAGAGTATGAGAGCCAATGACCAAGAGACAAACCAAAGCGTTTAAAGCCACATGAATCAACAAGGAATGATGGTCTATTCTACTGGAGAAGCATGAGGATGGTCACGGTGAAGACCAGGGTTCCAGACCCTCTGCCAATACTTTTATCTCCATTTTCTGATATTTTCTCTCTCCTCCCCTTAATTTTCTCTTTCATCTCTCCTTATTCTCTCTATCTTCATCTCTCGGTCCTCGGATCTACTGACCTAACCCCAGAACTCCTGCCCATTGGCTCTGGCGCATCTCCCTAAGCTATCGGACCGTTGGATCTTCCATCGGACCGTTAGATTGTTCATCAGACCGTCGAATCTCTCTAAATCCGTCGGCCTGCCAATCTGGATCCTGATCCAGTCATCTTCAGTCTAATCATTAGCAAATCACCCGTCATATCATCTTATGAGATGATAGACTTCATCAGTCCTTGAGGGCCAGCAGCCAGGCCCATCATCATCGACCCACGGCCCGGCCATTTAGTGGACTCCACGATTTTAATACGCTTTAAATTAATTTTTAAAAATAAAACAAGGGGGGTCCACTAGATGGGGAAATCCCCCAAAGAAAGAAAAGAAGTTTTCTTTTAAAAAAAATAATATATATATATATATATATATTCAAAAAAAATCCCTAATTTCCATTAATGGAAACTAGGGAGCTTTAAAGGGGAAGGAGAAGGGTTCGTTTGAACCCTAATCCCCCTCCCATCTCTTCATCTCCTTCCCCAAAACTTCCCCGGACGATTTCGGCTAGCTTTGGTCCTTCTTTCTTCTCTTTTCTTCTTCTTCTTCTTCTTCTTCTTCTTCTTCTTCTTCTTCTTCTTCTTTTTCTTCTTCTTCATCCCCTCCTCCACCGGAGTTGCAGGCAGCAACTCCAACCACCTCTGCTTATGTTCCTTGCTGCTACAATAGAATACCGCCTCTTATCAGCCATCTTCAAGCATCTCCGCCTGCGAACAACCTTCTGTCACCGTCTGCGGCTGCTTCACCTTCCTCCTCGCAGCCACCTCTCCACGTTGCAAACCTACAACGTCCTCTCCCTTGAGGACCAGCAAGTTGCAATGCCATTGTTACCCCCTTCTCCTCCTATCATCTTCCTTAGCTGCCCAGCTTCCTCCACGTTTTTTCTCCAAAACTTCTCCCTCTCCAGCCGTTTTATCAAAAAAAAAAAGAGAAAACAATCAAAAAAAAGAAAAAGAAAAAGAAACAAGGGAGGATCGTCCTCCACTCCTTACTGTCGCCTCCCTCACCTATCCAACGTTGCTGGTGTTGCAGGCAGCAACACCAAGCAATCCAACCAAAACTGTCCATAACTGGATCCAAGCCACGTCATCCTCTCCACGGTTCTGCTTGCAGCACCGCCCATCCACGGTTCTGCTTGCAGCACCGCCCATCCCCAAGCCGTCACCACCTCTCCATGACAGCAACGGGTGCGCCTCCTCCTTGCTGGCTGAACCAGCAAGGTTCGTCATCTCTTCTCCCATGTTTCCACTCTCAAACCAGGCGTGATCTGCACGGACTGGATTGCCTCCCAAGCTCCTCCACGTTTTCAACTTCTAACCCCATCAAATGGTTCTCAAAAGAGAACCCAAAAAGAAAAAAAAAGGGGGAAAAGAAAGGAAGGAGAAGAAGATGGTGCACTTACCGTTGTCGTCTCCTCCGGATGAAGCCCCTCCATCGCCTATCACCAACCAACAGCAAGCAGCCACCGTGCATCACCTTGCCCTGCCCAGCCTAGTGATATTCGCTCAAAAGTGCTTATTTTAAGTCATTATCCTTATAGCGATGTCGCATTCTCCTACGCAAAACTTGTCTTTTCGTCGACTTTTTCACATAAGAGTTTCTTCCAATGCGTAGAGCGCAATCTTTAAACGAAAATCGACTATTTGCATGAAATATACGCATTTCGGATAGTCTAGATATGAAGCCATTTTGATTAAGTCTCATTACGTGCTTTTCTCTCGTAGGAAACCCAATCGGGCAATTTTAGAGACTTGCGGGCCCACGATCAACCATAGAAGCCTAATATCAAAGCTTAAGGAGTCAACAAGCTATGACAAGAAGAGACCGGCCAAGTACGGGTCAAGTCAGAGGATCGTAGAGCCAGATAAAGAACCAAGAGAGAGGAAAAGCTGAAGACCAAGAGACGAGCTAAAGTGATTCAAAGCCGCACCAACTGACATAAAATGACGGCTTACGTAACTGGTAAAGCCGACGGAAGATTACATTGAAGATCAGGGTTCATGACCCTCCTCCAGCTCTTTTGCCATTATTTTGTATTATTTTTTCTCTCCTCTCTCCTAATTCTCTCTCCATCTCTCTAGACTCTAATATCTAACTTGTAGATCATCTCATCCTACCATTAGATCCCCAGATCTACCATCCAATCCCCCTCTCCATGATCGAATTGCCTATATCTCACCATCCGATCCTTAGATCGATCGTCCTAACCCTCTGATCTCCATCATCTAACCTCAGATCTTCTCTCCTTTAGCTTTATTCCATCTCTCATAGTTCTTCTACCGTTAGATCTTCAATTCGACCATTAGATCATTCATCTGACCATTGGATCTTTCCAGATCCTACGGTCCGCCAATTGTGGACCGAGTCAAACTGCCACCTCATCTCATCCAATTATCATAGTTTCATCATCTAACAGCCCCCATGGCCAAGTGACCCACAAGCAAATTGGAAGCCCACGGCCTTGTAACCCGTCCTAGAGCCCATGGTGTTTTGGGCTCATTTACCATTTTTTCTCCTCTAGCGGCCACCTAGCTCGTTCATCCATCTGCTACACGGGAAGTACCTTCCCCACAGCTATCACCGTCCATCTCTCCATTTGTAAAGGAACGATAGTGCTTGCTGAATCTAACCGCCTGCTACTATTCCATTCCTTATCATGGGTCAAACCCATCTCTTGGCCAAACGGGTATTAACTCTCTCTCTCTAAAGCTCCCTAGTTTTCTCTCTCTAGAACTTATACTCCTCTCTTTCTCTCTCTAGCTTTATCTTTTTATTAATTTCTCTCTCTAGGATAGCCTTCTTTGATCTCTCTCTCTTTAGTTTTTATTGCTTTCTAGCATAATTTGCTTCAAGTTAGTTAGATAGATTTCCATTCAACAGCAATGTAATTCTTATAATTTTCAATAAAAGTTAAGTTCGATCAGTATTGCATTATTTCACTTTTTAGTAATGTGTTGATTTTCATGATTCTCTCTCTAAAAATTCATAAAAAAATTAATGTTTTAAAATCCCGTGATCATCATTCTCACCACTCAATCCTTTTTAGTGGTAATTTCTGAGAAAAATTCGTCATTTTATGTTCTCTACTTACGCACACTATCCCGAGTGCGGATCGACATCCGACACGAATCCCTATACAAAGTTCATATTTTTGCAGGATAAAACTCGGATAGAATTATAAATGTGTTGATTCTAGGGTTTTCATAACCAACGACGCGGAAAAACCCTCGTTTCACACATAAACCTAAAGGACCTAGCAAAAATCACTAATAAAGAATTAGTGAGAGTTGTATCTAAATTGGGAAAACCCTCTAACACAATTTGTGGAGCTTGTCAAATTGACAAACAAATTAAAAACTCACACAAAAAAGGAGAAAATTTGTGCAACTTCTAAAATTCTTGAATTAATACATATTGACTTGACGGGTCCTATTAGAATGGAAAATCTAGGTCGAAAAAAGTATATACTAGTACTCATGGTTGATCATTTTTCTCAATTAACATGGATTGCATTTTTAAGAGAAAAATCAGACACTTTTGAAGAGTGTAAGAAAATATGCCAAATAATTCAAAATGAGAAAGGATACGGTATAGTGCTAAAGGTATCCGGGGAGTTTGATCAAAGGATCTAGTATGATGCAGGGATGGGGAACATTATCAAATTCTAGGACACTTGGTGCGGGGAAAGACCCTTGATGGATGAATTCCCTAAACTATAATCTTTCTGAGAGAAAGCATTGGGCAATCCAAGACTATTGTTAGCAGGGAGAGGTGGTGGGATGGAATTTTGGCTTCAAGAGAAATTTGTACGACTGGAAAATTGAGCCCCTCTCTAGCTTGCTTGCTCGACTCTAAGATGTCCATCTTCTTCCCTTGGTTCATGATAAATGGGTTTGGATATGGGCGAAGAGCAGAGTTTTCTCTATTCAGTCATTCTATGAGGCGTTACATGGAGAAGGTGCAGCGGTTCTCGCTTTCTAGCTTATTTGGTTTGGAAGGCTAGAATTGCTAAAAAAATAGCCTTCTCCTTCTAGGTTGCCATCTTAGATAAGATATGACCGTTGATCACTTGATTTCCAGAGGGTTTATTATGATTGACTATTGTTGCATGTGTAAGCATAGTGAGGAGTTTGTTCTCTATTTGTTGATGCATTGTGATGTGCGCGTGGGAGGTGTGGTCAGCGTTCCTTAAGGAAGTGGGGGTGAAATGGGTGATGTCAGGCTCACTTATGGACTTCATGTCGCTACCCGAACCCGGGACCCATGACCCGACCCAGAAGAATATGGATCGAACCTTGTATCCGAGGCTAAGGCACGAGGTGTGGATAAAAATAATATTAATGGAATAGTGAGCATGTATCTAAGCAACACATAAATCAAAATGAATCAATCTCATAACATAAATTTGAAACTTATTTTCGATTACAACCTACAACCAAATGTCAAATAACAACCTACTAAAATGACTAAAAATTCAAATGATTAGAAGTAAAACTTAAACATAATTTCTAAGAAAGCAATAAAAGTGCTAGAATCCTTTGGCTTTTATCACTAAGCCACTGGTCCATCCGGTATCTTTGCAAAAATGTTAGAATATAGGCATGAGTTATCAACAACTCAGTCGATTCACTCCATGATATTCGCTCAAAAGTGCTTATTTTAAGCACTTATCCTGTTAGCGTTATCGCACTCTCCTACGTAAAACTGCTCTAATTATCCACTTTTCTACGTAAGAGTCTATCTCATTGCGTAAAACACACTTTTCTGGACGAAATGGTATATTTGCATGCATTAAACACATTTTCGGAAGTCTAAATATTAAGCCGTTCTGATAAAGTCTCATTACGCGCTTCTTCTGTCGCAGGAAACCCCGATGGGACGATTTTCGAGACTTGTGGGCCCAAATCGATCATTAAAGCCCATTATCAAAGCTTAACAAGCCCACATGCTATAACTAGAAGATATGGGCCAAATATGGGCTGAATAAGAGGACCAAAAAGCCGGCCCAAAGAACGAAGAGAGTAGGAGAGCCAATGACCAAGAGACGGACCAAAGCGTTTAAAGCCACATGAGTCAGCAAAGAATGATGGTCGACTCTACTGGAGAAGCGTGAGGATGGTCACAGTGAAGACCAGGGTTCCAGACCCTCCGCCAGTGCTTTTTTCCATTTTTTTGATACTTTTTCTCTCATCTCTCCTTATTCTCTCTCTCTCTTCATCTCTCGATCCTCGAATCTACTGACCTAACCCCAGAACTCCTGCTTATCAGCTCTATCTCATCTCCCTTAGCTTTCTGACCGTTGGATCTTCCATCGGACCGTTGGATCTTCAATCGGACCGTTGGATCTCTCTAGATCCGTCGATCTACCAATCTGGGTCCCAATCAAGTCACCATCCATCCGATCGCCTTCAGAATGCCTGTCACATCATCTTGTGAGACGATGGACATCATCAGTCCATGTGGGCCAGTAGCCGGGCCCATCAGCATCGACCCGCTGTCCGACCAGTTAGTGGACCCCGCGAATTTCAAAAATAATTTTAATTAAATGGGGGGTCCACTAATTGGGGAGATTCCCCCTCAAATCTTCTCCTTTCTCTCCCCCTATCAATCCCGCATTCACCCTTGGCCCCATTCTTCTTCTTTTTCTTCTTTTCTCTTTCTCATTTTCTTCATCTTCTTCTTCTTCTTCGCCGGAGTTGCCTGCAACTCCGGCCGTCAGTGCTCCTCCACGGCATCAGTCTTCTTCTTCTTCTTCTTCTTCTTCTTCTTCTTCTTCTTCTTCTTTTTCTTTTTCTTCTCATTTTTTTTTTCGTTTTCGTTTTCGTTTTTTTTTTATTACCGTTTTTTTTTTTAACGCCGGAGTTGCAGACCTGCAACTCCGGCCGTCAGTGCTCCTTCCTGCTGGAGCGCCTGCACCAGCCATCGCCCTCCCCTTCCTCGCCGCTGCCTCCTGCGTGCTCCACCATTGCCACCTCTCATTCCTCTTCACCGGCGTCTATCTTCACAGGCAGAACCTTCGGCCTCCCTTCTACATTACCGGTGGTCTCCTCCACCGTTGCAACTCTGGCCCACGAACCAGCCACCATGTGCAGGATCCCTGCAACTCCACCGTGGATCACTGCCACGACACCTTCTCCCTCAATCTTGTCGGACTGGTGCGCTGCAACCCTGTAAATACCAAAGGTAAAAGCTCATCCCTTCTCTTATTATTCTTCATCTTCTCCTTCACGGGTTGCACTCACTGCCACTGTGCAGCCCTGCAACTTGGAGGAAGAACAACAAACATTCCAAAAAAAAAAAAAAGAGAAAAAGAGGAAGAGAAAGAAGAAGGGAGGAGAACGGTTTCCCCCAACTCCTCCATTGCTGGTCCGACCAGCACGTAGCCCAGCAAACCATGCCGTTTCAGGCAACTCTACCTCCCTCCTACTACCGCCATCAACACCAGCCACCACTACTTGCAGATTTCGCCTCCATCCTCCTTGCTGCATGGATGCATAGGCAGCATCACCACTGAACATCATCACCTAGCCGGACCACCATCTTCTCCGGCGTATCCACCACCATTGCCATGGTTTAGAGCATCACTAGCCGTCCAAACCTTGGGCCCCATTTTCTCACTCACTATCCTTGGCCAAATCATGGCCAAGCATTCATTCCGGCCAAGTTCGGATCTCTTTTTTTTTTCTCTCTAGAGAGCAATCTCTCTCTCTAGAGATCTCTCTCATCTACTCCATGATCTCCATGAACATGCTGTCCTTCTTGTTGGTCGGCAAACAACCACACATGGCCGAAAGGTAATCCAAGGTTAGGTTTCTTTCTCATTTAGTTTCTTTCTTCTACTTTCTCTCTCTATATTCTAGCTCTCTCTCTCTAGATCTCTTCAAGTCTTCATTTCTCTCTCTCTAGTTTTTCTATAAATTAATTTGTAGGTTGTTTTCCTTTTACTTTGTTTAAACTCTATGGCAATGTAATGGGAATTAGTAGAATTAATAAAAGTGAGATTATTTTGATCATTTCATGCTCTTTATTGCACTAACGTGATTAATCCCGAGTGTGGATCGACATCCGACACGAGCCACTGTGCAAAATTGCTCATTTTACAGGGTTTGAGTGAAAAAGAATCGGATAATTACAAATATTGTTGAGATCTAGGATTTCCGTAACCAACGACGCGGAAAAATCCTACTTTCAAATGGCGCCGCTGCCGCTCGGGTGACCGGAAGTGCGAAAAAGGACGTAAAGACGGAATTGGAAAGTTGCTGAAGCGAAAAGCTGCTCAATTTGGACAGCCTGACCTTTTCGGGAAACTTTCTATTTTTGGTTTTTAGTGATTTTTAGCAGTTTTTAAATTACTATTTTTAATGCCTCGGAAGGCCGAGTGCAATTTGTAATAATTTAGGAATTTTATTGCTTTCCATATAACTGCTAGATCTTGTTCTAGGGTTTTTTAGAAACCCTAGATTAAGTGGAAATTACCAAAAAAATTAAAAAATCAAAATTCAAAAAAATTAGGGTTTTATATTCTGCAGATTTTTAGAAATCACCAATCAAGGATTTGAGATTTTTGAAAAGATTCCAAAATCTTGATACTCTGCTTAATTAGGGTTTCCCCTCTTAGAAGTTTCCTCTTTAGAAGAATTTCTATCTTTAGAAATCTTCCGAATTTGGAAAAGTCTGCAAAAGGAAACGCCCCAAATCTAGCAGAATTTCAATTTTGGGAAATTTCCCAAAATTATAAGGGATCTCGCAATCAAATCTTTCTTGGAAGATCTCCACAGTTCGAGAAACTTTCCAATCTAGGTATTTTCCAATCTGGGAATTCCTAAATTTTAACCCATCTCGAATTTGGAAATTAATTCAAAAACTTGCCTAAATCCAGTGCTTGTTTAGTGAACCCTAAAAAGGCAAGGATCTTCCAAATAGAATCCCACATACCTAGACTGTGCGATCTAACTGTTTCTGCAGGAACACGATCCAGTGTGGGTAGAGAGCGAAAGCTCAAAGAGGTGGAGTCGGGCCCAAGCCCATTAGGATACCCCTCTCTAACCCACGGAGGAGACCCCGTGGCGTGGCCCACGGGAGGTAAGTCTCTATCCTCGCCTTGAGTGCGATACAGAGCATATTGGGTGCATCATTGCCGCTTGTCTATTTGCTTTCGCATCCATATTCTTCGACTTGCGTGGCATGGCCGTTAATCAATCAACTCTAAGAGAGCAAACCCAGCTCCAAAATTGAAACTGGTGGGATTTCATCACCCACCTCATCACTCCAGCTGAAATTGATCCCCAGGATCCATCTATAAATAAAAAGAATCAAGAAGTAGAGCCAATTAGCCCGGTGTTCGAGGAAAAATCCATACAAAGCGAACCCGCTTAACATCCAATCGAAATAAGACCACGAGCGTGGGTCCCTGTTGTCTAACACACCCATAAGTCCCTGCTACTCAAGTACACTGAGCTCGACGTGGCATCTTGGACTATTCGGCGGTTAGTTGCGTGTGGACTAGGAACACGCACCAACCCTAGCTTAACCCGAGGGAACACTCTTCTTATACACTTGACCAATCCGGTTAGTCTGGGACGTACTTAAGTCAGCCATTGTGCCGCACGTCTGTCTAGGCTTCGGATTGCCTTGTTGTTAACTAGAGTTAGTACTAAAGGATTCGCTCTGAAGAGTGTAGCCTGGTGAGAACCTCTGAGTGCAAAACAGTTAGTCCGGCGGTTAAAAGATAAACCAGTGGTCCGCCCACTGTCATAATCTACTCTAGCCCCAAAACTAACAAAGATAATTCCTAAAATATATCCTGAGTGCTTAGAATAGGATTATCTGTGCTTGGTGTGCATCATTTAGGATAGTGTTCCTCTCTGGCAACTTTTTGCCAAGTATAGAGCTTGCCTCATTCGCGTATGCCCGTTTGGAATCGTCCGAACAAACGCTTGGTTCGATCTGAGAATCACGTACCTACAGTGGATCCTCCACTAAATTCTTCCCCATCTCTTTCACCACCCGCCTCCCCCAGTACTACTACCTTTGTAGTCATGGCAGTCGAACGACCTCTTATCGAGACGTTCGCCCCTATCTCTGCCAATCCACCCACTTGCATTGTTCTCCCACCTACTACGGCGGTACAGTTCGAGATCAGGCCGCAGACGATCCAAATGCTGCCAACCTTTCGTGGTCTCCCTAGAGAAGACCCATATTCCCATATTAGGGAATTCCAACATGTCATCCTACTTTTCAAGAATCAGAACCTTGATGATGACAATGTCCGTCTGCGAGTTTTCCCATTCTCGCTCAAAGACCGAGCCTCAGATTGGCTCTACTCCTTACCCGCTGATTCAATCAGCAGTTGGAAAGAGTTGGTGGGCAAATTCATGTCTAAATTCTACCCCATGACTCGGACCAACCAAATGAAGCAACTCATCCAGGACTTTCGACAAAAGTCCGATGAGAAATTTTTTGAAGCATGGGATAGATTCCAAGACTACCTGACTAAGTGTCCCCACCATAGCATCGACAAGGGCAATCTTGTCCACGTCTTCTATAAAGGACTTACTGATGAGTCCCGGACCATGGTAGAGTCAATGTGCCAAGGAAAATTCCTGCACCAAACTCCGACCGATGCATACAAATTCTTGGGAGAGTTAGGAGAAAACTCTCAACATTGGACGACTGACTCAGAGTTTAGTCGAACCACTTCGGTCCAAAGGACAACCAAGGGACATGATGCTACAGCTGATACTGAGCTTCGATCTGTCATTCAAGAGTTGAGCAAGTCAGTCTCGGCACTGGCTGTGTCTGTACAAAAGCCTACTCAACAATCTACCCCAGTCATGCATGTGGGACACGAGAGCCCTATGGAATCCTGCACCCTCTGTCTGCAACCCTCCCATACTACTGAGCATTGTCCTTTGAATGAAGGATGGTCTAATCCTCTTCAGGAAGAAGTTTGTGCTTTCAGCACATACAAACCACCCACTCAGAACTCGTATAGTCAATCTTATCATCCAGACACGAGAAACCACCCGAACTTCTCTTGGAGACCTCAGTCTACTCAACCACAAGCTCAACCTCCGTGTCAGCCTCAGGGCATGTATCCTCCTGGGTTCAATCAACTCAATAGGCAATTCAATCAGGGTCAGTACCAGCAGAATCAGTACCCATCTACTCAGAACCAGCAATTCCAACAGGGTCAATACTCTGGACAATCGAGCACATTTCAGAATCAGCAAAGAGTCCCACAGACCTTTCAGAACCAACCGATTGTCCCAACTAATTCTCCAGCCTATAACTATAATGCCCCAATGAGCTCGAGTCGCGAATTGGTGCCTCAGCTCCCATTAGCTGCCCCCCAACAGTCGGTCCCCAAATCTGGTATCGAAGACCTTCTAGCTCAACTCATTACTCAGCAACAACAATCTATGCAACGCCTAGAGCAACAGCAACAGCAATCCATGCTTCGTCTAGAGCAACGTCTAGGTAACTTGGAAGCTGAGAAAGCTAAGGGGATCTTTCCTAGCCAACCCATTGCCAACCCTAAAGGAAATGCCAAAGGGGCAGTATATGAGATCGGATCCCAATCTCAAAGCCAGAATGAGAATTGTCAAGGGGAGGTGCAAGCTGTAACCACCCTACGATCTGGAAAAACTGTGGACATGGGAGTCCAACCACCACCGGTGCCATCTCCGGCACCCATCACTCGCACAGAGGAAACTAGTCCTAATCCTACCTCTGCTTCTTCTACCTCTGCACCAACATCAGATATCCCTGTGCAGAAATCTAAGGCTAAAGACAAATCCATTTGTCGAGTAAAGCCTCCTTTCCCGGACAGACTTGTCCAAGCTAAGCGGGATCAGCAATTCTCTGAAATCTTAGATGTCTTTAAAGACGTCCAGATCAATATCCCATTCCTTTCTGCTATCAAGCAAATCCCTTCCTATGCCAAATTCCTCAAGGACTTGTGCACAGTTAAGCGGCGTACGCATGTACCCAAAGCTGCCTTCTTGGCCGAAAAAGCTACCGCGTTCATTCAACGCAATAGTGTGATCAAACACAAGGATCCAAGTAGCCCAACTGTCCAATGTGAAATTGGCGACAACTTTAGCTGCACTGCCTTGCTAGATTTAGGGGCTAGCGTTAACCTCATACCATTCTCGGTATATCAGCAGTTAGGACTGAAAGATATGAAGCCTACCAATGTCACCCTGAAATTGGCTGATCAGTCCATCAAAATTCCAAGAGGAATCATTGAAGATGTCCTAGTAAAAGTCGCTGACTTTTATTATCCTGTGGACTTTATCATTCTAGACACCGAGCCGTGTCACGACAACCGCATTCCAGTCATCTTAGGCCGTCCATTCCTTGCCACCGCGAACGCACACATCGGGTGCCGGGACGGAAACATGTCCATTGCTTTCGGTAACCTCAAAGCTGAGGTCAACATCTTTCGTTTAATGCAACAAGATGCCGATTGTGAAGTGACCGATGAAATGTGTGCCGTTGAGAGTCTAATCCCGGACTCCACCGAAGATATTCTTAAGCAGTGTCTAGAACACTTTGGAGCTGACTTTGCAACAGAGTCAGCTATTTCTGATCTCAATGATCTTTTGGAGACTGCTCCACTGATAGAGATCCCCGCTCCACTCTTCGAGTTCGAGCCTCTGATAACCATGGCCACAGAACCCATCCTTCCTTTACCTACTGAAGTCAAACCTCTTCAATCCGTGTCTTCTGTGACACCTATTTCTACTCCATCTGCTCCAATATTGGAGCTTAAGCCTCTTCCCACAGATCTTTCCTATGCCTATCTTGGTCCTAAGGAAACCTACCCTGTCATTCTTGCTTCCGCTTTATCTGCGAGTGAACGTAAGAAACTTCTCGAGCTGCTCAACAAGCACAAATCTGCGATAGGTTGGACTATAGATGATATTCGAGGCATAGACCCCTCGGTGTGCCAACATCACATCTATCTCGAGGATGAATCCAAAACCTCTCGAGAACACCAGAGGAGGTTGAACCCCGTCTTGAAGGATGTAGTCCGGGACGAGGTCCTTAAACTGTTAGATGCGGGTATCATTTATCCCATCTCCGATAGCAAATGGGTGAGTCCTATTCATGTCGTCCCTAAAAAGGCAGGATTCACAGTTGTGGAAAATGAGAACAAGGAAATGGTAACCCAGCGCCTGAAGAAAGGGTGGAGAGTCTGCATCGATTACCGACGACTCAACACCAATACTAGGAAGGACCATTTTCCTTTACCCTTCATAGACCAAATGTTGGAGAGATTAGCAGGTCACTCCTATTACTGCTTCCTCGATGGTTACTCAGGGTATAATCAAATACCCATCGCCCCTGAGGATCACGAGAAGACAACTTTCACCTGTCCCTTTGGCACTTTTGCCTACAAGCGCATGCCCTTTGGCCTCTGCAATGCACCCGCGACCTTTCAAAGGTGTATGATGAGCATATTCTCTGACATGGTGGAAAAATTCCTCGAAGTCTTTATGGACGACTTCTCAGTCTTTGGGTCATCCTTTGATGACTGTCTGAACCATCTAGGGCTGGTACTTCAACGCTGTCAGGACAAGCGACTTGTCCTCAATTGGGAGAAATGCCACTTCATGGTGAAGAAGGGCATTGTTCTGGGACATGTCATTTCCCATCAGGGCATTGAGGTTGACAAAGCTAAAATCGATATCATCTCGACCTTGCCCATTCCTAAGTCCGTACGTGACATCCGATCCTTTTTGGGACACGGAGGATTCTATAGGCGATTCATCAAGGACTTCTCTCAAATCGCTCGACCTCTGTCCCATCTTCTAGCTAAAGATAGTCCTTTCGACTTTAATGCTGACTGTGTCAAGGCATTTGAGCGTCTCAAATCAGAGCTCACTACTGCGCCCATTATCCGTCCCCCGGACTGGACTCTACCTTTCGAGGTAATGTGCGATGCTTCTGACTACGCGTTAGGCGCCGTTCTAGGACAGAGAATTGACAAACGATCCCATGTGATCTACTACGCGAGCAAAACTCTTAACTCTGCCCAAATGAATTACTCCACCACTGAGAAAGAACTCCTGGCGGTAGTCTTCGCCCTTGATAAATTTCGTCAGTACCTCTTAGCCACTAAGGTGGTTGTGTACACTGATCATGCAGCCCTTCGTTATCTCATGTCGAAAAAGGAAACCAAACCTCGATTAATTCGATGGATTCTCTTACTGCAGGAATTCGACCTCGAGATTAAGGATAAGAAAGGAACTGAGAATGTAGTGGCTGATCACTTGTCTAGACTGACTTTAGAGTCATCCTTCGACACCCAGCCCATCCCTGAAACCTTTCCAGATGAACAACTGTTCGCCATCTCTGTTAATCCTTGGTATGCTGACATTGTCAACTACCTTGTCACCGAAGAAATGCCTTCACACTGGTCAAAACAGGACAAAAGCCAATTCCTAGCAAGAGTTAAGTACTACTCTTGGGATGACCCTTATTTGTATAAATACTGTCCTGACCAGATCATTCGTCTCTGTGTCCCTGAGTCGGACCAACTCAATATCTTGTCCTCATGTCATGACCAACCTTGTGGTGGTCATTTCAGCACTAAGAAGACTGCAGAAAAAGTTCTGCAATGCGGATTCTACTGGCCTACACTATTTAAAGATGCCCATATCTACAGCAAAACCTGTCCTAATTGCCAGCATCTAGGCCGCATCTCCCAGAGGAACATGATGCCCCTCACTCCCATCCAGGTCGATGAAATATTTGACATCTGGGGCATCGACTTCATGGGCCCCTTTCCCATCTCCTATGGTTTTGAGTACATTCTCCTTGCGGTAGACTATGTATCCAAATGGATAGAAGCCATTCCCACCAAGACCAATGACCACAAAGTGGTGGTCAAATTCGTAAAGGAGTTCATCTTCGCTCGATTCGGTGCCCCTAAGGCCATCATTAGTGATGGGGGCACCCATTTCTGCAATAAGATATTCGAGAACTTAATGAAGAAGTATGGGGTAACCCACAAGGTTGCCCTAGCTTATCATCCGCAGACTAGTGGTCAAGTAGAGGTCTCTAATCGTCAGATCAAGCAGATCTTGGAGAAGACAGTCAATACCACACGTAAAGACTGGTCTACTCGTCTCACTGATGCTTTATGGGCATACAGAACCGCCTACAAGACCCCACTCAATATGTCTCCCTATCGTCTCGTCTTTGGGAAACCCTGTCATCTACCGGTAGAGATTGAACATCGTGCTCTGTGGGCCATTAAGAAGCTCAACTTCGACCTCGACTCTGCAGGAGAAGAGCGAAAACTTCAAATGAATGAGTTAGAAGAACTCAGAAATGATGCCTACAACTTGTCCAAGAATTACAAAGCCAAAATGAAGTGGATACATGACAAGAGCATCCTCAGGAAAGAGTTCCAGCCAGGACAGAAGGTCCTTCTTTATAATTCTCGTCTCCATCTCTTCCCTGGGAAACTGAAATCTAGGTGGACCGGTCCTTATACGGTCACCGCAGTCACACCCTTTGGGGCAATCACTATTGAGGATCCCAAGGATCACTCCTCTTTTCAGGTCAATGGGCAGCGTCTAAAACAGTTCCATGAACTTGACGTATTGTTCATTCAGACTTTTGAGATCGATCTAATCGATCCTGCTTATGTCGACTGATGATCTACTCAGTCTCCTGTGCTCCAACTTGGTTGGGGGTGCCTGTCACCCCCGTCATGTCTGGCTGAAGACGTAAAACTTAGCGCTTTCGGAAAGGCAATTCCGGTATTCCTAGAGTACATGAGTCTCATGCATTTGTTATTACTGTTATATCTCTGGAAATGTAGGTACAGTCATTCTTCCGATCATCAGGTACCACACACTGTCGAGTTTCTGCCGACTTGGTAACATCCTTCCTGAATCTTTGCATCATCATCATTGATTTGTTATCATTTTATGTCCCGGTCATGAGCACCGAGGACGGTGCTGTATTTTGGTTGGGGGTGGGTATTTACAAAAACTCATGTCTCTAAAAAAAAAAATAAAAATAAATAAATAAAAAATAAAAAAAAAATAAAAAAAAAAAAAAAACTTTTTGTTTTTGGGGTGATTTCCGATGTTCTCCAAAAGTTTTCTAGAATTTCAAAAATGTGTCAAATACCCTGACTTTGATTAGCTGAAAACCTCCGTTAAGTCAGTATTGAGGATGTCAATTTTTGTTTAAAGTTAGCGTTGAGTCAATTCAAGCGTGACTACAGCAGGTTTGAAAACTCAGAAAAAATCAGATTCGGCACAATTGTACACTATCAACATCAGAGTCATCCTAAGTTTGGAAATTCTAGAGATCCTGTGAGAAGAATTGTGGAGACCTAACCCAGTAAGCTTTCGAGCCTTTAATCATTTCAGAGAGTATACATTAATCCTGAGTCACAAGATGACTCACTATTCTTCATGCCCGCAATAATTCGTTGAGAGATCTCATTATCTTTTGCTTCGATCATAAAACTCGGAACGACATCAACATTGGATTACTACGACAGAACCTTCTCTGTATCCAGTCAAGACAGTATACATGATAGTGCAAACCCTAGAAAATGATTTAGGCCATTTTTCTGAACCATTCAGCCTTTTTACTCACCTGAATTATACTTCACTAGAAACCCCTTGAGCCGTTCTATAAAAGCCTTTTATTTGCAAACCCATCAACCTAAAATCCAGTCCAGCTACGAAACATGACTGGCTACCCTTATTTTGAGATGGACAAAAGAATAACTGATGTGGGTGTACCGTGAAAAAGAAAAGTAAAGAAGAAGAATCAAAAGGAAAAGAAAGTGGTTCAAGCCAAAAACAAAATATAGAAAGAAAGTATGAAGAAGAGCTGAAAAGAAATTGAGCAGTCTCAGAAATATCAAGAAAAAGAGAAAAATACGAAAAAAAAAAGGAAAAAGAACCAGATAATGGTGTTACGTCGCAGAAAAAATTCAAGAAAATGGCAATATCCTCTCAAGATCTTTGAAATCCTGTATCCCTTTATCTCTCTACACCTGACCTAAGCCTCATTACAACCCAGGAAAGTCCTACTTGATTCTAGGATAGTACGATCATAAAATGTGGAGATTGGAGAAAGAGAAGCTATAGAGTTTGATCTGACGTTCCTGAGTGAAGTGGTATTCCAATCATGAGATCTTCTTCTGTTAAAGATGTCCTTCCTTCAAATAAAACATATGTGAGATCTTTTGCCTCTTTATATTAAATACATCTCCTCACATATAAATTGAGAGAAAAGAAGAAAACCCTTCTTGTGTGATTCTATTTTGAGTGCTAAACATGTGAGATTTGAGGTCGAGGCATAAAAACTTAAAGGTGATTTGGAAATCTTTACTGTCGGATGATGAGAATGTTGAGCACACACACACGCAGAGTCTGACTATTCTGGGTTATGATTATCAGTCTGTAGTCTTGCCAAAACTTTCAAACTCTTCGCTAGCATGTAACTGTTTTTGCATCCATTCAATAATTTGACGAACGGTGTTTTCCCTGAGCTAATATGAAAAAGTGTGCAGCATGTGCAGAGCCCTTTTAAGCTCATTTATTTCGCACTAATTGCCAAGGATTGGCAATATGCTGGTTGGGGGTTGTGATATTCGCTCAAAAGTGCTTATTTTAAGCACTTATCCTGTTAGCGTTATCGCACTCTCCTACGTAAAACTGCTCTAATTATCCACTTTTCTACGTAAGAGTCTATCTCATTGCGTAAAACACACTTTTCTGGACGAAATGGTATATTTGCATGCATTAAACACATTTTCGAAAGTCTAAATATTAAGCCGTTCTGATAAAGTCTCATTACGCGCTTCTTCTGTCGCAGGAAACCCCGATGGGACGATTTTCGAGACTTGTGGGCCCAAATCGATCATGAAAGCCCATTATCAAAGCTTAACAAGCCCACATGCTATAACTAGAAGATATGGGCCAAATATGGGCTGAATAAGAGGACCAAAAAGCCGGCCCAAAGAACGAAGAGAGTAGGAGAGCCAATGACCAAGAGACGGACCAAAGCGTTTAAAGCCACATGAGTCAGCAAAGAATGATGGTCGACTCTACTGGAGAAGCGTGAGGATGGTCACAGTGAAGACCAGGGTTCCAGACCCTCCGCCAGTGCTTTTTTCCATTTTTTTGATACTTTTTCTCTCATCTCTCCTTATTCTCTCTCTCTCTTCATCTCTCGATCCTCGAATCTACTGACCTAACCCCAGAACTCCTGCCTATCAGCTCTATCTCATCTCCCTTAGCTTTCTGACCGTTGGATCTTCCATCGGACCGTTGGATCTTCAATCGGACCGTTGGATCTCTCTAGATCCGTCGATCTACCAATCTGGGTCCCAATCAAGTCACCATCCATCCGATCGCCTTCAGAATGCCTGTCACATCATCTTGTGAGACGATGGACATCATCAGTCCATGTGGGCCAGTAGCCGGGCCCATCAGCATCGACCCGCTGTCCGACCAGTTAGTGGACCCCGCGAATTTCAAAAATAATTTTAATTAAATGGGGGGTCCACTAATTGGGGAGATTCCCCCTCAAATCTTCTCCTTTCTCTCCCCCTATCAATCCCGCATTCACCCTTGGCCCCATTCTTCTTCTTTTTCTTCTTTTCTCTTTCTCATTTTCTTCATCTTCTTCTTCTTCTTCGCCGGAGTTGCCTGCAACTCCGGCCGTCAGTGCTCCTCCACGGCATCAGTCTTCTTCTTCTTCTTCTTCTTCTTCTTCTTCTTCTTCTTCTTCTTTTTCTTTTTCTTCTCATTTTTTTTTTCGTTTTCGTTTTCGTTTTTTTTTTATTACCGTTTTTTTTTTTAACGCCGGAGTTGCAGACCTGCAACTCCGGCCGTCAGTGCTCCTTCCTGCTGGAGCGCCTGCACCAGCCATCGCCCTCCCCTTCCTCGCCGCTGCCTCCTGCGTGCTCCACCATTGCCACCTCTCATTCCTCTTCACCGGCGTCTATCTTCACAGGCAGAACCTTCGGCCTCCCTTCTACATTACCGGTGGTCTCCTCCACCGTTGCAACTCTGGCCCACGAACCAGCCACCATGTGCAGGATCCCTGCAACTCCACCGTGGATCACTGCCACGACACCTTCTCCCTCAATCTTGTCGGACTGGTGCGCTGCAACCCTGTAAATACCAAAGGTAAAAGCTCATCCCTTCTCTTATTATTCTTCATCTTCTCCTTCACGGGTTGCACTCACTGCCACTGTGCAGCCCTGCAACTTGGAGGAAGAACAACAAACATTCCAAAAAAAAAAAAAAAGAGAAAAAGAGGAAGAGAAAGAAGAAGGGAGGAGAACGGTTTCCCCCAACTCCTCCATTGCTGGTCCGACCAGCACGTAGCCCAGCAAACCATGCCGTTTCAGGCAACTCTACCTCCCTCCTACTACCGCCATCAACACCAGCCACCACTACTTGCAGATTTCGCCTCCATCCTCCTTGCTGCATGGATGCATAGGCAGCATCACCACTGAACATCATCACCTAGCCGGACCACCATCTTCTCCGGCGTATCCACCACCATTGCCATGGTTTAGAGCATCACTAGCCGTCCAAACCTTGGGCCCCATTTTCTCACTCACTATCCTTGGCCAAATCATGGCCAAGCATTCATTCCGGCCAAGTTCGGATCTCTTTTTTTTTTCTCTCTAGAGAGCAATCTCTCTCTCTAGAGATCTCTCTCATCTACTCCATGATCTCCATGAACATGCTGTCCTTCTTGTTGGTCGGCAAACAACCACACATGGCCGAAAGGTAATCCAAGGTTAGGTTTCTTTCTCATTTAGTTTCTTTCTTCTACTTTCTCTCTCTATATTCTAGCTCTCTCTCTCTAGATCTCTTCAAGTCTTCATTTCTCTCTCTCTAGTTTTTCTATAAATTAATTTGTAGGTTGTTTTCCTTTTACTTTGTTTAAACTCTATGGCAATGTAATGGGAATTAGTAGAATTAATAAAAGTGAGATTATTTTGATCATTTCATGCTCTTTATTGCACTAACGTGATTAATCCCGAGTGTGGATCGACATCCGACACGAGCCACTGTGCAAAATTGCTCATTTTACAGGGTTTGAGTGAAAAAGAATCGGATAATTACAAATATTGTTGAGATCTAGGATTTCCGTAACCAACGACGCGGAAAAATCCTACTTTCACTCCACCACCCATACTTCTATGGGGATGAGCAGTTAAAACATGATAAAAACTATACAATGATCGAAATACGCATCAATGCTATCGATAATCAAATAACTTGACTCATCGGGTAAATCTCAAAACCCCAATGAGTCAAAATAATAACGAGAGTGCATAGTTGGGCTAAACAAGTGGCTTTCTTACGGATGGGACATGCCGTTAATTCCACCACAAAGATCCAAGGATGTTTCAGGTCTTTTACCATTGGGAATATAATGTCACTGCTGCTTTTTAGGCATGCTCTCAGAATTCGAGAGAGCATCCAAGGGGTCGTGGTCCTACGATACATCTAAACCCTCAAAATAATAATAATATCAACCGATGCATCTCTAGCAAGAATTAACAATCTAGGATATAATATCCGATGAACGACTATGTTTCAATACATGCAGATAAATCAACGGAGATGCAACACATGCATTTAATAATTTAATAATAAAGTGCATCCATAAAAGTAAGAGGTCGGGAATAGAATCCTACTTAGTTCGCTATCCGATTAACTGTAATTCTTTTCATGGGCTCCTTCACATGAATTCGATCCCAACACTATTGAGCCTTCAATTAAGCCCACTACCCAGGTTAGATAAATATTACTTGTGATTGTTTACTAATGTTAGAGAAAGAAGAACAAAAAGAATTAAAATAAATAAAAATAAAGTAGCCTCTTAGGTTAGGTTTAGCTCTTTCTTGATGAGATTGAACATGCAAGATCGAATAGTGCATTGCTTTTGGTGAAGCACAAGATGAGACAAAGAAGTGTTGGTGGGCGGTGACCATCTAGCCGACTAACGAGAAAATAAAACCCAACAAGAAATGGCCCTGTACAAGCGGATATGTATTTTGTGAAAGGAGACTAATAATACCCATATGACCCACATCCTCACTCTCTCCGATCATACAAAGTACCCGAAAGAAAAATAAAATGGTCACAAGTACAATATGAACTAAGACACCCGAAAGGTTGAAAATCTATTTTAGAAATAATAAAATAAAATTAAATTAATCAGACAAAATAAAGGTTCTTATAGACTAAATGTTGGAACTATGAATCAGTGTTAGCTTATGGAAAAAGTAGAGTTAAGGACGAAAAAAAAAACTCTCATTGTTCCCATAGTTCGGGTATAGTTTGAACTAGAACACATTCTTGGCTACAAACAAAACCAAAATTTTTGAATAATAGGTGGAATTCTGATGTCGAATTGGCCACTCAAAATCAGATGGAATAAAACAAACCAGGGAATAACGGATGGAATCTGAGGTCATTCAAGTCAAAACCAAATGATTTTCTTGCAATAAAATAGAAAAATAAAAGGAGAAAAAGGGTAGGATCAAGAAAAGAAAAAATGAAAGAGAGGGATTCTCACCTGTAGAAAGGATTAATCACCGGTGGCTTTTCAAGGAATCCACAAGAGGGTGGCTATAACTTCTTGATGCGCAGCAACTCTTCCACGTGATGGAAGGATAAGAGCAAGTGAGAGGTGATCCAGAGACGTTGGATGAGAAGTATTGATTGCTACAAAGACCTAGCTCCTCAATGAGATGAATACGGGAGGAATGGAGGGTTGGAGATGTCGTGGATGTAGCAGCAATAGGTTTGGGCAGTGATGAGAATCACGTCTCACAAAAAGGTATGTATATATAGCTAGGTTTTAGGTTAAGAAAAACTTTCTATTGGTTGAGGAAGTGGTATTCTCGTGGGAGTCCTAATGGGTTTAGGCTTTGCTCACACGTGCAGCCTTGTAGTCGTGGGTACAAAAGAGAATTCATGATAAATAATGATTTATGAAAGAACATTATAATAAGAAAAATACAATAAAAAAAGAATGTTTTGGGCGTACATGGTCTCTTTCTAAAACATATGTTGGTCAAAGTTTTTTTTCGGTTGACAAAAGCTTTTGTTGATAAAAAAAAAAGACTTTTGTTACTAAAGAAAGCTATTGGTTGATAGACAAAAAAAAATAAAGAATGTAATAAGGGAGGTGTGGAAGAGGTCCCTTACAAGGGCATTTATAGTTTGGGTTTCAATCATTTACTTTAATAGTTAATTAATGTTATTACTTAATAGTTGTATTTTTCATAAAGCTAAGTTAACTTATAATTATATTTATAATTGTAATGATTGTATACGATGTTATTACTAGATATATATATATAATATAATGCTCTACTTATTAGTTAAATAGTAGTGTACCTTAGCACTATACACGTGTTTGTATGTTTAATACGTATACATTTTTAATAATAATAATAATAAAGCATATGTAAAAAATGTTTTTTTATATAATAAAATAAGCTCGCTAATTATATTCAAACAATGTATCGCATGTGTAGGACACAAAACAATACAAAATTTTCATGGGTCCCACTAAACCCATGCGGGCCTGCATGAAATGGCCCTAAACCCTGAAAAGTAATTTTTTTTAGAATTTGTCAAAACTTCACGTAAGCATTCTTATAGTTAGATAAACGTATTTCATGAAGAAAACACATGCGAAAAAGGTTCTAAAAATTCAAAATGGACCGAAATACCCTTTTAGGGTTTTCAGGGTTTTACACTTCATCTTGAGTTGGTGCTCTTCAGACTTATCTAAAAGAGGTCACACTCTATGGAAGTTACTACCCTTCACAATATGGTGGGGGTATGGAAGGAAAGGAATCGATAGATGTAATACCCTGAACTTTCGTTCTAGGATATTATGGTAAATTCACCTAATATATGAAAACCTAAACTTTTTTCAGACTCTTATATTATTTTTATTGTTTAATATCATGTATGAGTATGTGTATTTAATTTGGTTTTATTCTGACAACTTTGAAAAACCTGTTATTTTTGAAACTCGCTCTTTACGGCTAAATTCTTGCTAAAAATCATGAACCATAACTTGTAGGGGACTTTTTCTTTCCCCAGCTAACGTTCCAGAACTTTTCTAAAAAAAATTATTTTATGGGCCCGAGACACAAAAAATATTCCTATTTTATCCTTAGCAACTTACCTGTGAAATTTGGAACCTTTCTTGAGACATGAAAACTTCAGCGGGAGATTTCGAGAGATTTTGACAAAAATAGTATTTTCATAATTTTAAAACTTTTCTACCATTCTTATATTTTTTAAAAATAATATTTTATTATATTTTATTTATTTAATAGGTGTGTGGGACCCGCGAATCACTTTCGGGTCATTCCAATATCATTTGACACTTTTCTAGGGTTTTAAACATTTTTGTGATTTATGTGTATGACATGTGTCAATACCTTATTGTATGAACTTTTAAATTATATAATATAGTTTGATTGAATTAATTTATAATTATTTGTGTTATAATTGTTGGGTGGGCCCGTATAGCCAACCTAGAGGCCTTTTGAGCTTAATAATAATCTTAAATGAAGCCTATTGATGTATATGGGCCTTGGGCCCATTTCTAACCCATTAATAGTGTAAGATATAAGTTTTTGAGGGTTAAAAAAGTCATCCCTTTGATAGTTACGAATTTCACTAATATAGAAACCCTAATTCTTCTCTAAACCTATTTATGAAAACTTTAAAGCTTTAGAAGCTTTCACAAACCCAACTCCATTGAAGAATAGAGAAAGCTCCATTAAACCTTCATCCGGGCACCGATCGCACTCGAGCAAGAAGGGAGAATTGACGGGGACTCTAAATGAAAGAACATACCCCGAGGAGAGGACGATCCGACGACTTTCAAATTTGAAGAAACTTTTGATTTTTATTAAAGTTCAAGAACCCTTGAGGTAAGTGTATTTTGATCCATCCTATACTTGTTTTTCTTCAAGATTTTGTTTTTCTTTCATTAGATAATGGTTGATACTCATTATAAATTAATTTAAACAATATTTACTTTATTCTTATTGGGTTGATATTTATTTTGGGCCACCATGATGGGTTTGGCCATGATCTATTTTGTACCTAAAATGGATGACTATGTTCTTTATCATTTTTTTTGTATTTTTATGAGTTAAATATTTTTATAATTATTTTTTCTAAATACCTCTATGAATCTATTTTCTAAAACCGTTTAGTTTGTATTTTTTTGATTTGTATTGATTAAGTTATGGTTTTTCTAAGTTGTTGGACTTTACCAAAAAATCCAGAATTTCAGATTTTACACGATCCAATTCACTTGGAATTTTGATCTTTATTTTTAACCTAAATATTTTTTTAATTATTTTTCATAGATACTTCTATCAATCTAGTTTCTAGAACCTTTGAGTTTGTATTTTTCTGATTTATATAGATTAAGTTATGATTTTTTTAATTTGTTGGACTTTACCAAAAAATTTAGAATTTTAGATTTTATATGGTCCACTTCACTTGGGATTTCGATCTATATTTTTAACCTAAATATTTTTATAATTATTTTTCACAGATATCTATATCAATTTAGTTTCTAGAACCTTTGAGTTTATATTTTTCTTATTTGTATTGATTAAGTTATGATTTTTCAAACGTGCTAGACTTTTTTGTAAAACCTAGAATTCTAGATTTTACATGGTCCACTTCACTTAAAATTTTGATCTATATTTTTAACCAAAATATTTTTCTAATTATTTTCCATAGATACTTCTATTAATGTAGTTTCTATAACCTTTGAGTTTGTATTTTTCTTATTTGTATTGATTAAGTTATGATTTTTTAAATGTGTTGGACTTTTCTGTTAAACTCAGAATTTCAGATTCTGTCTGGCCCACTTTATTAAGGGTTTCGACCTATATTTTGAATCTGAATGTTTTTCTATTTATTTTTCCTAAAATCCTCTGTGAATCTAGTTTTTAAATCCATTAAATTTGTATTTTTCTAATTTATATTTATTTAGTTATAATTTTTACAAGAAATTATATTTTCTGTGAACTACTTATTTCTTGGATTTTGGACGATTAATGGCCTTGGGAACCCTTAGTGGTTCAGTCATGACTTATCAAATATTAAGAGGTTTAGCCCTTGTTGTTTGACTAAACCCGAGATGGTTTGACCTATACTTGTATGCATGGGGATCCCACCCATGTGTCTTGGATCCCTCATAGGGTTCGGCCAAGTGTCTTGGAACCGTCTTTAGGGTTGGACCTTGTGTCATGGATCCCTCATAGGGTTCGGCCATGGTGTGTTGGATTCTCTTGAGACCTTCACTTATATTGTTAATCGATGTTGACCGTGATCTTTGGTGATTATTTACATGTTATTTATGTTGTTTAACCCTAGTTCATACCCATTTTATTACTCCTGATGATCATATATTTATTTTATATTCTTATTTAAATATTAAATACATGTGTGCTTATGCCATGTAGCCCTAGTACTATCTTGTTGTCATACCTTGATCATCACGTCATTTCATATAAGGGGTGCATAAGGGAATGGGGTTGAAGTATAGTATATACGTTTATATTGGTTTTATCAATTAATCAGGGTTCGGTACCCTAGGGTGAAAGGCCCCAGACGTTATTTTATCCTGCAGATGGGTCGATGAGACCGCTCCCAGTGTGGGAAGGAGATGGAAACCCTATGTGGTTATGGGTACTAGCTACATTTGCATCCTGTACTCACTTGCATCCACCCTCATATTCATGTCATCCTTATTATATAATTGAGATGCATATCTTGATTAAAAACTTTTATAGTATGATATCATACCATGCACACTGTTGTATTACTGGGCCTCGGCTCACGGTGCTACACCGATACTATTTTCAGATTTTAAGGAGCTGGGTACGTGGGATGATTTTGAGGCGAAAGACTCCGGTGCATTCGAGGAGATCGATGAGGATTTAGAAGTCGAACCCCACACTTCAAAAGACTTTATTTTGATTATTTTAAAACATTACTTATTTATTTTCACGGACATGTAGTCCTTTGATTGAGAGCATGTTCTCACCTCTATCTCTCCACACTTAATTGATTGATTGAATTATTTGAGTTATGAATTATTTTAATTATTTGTTTCCTACATCTATTCTCTTTTTTCTTTTTTTTACTTAGTGGGTTTTTGAATGAACCTTAGTAGTCTAACTGACCTAATTGGACCACTAGGGGACATTCATGGATCACCTCTGGGTTCGGGAACGGGTCGATCCACGGATTTTTGGGTCGTATCTGGGTATCCAAATTCGGGGCGTGACAATAGATATTTAAAGGCAAGAGTGATGATGTGGCCTATATTATCCTTAACATCAAGGGACTTATTTTCTTATGGTCCAGAGTGTTTATTGATTGTAAATGACTCTTCTTTGAGGACTAGTTGGTGCACACGTGCGTTGCATGTGGATAGTGTTCAAACTCTTCTTTTAACGTGATATAAGTCCAAAATAACCTATATTTAATAAATAAAAAAGAAAAGAAAAAGAACATCATCTGACAATTGAACATATATACTAATTCTATTAAATACACACACACATACACACATCCTATCATAAGTAGTTGTAGTTAAGACTTTGTTGAGTACACAAACACTCTTAAAGCTCCTTTAATCGCATCTAAATAAACTGCTCACTCGAAGAAATGAGATAATAAGATAAATAAAAAAGAATAACAATTCTCCGTACTTGCCTACCCCCAATTATCAATAAATGCATTTTGAAACTAGTTTTTTTCCGTGTCATTGGATTGAAACCCTAGATCAATAATATTTATAAAATCCAATCCACTTTATCTACAAAAATATTTAAATCAGCATAGTGGAAGTGTCGGATGTCATCCGCACTTGGTGTAAGTTAGTGCAATAAGGAATTAAAACTAACAAATAATATACAGTAAAAATTTAGAATGGTGGAAAGATGAGAAGGGCGATTCAGTTTAAAACATCATTTTTAAGAAATTCGAGAACACAATCAATCAAACAGAACTTTAATCTAAGATTGGTACAAGAGCAAAGCAAATAAAGTAGTAAATTTATTCTAGAAAGCTAGAAAAAGAAATGGGGATTAAGAGAAGGGTGAGGAATCAAGACATCCGATCGGCTAAGATCTTCCAATCATGGAGAGAATCGTTATCATCCGATCTCTTATCGACCCAGAAAACACTAGATGATCATCATCTAAGACTCGTCCTATGAGTTTAGGGTTTAGAGAGAGAGTTGAGAGAGAAAATGAGAAAAATCAAACTTCATTTAATCAAATTAAAATGTAACTTACAATGTGTCAAAATAACTAATTAGAAAGTAGAGTAAAAAGATGAGAGATGTAAAGAGAGAAAGTAGGGAGAGAAAGAAAGAGAGTAGAGATTGAAACTCCCTTTAAACCCAATGTGCCATAGGGTTTCTAAGAGAGAGAAAATCTCTACCCTATAGAGAGAAAGCGAGATAGAAAGAGAATCTAAAGAAACTACAGAAAGAAATGGAGAATTCACCTCGGAGCTTACCGGCCGACAATGTAGAGGTGAATAGACTAATGATGAAATGATGAGGTCCCCTAATGAACTCACCTTTTACACTTACCGAGAGGAGTCGGCCAAGTGAAGAGGCGATCGGCTTGAAGAGCAAAGGACAACAGCACACAGAAGGACACGGGCAAGATAAGAGGTCGTGTATGTTGTTGTACAAGAGAATAGATCATAAGGGAGGAGAAGAGAGTTGCTTGCCATGGTGAGGAGGATGTGGCATATTATGCATGCTGGAGTTGCACCCACCAAAGGGAGGATTACCAAGTAGTTGATGAAGAAGATGCCCTAAGAGAAGAGGGATCTATGAGAGAACTCCAGTTGATGGAATCCATTGCAAATGAACCCAGGAGGAAGGATGCATGTCCACTAACAAGTGAGAGGTTGAGTGCACGGTCTAAGGAGGAGGATTTGCACATGCACACTACTAAGAGAGAACCAGGGGACAACAAATGGAAGGATATCATGGTTGTTGTAATACCCTGAACTTTCGTTCTAGGGTATTATGGTAAATTCACCTAATAATGAAAACCTGAAACTTTTTCAGACTCTTATTATTGTTTTTATTGTTTAATATCAGTATGAGTATGTGTATTTAATTTGGTTTCGTTCTGACAACTTTGAAAAATCTGCTATTTTTGAAACTCGCTCTTTAGGGCTAAATTCCTACTAAAAATAATGAATCATAACTTGCAGGAGACTTTTTCTTTCCCCAGCTAACATTACAGAACTTTTATAAAAAAAATTATTTTGTGGGCCCGAGACACCAAAAATATTCCTATTTTATCATTACTAACTTACCTGTGAAATTTGGAACCTTTCCTGATACATGAAAACCCTAGCGGGAGATTTCAGGAGATTTTGACAAAAATAGTATTTTCGTAATTTTTAAACTTTTCTACCATTCTTATATTTTTAAAAATAATATTTAATTATATTTTATTTATTTAATAGGAGCGTGGGACCCGCAAATCACTTTCGGGTCATTCCAATGTCATTTGACACTTTTCTAGAATTTTGAATGTTTTTATGATTTGTGTGTGTGACATGTGTCAATACCTTATTGTATGGACTTTTAAATTATATAATATAGTTTGATTGAATTAATTTATAATTATTTGTGTTATGATTGTTGGGTGGGGCCGTATGGCCGATCTAAAAGTCTTTTGGGCTTAATAATATTCTTAAATGAAGCCTATTGATGTATATGGGCCTTGGGCCCATTCCTAACCCATTAATAGTGTAAAATATAAGTTTTTGAGGGTTGAAAAAGTCATCCCTTTGCTAGTTACGAATTTCAACAAAATAGAAACCCTAATCCTTCCCTAAACCTATTTATTAAAAATCCTAAAGCTTTAGAAGCTTTCACAAACCCAACTCCATTGAAGAATAGAGAAAGCTCCATTAAACCTTCATCCGGGCACCGATCGCACTCGAGCAAGAAGGGAGAATTGACGGGGACTCCGATTTGAAGAACATACTCCGAATAGAGGATGATCCGACGACTTTCAAATTTGAAGAAACTTTTGATTTTCATTAAAGTTCAAGAAACCTTGAGGTAAGTGTGTTTGATCCATCCTATACTTGTTTTTCTTCAAGATTTTGTTTCTCTTTCATTAGATGGTTGATACTCATTATAAATTAATTTCAATAATATTTACTTTATTCTTATTGGGTTGATCTCTATTTTGGGCCACCATGATGGGTTTGGCAATTGTTTCTTTTACACCTATAATGGATGACTATGTTCTTTATCATTTTTGTTGTATTTTTATAATTTAAATATTTTTATAATTATTTTTTCTAAATACCTCCATGAATCTATTTTTCAAAACCGTTTAGTTTGTATTTTTCTGATTTGTATTGATTAAGTTATGATTTTTCTAAGTTGTTGGGCTTTACAAAATAACCCAGAATTTCAAATTTTACACGGTCCACTTCATTTGGGATTGCGATCTACATTTTTAACCTAAATATTTTTCTCATTATTTTTCATGGATACCTCTATAAATCTAGTTTCTAGAACCTTTGAGTTTGTATTTTTCTGATTTGTATTGATTAAGTTATGATTTTTCTAATTTGTTGAACTTTACTAAAAAATCCAAAATTTTAGATTTTACACGATCCACTTCACTTGAGATTTCGATCTATATTTTTAACCTAAATATTTTTCTAATTATTTTTCACAGATATCTCTATCAATCTAGTTTCTAGAACCTTTGAGTTTGTATTTTTCTGATTTGTATTGATTAAGTTATGATTTTTCAAACATGCTGGACTTTTCTATAAAACTCAGAATTTTAGATTTTATACGGTCCACTTCACTTGGGATTTCGATCTATATTTTTAATCTAAATATTTTTTTAATTATTTTTCATAGATACTTATATGAATTTAGTTTTCAAATTAATTGAGTTTCTATTTTTCTAATAATTATTTATTTAGTTATAACTTTTATAATGTGCGGAACTTTTCTGTATCCCAGATTCTGTCCGGCCCAATTAATTAAGAGTTTTGACCTATATTTTGAATCTGAATATTTTTCTATTTATTTTTTCTAAAAACCTCTGTGAATCTAGTTTTTAAATCCATTGAGTTTATATTTTTCTAATTCATATTTATTTAGTTTTGATTTTTATGATGCAGTACATTTTTTATAAAAATCCTATTAATTGTTCTTGGTTCTGTCATGATTATTAACTATTAAGGTTTTAACCTTGTTGTTTGACTGAACCCTAGATGGTTTGACCTATACCTGTATACATGGGGATCCCACCCATATGTCTTGGATCTCTTATAGGGTTCGGCCAAGTGTCTTGGATCCCTCTTTAGGGTTCGACCTTGTGTCATGGATCCCTCATAGAGTTCGGCCATGGCGTGTTGGATTCTCTTACGATTTTCACTTATATTATTCATCGATGTTGATTGTGATATTTGGTCATGTCTTATTGACTATTATACCTAGATGGTTCGACCTATACTTGTATGCATGGGGATCCCACCCATGTGTCTTGGATCCCTCATAGGGTTCGGCCAAGTATCTTGGATCCCTCTTTAGGGTTCGACCTTGTGTCATGGATCCCTCATAGGGTTCGGCCCTGGTGTGTTGGATTGTCTTGTGATTTCCACTTATATTATTCATCCGTGTTGATCGTGACCTTCGGTGATTGTTACATGTTATTCATGGTTAACCCTAATTCGTTCCCATATTATTACTCTTAATGATCATTGGTTCATTTTATATTTTTATTTAAATATTAAATACATGTGTGCTTTTGTCATGTAACCCTAGTACATCTTGTTGTCATATCACGATCATCACGTCATTTCATATAAGGGGTGCATAAGGGAACAGGGTTGAAGTATATTATATACGTTTATATTGGTTTTATCAATTAATTAGGGTTCGGTACCCTAAGGTGAAAGGCCCCAGACATTATTATATCCTGCAGATGGGTCGATGAGACCGCTCCCAGTGCGAGAAGGAGATGGAGACCCTATGTGGTTATGGGTACTAGTTGCATTGGCATCCTGTACTTGCATTCATCCTCATATTCATGTCATCCTTATTATATGATTGAGATGCATACATTGGTTAAAAACTTTTATAGTATGATATCATACCATGCACACAGTTGTTATTACTGGGCCTCGGCTCATGGTGCTACACCGATACCATTTTCAGATTTTGAGGAGCCGGGTACGTGAGATGATTTTGAGACGAAAGACTCCGGTGCATTCGAGGAGATCGGCGAGGATTTGGAAGTCGATCCCACACTTTAGAAAGTTGTATTTGATTATTTTATAACATTATTTATTTATTTTCACGGGCATGTAAGCCTTTGATTGAGAGCATGTTCTCACTTCCATCTCTCCACATTTAGTTGATTGATTGAATTATTTGAATTATGAATTATTTGAATTATTTGTTTCCTACATCTAGACTCTTGTTTTTACTTAGTCGGTTTTGGAATGAACCTTAGTAGTCTAATTGACCTAATTGGACCACTAGGGGACATTCATGGATCACCTCTGGGTTCGGGTACGGGTCGATCCATGGATTTTCAGGTCGTATCTGGGTATCCGGATTCGGGATGTGACAGAGTGGTATCAGAGCTTAGGCTTCAGACACCTAGGGATTTGTGTGTAATGGGTCTATGCATAATTGAGTTGTGTATGATAGAATGATATTAGAGCACAGCCAGTAGAGTACCCTAAGGACCCATGGAATTGAGACCATTAGGGGATCTGGTTAATGTGTCCATTCTTATTATGGAGATCGTGACATTTTAGTATATACATTAGAAACACTATAATCTAGAGCACTCTGATTGTTTGTAATACTTATAAATAGTGATTGTGAACTATTGTTTGTAAGTATATTATTATAATACTTAATTTTATGTTATGCTTGACTGTGTCGCAAAACCTAACACTGTCATACATTTCAAGGAGATCGTGACAGAATGGTATGTTGACAGAATGATACCCTCAGATGATCTTAATTGGACAGTCTGACGATTTTGAGTAGTAGGCCAGTTGACTAGCATTACCAGTTTGACTGGAAGATAAATTGATTAGTTTTACCAGCTGATTTAGGTCGATTAGATTGATCAAGTTTACCAGTTTAACTAAGGTTGACTATATTGACTAGTTTGACCAGCATAGTTAAGTTGACTAGACGTAGATGACTAACTTGCCTGGATTGGACTAAATTGATGTAGATGACCAGTTTGGCTAGGTTTACTATATTGATTAAGTTGACCAATCTGACTGTGTGTAGCTATAAAGTTTGTCAACCAATCTAACTAGACTTATCTAAAATGATTAGTTGACTAATCAGATTTGACAGACTAGGTTGAGAATTTCTTTAAGGGGGTTCGAATTTCGGGGACGAAATTTTCTTTAAGGGGGGTAGATTGTAATACCCTGAACTTTCGTTCTAGGGTATTATGGTAAATTCACCTAATAATGAAAACCTGAAACTTTTTCAGACTCTTATTATTATTTTTATTGTTTAATATCATGTATGAGTATGTGTATTTAATTTGGTTTCGTCCTGACAACTTTGAAAAACCTGCTATTTTTGAAACTCGCTCTTTAGGGCTAAATTCCTACTAAAAATAATGAATCATAACTTGTAGGAGACTTTTTCTTTCCCCAGCTAACATTACAGAACTTTTATAAAAAAAATTATTTTGTGGGCCCGAGACACCAAAAATATTCCTATTTTATCATTACTAACTTACCTGTGAAATTTGGAACCTTTCCTGATACATGAAAACCCTAGCGGGAGATTTCAGGAGATTTTGACAAAAATAGTATTTTCGTAATTTTTAAACTTTTCTACCATTCTTATATTTTTAAAAATAATATTTAATTATATTTTATTTATTTAATAGGAGCGTGGGACCCGCAAATCACTTTCGGGTCATTCCAATGTCATTTGACACTTTTCTAGAATTTTGAATGTTTTTATGATTTGTGTGTGTGACATGTGTCAATACCTTATTGTATGGACTTTTAAATTATATAATATAGTTTGATTGAATTAATTTATAATTATTTGTGTTATGATTGTTGGGTGGGGCCGTATGGCCGATCTAAAAGTCTTTTGGGCTTAATAATATTCTTAAATGAAGCCTATTGATGTATATGGGCCTTGGGCCCATTCCTAACCCATTAATAGTGTAAAATATAAGTTTTTGAGGGTTGAAAAAGTCATCCCTTTGCTAGTTACGAATTTCAACAAAATAGAAACCCTAATCCTTCCCTAAACCTATTTATTAAAAATCCTAAAGCTTTAGAAGCTTTCACAAACCCAACTCCATTGAAGAATAGAGAAAGCTCCATTAAACCTTCATCCGGGCACCGATCGCACTCGAGCAAGAAGGGAGAATTGACGGAGACTCCGATTTGAAGAACATACTCCGAATAGAGGACGATCCAATGACTTTCAAATTTGAAAAAACTTTTGATTTTCATTAAAGTTCAAGAAACCTTGAGGTAAGTGTGTTTGATCCATCCTATACTTGTTTTTCTTCAAGATTTTGTTTCTCTTTCATTAGATGGTTGATACTCATTATAAATTAATTTCAATAATATTTACTTTATTCTTATTGGGTTGATCTCTATTTTGGGCCACCATGATGGGTTTGGCAATTGTTTCTTTTACACCTATAATGGATGACTATGTTCTTTATCATTTTTGTTGTATTTTTATAATTTAAATATTTTTATAATTATTTTTTCTAAATACCTCCATGAATCTATTTTTCAAAACCGTTTAATTTGTATTTTTCTGATTTGTATTGATTAAGTTATGATTTTTCTAAGTTGTTGGGCTTTACAAAATAACCCAGAATTTCAAATTTTACACGGTCCACTTCATTTGGGATTGCGATCTACATTTTTAACCTAAATATTTTTCCCATTATTTTTCATGGATACCTCTATAAATCTAGTTTCCAGAACCTTTGAGTTTGTATTTTTTTGATTTATATTGGTTAAGTTATGATTTTTCTAATTTGTTGGACTTTACTAAAAAATCCAGAATTTTAGATTTTACACTGTCCACTTCACTTGAGATTTCGATCTATATTTTTAACCTAAATATTTTTCTTATTATTTTTCACAGATACCTCTATCAATCTAGTTTCTAGAACCTTTGAGTTTGTATTTTTATGATTTGTATTGATTAAGTTATGATTTTTCAAACATGCTGGACTTTTTTATAAAACTCAGAATTTTAGATTTTATACGATCCACTTCACTTGGGATTTCGATCTATATTTTTAAACTAAATATTTTTTTAATTATTTTTCATAGATACTTATATGAATTTAGTTTTCAAATTAATTGAGTTTGTATTTTTCTAATAATTATTTATTTAGTTATAACTTTTATAATGTGCGGGACTTTTCTGTATCCCAGATTCTGTCCGGCCTAATTAATTAAGAGTTTTGACCTATATTTTGAATCTGAATATTTTTCCTAAAAACCTCTGTGAATCTAGTTTTTAAATCCATTGAGTTTATATTTTTCTAATTCATATTTATTTAGTTATTATTTTTATGATGTAGTACACTTTTTGTAAAAATCCTATTAATTGTTCGTGGTTCGGTCATGATTATTAACTATTAAGGTTTTAACCTTGTTGTTTGACTAAACCCTAGATGGTTTGACCTATACCTATATGCATGGGGATCCCACCCATGTGTCTTGGATCTCTCATAGGGTTCGGCCAAGTGTCTTGGATCCCTCTTTAGGGTTCGACCTTGTGTCATGGATCCCTCACAGAGTTCGGCCATGGCGTGTTGGATTCTCTTGCGAATTTCACTTATATTATTCATCGATGTTGATTGTGATATTTGGTCATGTCTTATTGACTATTATACCTAGATGGTTCGACCTATACTTGTATGCATGGGGATCCCACCCATGTGTCTTGGATCCCTCATAGGGTTCGGTCAAGTATCTTGGATCCCTCTTTAGGGTTCGACCTTGTGTCATGGATCCCTCATAGGGTTCAGCCGGTGTGTTGGATTGTCTTGTGATTTCCACTGAATTATTCATCCGTGTTGATCGTGACCTTCGGTGATTGTTACATGTTATTCATGGTTAACCCTAATTCGTTCCCATATTATTACTCTTAATGATCATTGGTTCATTTTATATTTTTATTTAAATGTGAAATACATGTGTGCTTATGTCATGTAACCCTAGTACATCTTGTTGTCATACCATGATCATCATGTCATTTCATATAAGGGGTGCATAAGGGAACGGGGTTGAAGTATATTATATACGTTTATATTGGTTTTATCAATTAATCAAGGTTCGGTACCTTAGGGTGAAAGGCCCCAGACGTTATTATATCCTGCAGATGGGTCGATGAGACCGCTCCCAGTGCGGATAGGAAATGGAGACCCTATGTGGTTATGGGTACTAGTTGCATTGGCATCCTATACTTACTTGCATTCATCCTCATATTCATGTCATCCTTATTATATGATTGAGATGCATACCTTGGTTAAAAACTTTTATAGTATGATATCATACCATGCACACAGTTGTTATTCCTGGGCCTCGGCTCACAGTGCTACACCGATACCATTTTTAGATTTTGAGGAGCCGGGTACGTGAGATGATTTTGAGACGAAAGACTCCGGTGCATTCGAGGAGATCGGCGAGGATTTGGGAGTCGATCCCACACTTTAGAAAGTTGTATTTGATTATTTTATAACATTATTTATTTATTTTCACGGGCATGTAAGCCTTTGATTGAGAGCATGTTCTCACTTCCATCTCTCCACATTTAGTTGATTGATTGAATTATTTGAATTATTTGTTTCCTACATCTAGACTCTTTTTTTTACTTAGTGGGTTTTCGAATGAACCTTAGTAGTCTAATTGACCTAATTGGACCACTAGGGGACATTCATGGATCACCTCTGGGTTCGGGTACAGGTCGATCCATGGATTTTCGGGTCGTATCTGGGTATCCGGATTCGGGGCGTGACAGTTGTGTACGGCTGTGGTGGGTGTGCACAGCCATTGAAGACTGCTGGTTTGCTTGAGGAGAGGTGCAGGTTGCTAGTTGTGGAGGCACAACAAGTGCATGCCAAAGAGGTGAAGGTGGAGGAGAGTTACAGGCATTGAAGGCCGCTTTGCTGGTTGTGCACACGCGGTGCAAGGAAGAGAGGAGAAGCCCGAGGAAGGAGAAGGAGGAGGGCAAAGGTGTTCAACTAGAGTTGTAGGTTTGCTAGTTCATGGAGATGTAGCAACGGTGGAGTTGGATGGTGTTGCATTAGCTGGAGAAGGTGGTAGTAGATCGGTGAAATGGGGGCATCAAGGAAGACGCCCAGTGTGGCACCTGCAACTTTGGCATTAATGGAGTTGCAGACCGGTGGTGAAAGAGCACTAGCAGACCGTGGTGGCTCTCATCGGAGCCACCGATTCCCTACATGAGAGAAGAGAGGGCGGTGGTGGTTTTGGTTCGTGAGGGAGGGAGTGTGAGAGATTTAGAGAAAGGTACTGTTTTGGGATTCTTATATATCTAGGGTTAGAGGGTTGGTGTTTAGAAGAGAACCATTGGGATGAGAGAGTGTGGTGAGAGAGAGTGAGGATAAATAGGTTTAGGGAAGGGAACCTACGAGAGAGAAACCTCTCTCTTCTTTTTTTGTTTATTTATTTCTTTTCTTTATTTATTTTTGTTTTAATTCTTTTTCTTTTATTTTCTTTATTTTCTTTTTATTTTATTTTCTTTTGTTATTACATGGAAGGATGGGGGAGAGGACAAAGAAATGGTGAAGATGTGGTTAGCGGTTAGATCGTGAGTGAAAGGCGGATAGTGACATGTGGCCATTTGATTTCATGGAGTGGGGATGCTAGGTTTTGATTTTAAGGTGATGATTGAAATGGTGAAGGTGGACAATTTGAGGGTTAGGATTGGTTGATGGAGATCATGAGAGAGAAGTTGAGTTAAGGGTTAGGATGAGAAATGATCGTGTGGTGATCATGTGATCCTATGTTAGGGAGATCTAAGGGTTGAGTTTAAAGAGAGAGATTGAAAGAGAAAAGAATAGTGGAGATCCGATGATCGACCAGTCGATCGGATGATCGATTGGTTGATCGGATGGTTAGATTGAGAGGGTGGATAGATGATGATGGTATTGGCTAAGATAGGTCGATGGATAAAAGAGATCCTATGGTTAGGGATGGTGTTAGTGGAAGATCAAATGGTGAGATGGACGATCAGATGGTTATATTAGATGATCAGATGGTTGGATGGATGATCGGATGGTCAATCCAGGCAGTTAAGTCAAGGAGAGGAGGATCAGATGGTGGATATTAAGAGGAGAGAATTAAGGTTTATAGGTAATTGTTTAAAATTTGAAGAGAGATGAGAGAGAATTAAGAGAGAGAGAAGAAAGAAAAGAATAAAATACAAAAATAGCTGGCGGAGGGTCTTGAACCCTAGTCTTCAATATATTTTTTAGTTGAGCTTCACCAACAGAGCAGGCCATCATTTCTTGTCATTTCATGTGGCTTTAAATGCTTTGGTCATTCTCTTGGTCATTAGCTCTTCCACTCTATTGGTTCTTTAGTCCGACTAGCTATGATCCTCTAGCTTGACCCGTTCTTGGCCTGTATCTTCTTGTCATAGCCTGCTTGTTCTTTAAGTTTTGATATTAGGCTTCTATGGTTGATCGTGGGCCCGCAAGTCTCGATTATCGTCCGATCGGGTTTTTTGCAACAGAAAAAGTGCGTAATGAGACTTAATCAGAACGACTTTATATTTAGACTTCGGAAAATATGTTTAATGTATGCAAATATACCATTTCGTCTAGAAAAATGTATTCTACGCAATGAAAGAAACTCTTATGTAGAAGAGTGGAAAAATATGAAAATTTTACGTAGGAAAGTGCGATAACGATAAAAGGATAATGACTTAAAATAAACACTTTTAAGCAAATATCATATTTGTCAAAATTTAAACATGATAGACTGCATTCACATCTTAATTAATTTTAATCTAGTTTGGGTCATTTACATCATAATTTTGAGATGGTTTAGATCATTTAATATTCAACTCTACTTTTCGTTCACATCCTAATATAACCCAACCGAGCATTCACATTCTAACCAGAGCAACATTAGGTACAAAAAGTAATGGTGGTAACAAGGGAAGCTGTGTTCAAGTTCAAGAGTCCCTTCTGATTTGGGTCATGGAATAGTTAAAAAACAAAATTCAATAATTTTTGCAACTGATTGTCTAATTATTCTTCTTAGATAACCCAAATTTTAAAACATATTCTTTGGCCAGACTTCCTCAGCTTATACAAAATAATTTTGTGAAAAATGCTGCAATAATGATGGTTCCAACAGCTAAAACTCTTATGCAACTTACCAAGAAAATAATCCTACACAACCCAGCATTAGAAATGGGTTCTACTGCTAAGAATCCGTTTTCAACTTTCCCAACAATTACTAACCACAATTACAGAAGGTAAAAATTTGTTAATTTCTCATCGACTTCATCATTTAGGTAAGAAAAAATTGGCCAAATAAATGCAATAGATCAGAAGTGAAATCAAAGAACGGTGAAGCATAATTAGGGAGATTAAGCAAATGTACACAATGAAGAGGCTTAGAATGACTTACCATAATTGGAACTCAGCATTGATGGTCGCTAGAACTCGAAGATTTCGATCAGACAAGCCCGATTTAGATCCCTATGATGAGGATACTTAAGGATCAACTATAATTCTGCAATAAATAAAATTAATTAACCATATCAAAATCAAATAATCCCATAATTCCAGTGTATGCGAATGCCTTGTTCATTAGTGAAAAGCCAAACTAAGCACATACTCATAGATACCCATAGAATTGTTGAAGTTAGATAATGAATAGTAAGATGATTTCAGAATTTTAAGGAAATAATTAAGATTCTTCACACCAGGAAATAATTCAAAATTTGCCACATGTTGTTCTCTTAGATCTATGAGATTGAGTGTGACCATAACGCCACCACCGCCCATGAACAAATGGTAACTGAAAACAACCACACAAACATAATATCAATTAACTCCCGCCTTTGGGACATAAACCAAATCAACTGTCAGTCAGCTCCCTTGGTGGAGCTAAAGACCAAACCATATGGATGTTTCATGTTTGGCCCATCCTTTGGTGGACCTACAGTCCAAAAATCAGCCTGATAGGTGATTTCCAGTTGTTGGATTTTGGACCTAAATAATGCTTGAATAAAATGAATAAAAGTCAACGATGTAAAAGACTAATCTAATGGTTGAAAAAGCCACCAATCAGGATATTCTTGGTGTGAAAAAGTCCTGGTGGTACGTTTTTACGTGACCCATGATATTCGCTCAAAAGTGCTTATTTTAAGCAATTATCCTTTTAGCGTTATTGCATTCTCCTACGTTAAAATGCTCTATTTATCTACTTTTCTACGTAAGAGTCTCTTTTGTTGCGTAGAACACACTTTTCTGGACGAAATGGTATATTTGCATGCATTAAACACATTTTCAGAAGTCTAGACATGAAGTCATTCTGATAGAGTCTTATTACGCGCTTCTTCTGTCGCAGGAAACCCCGATGGGACAATTCTCGAGACTTGCGAGCCCACATCGATCAGGAAAGCCCATTATCAAAGCTTAAAGAGCCCACATGCTATGACTAGAAGATATGGGCCAAATATGGGCTGAATAAGAGGACCAAAAAGCCGGCCCAAAGAACGAAGAGAGTAGGAGAGCCAATGACCAAAAGACGGACCAAAGCGTTTAAAGCCACATGTGTCAGCAATGAATGATAGTCTACTCTACTGGAGAAGCGTGAGGATGGTCACAGTGAAGACCAGGGTTCCAGACCCTCTGCCAATACTTTTATCTCCATTTTCTGATACTTTCTCTCTCATCTCTCCTTATTCTCTCTCTCTCTTCATCTCTCGGTCCTCGAATCTACTGACCTAACCCCAGAACTCCTGCCCATCGACTCTATCTCATCTCCCTTAGCTTTCTGACCGTTGGATCTTCCATCGGACCGTTGGATCTTCAATCGGAGCGTTGGATCTCTCTAGATCCGTCGATCTACCAATCTGGGTCCCAATCAAGTCACCATCCATCCGATCGCCATCAGACTGTCTGTCACATCATCTTGTGAGATGATGGACATCATCAATCCATGTGGGCCAGTAGCCGGGCCCATCATCATCGACCCGCTGTCCGACCAGTTAGTGGACCCCGTGAATTTCAAAATAATTTTAATTAAATTTTAAAAAATGGGGGGTCCACTAAATGGGGACATTCCCCAAAGAAAAGTAGTGTTTTACTTTAAAAATATATATATATATATATATATATATATATATATATATATATATATATTTTATTTAAAAAATTCCCTAATTTTCATTAATGGAAACTAGGGAGCTTTAAAAGGGGAAGGAGAAGGGTTCTTTGGAACCCTAATCCCCCTCCTTATTGCTCCCTTCTCTCCCCAAAAAACCCGACCACATTTTCGCTCTTTCGTTATCCTTCTTTCTCCTCTTCTTCTTCCACCCTCTTCGTCATCTTCTTCACCACTTTGTCCCCCTGTTACTCTTTTCCTCCCCTACGAGTGCCACAGCAGGTGCACCGCCCCACGTACCCCCCTCTCCATAGACGCCCCATCCATTAAAGTGTTCTCCTATCCAGCCGCCCTCAACATCAGCATCTTTTACAACCACCGCCTGCAAGGTTTGGTCGAACCTGCAACTCCGGCTGGCCAACTGAAATTAGGGTTTTTCCGCGTCGTTGGTTACGGAAACCTTAGATCTCAACAATATTTGTAATTTCTCCGAATTGGTTCACTTAATCTGCAAATAAGCAGACTTGCACAGTGGCTCGTGTCGGATATCGTCCGCACTCGGGATTAGTTAGTACAATAAGAAACAAGAATAATCAAAAAATACTCAAAATAAATAGAAGGGTGAGAATGGTGGATGTTGATTTAAAATATGCTTGAGATTGTTGTTAGAACTATTAGAATGAAAAAAAAAAACGTAAGAGAAACGAGAATGAAAAACACAATAAATGAAAACAACTTAAACTTGAATTTAAAACTTATTCATTAAACTAAAAACAAATGCTTATAATGCTTATTCAAATGCTTTACAATGGAAATAACATTAAACCAAATTAATCTAGAAAGCCATTAAAATATTACCCTAGAAAGCATGTAAAGGTAGAGAGGAAAAGAAGAGAGAAAGAAGGTAGGAAGATTAGAGAGATGAATTAGAGAGAAGCTTACCATTGAAGAGGTAGATGGTGCAACTCCAATTGGATCGACCTCAATAAGATTGAGGATTGTAGCCTTTGATTGTGGCGGATGGAATGGGCAGCAAGGAGACGTTGCTATTCGATATTTTGCACCTCGAGGTGGAGGCATTAATGGTGAGCTTGCCGGAGTTGCTCGTCGGAGAAGAAAGGTGAAGAAGAAGAGAAAGAAAGAAGAAAGAAAGGAAGAGAGGGGGAGGGAACCAACCCAAGAAAGAGAGATCGTAGATCTCTTATAGACTTTTTTTTTTCTTTTTGCTTATTGTAAAAATAATGACCGTTGGATCTAGAGAGATCCAACGGTTGGGAATGGGTTAGTTAGATGAGAGAGAGAGTGACTAGGATAGAGAGATATGGGGAGAGAAGAATCGGTCAAGTGAGAGCAATTTTCTCTTCTTGTTGCAAATGGGCATGGGCATGGGGTCATGGGTATGGGTCATGGGCATGGGTCATGGGTATGGGTCATGGGTATGGGCATGGGTCATGGGTCATGGGCTTAGGTCATGGGCCAAGATAGATAGATAAAGAGAGAAATAGGAGAGAGGTGAGAGAAAAATATAAAAATAAAAGCATTGGAGGGTCTTGAACCCTGGTCTTCTTTATTCTCTCTCGTCTGCTCCACCAATAAGTCAAACTTATCCTTTGATGTCAATTGGTGTGGCCTTTAACACCTAAGTCCTTCTCTTGGTCTCCAGCTATTCTCTCTCTTAGTCCTTGTTCAGGCTCTACGATCCTCTAGCTTTGCCCGTATATGTCTTCTATCTTTTTATCCTAGCCTGTTGGCTCTTTAAGCTTTGATAGAAGTTTTTTGTGGTTGATCGTGGGCCCGCCAGTCCTCGAGAATCGCCCGATAGGGTCTCCTGAAAGTAGGGTTTTTCCGTCGTTGAAAGAACGACCCTAACTTCAACACATTTGTAAATTGATCCGATTCTTAAATCCTGCAAAATTTTAGATTTGTATAGGGATTCGTGTCGGATGTCGATCCGCACTCGGGATTAGTCGGATTAGCGCAAATAAGAACATAAAATGATAGATTTTTCCATAGAAATTGATGCGAATGATGGTGGAGGTGAGAGTGGTGAATCCGGGATTTAAAATATTCTTTTTTATGAGAGATTCCTGGTGAAATTGAAATTTTCCAAATGCACAAAATATTCAAGATGAAACATAGACTAATCGAAAACTAAAATTTATTCAAAATTTATTCTATTACAATGTTATCCAATCAAATGAAAATGCTCAAATAGGGATTAATCTAGGAAAGCAGTAAAACCTAAAGAGAGAAAGAAGAGAGAGAAAAAGAGTAAGAGAGAGAAAATTAGAGAGAGAAATAGTGAATTACCTTCCACCTTGACCCAATGAAAAGGGTCACAGCCAAGGGATGGGCCACGGGAGAGAGATGATCGGAGTGTAGGGTTCTGGCCGGTAATGGTGATGTGTTGGAGATGAGGCGACTCAAGAGGAACAACTACTGTGTGCTTGAGAGGAAGATCCCAAAGGAGAAGACCGGAGGAAGCTTGACGCTTGGAGATTGAAGTTTGGCCGGTGCACTAGGTGGTTGCTAGCGATGGAAGGATGCGGTGGAGGTTGAGGAAATCATGGCAGGTTGGTGGTTTGCTTGGCAGATCTGGATCTTTGGAGCACCGGTGGAGATTTTTCTGATCTCTTGGTCTTTGGCCATCAAGCTAAGGTAATGGATTATAGAGGGAGGATGGGTGAGTAAGGTGATAACCCGCTGGAGTTGATGCCGGTGAGAGCTGGAAGCGGTGGAGAGGCATTGCTACAACAGGCTGTGGTGTTGATGGAGGTTTACCCAAAAGAAAACCGTAAAATAAACATAACGACTAGGCTGAGGGTGGCAGTGGAGGTGGACGGCCAAGAGAATGGTGTTGCAGGTTGGAGCTTGGTGGCCTGCAACACGTTGAGACGTGATGGGCTGAGGGGCTGCAGCGGTGGTCAGTTGGGGGTGTTGGTGATGCTTGCCGGTAAGTCCAGCAACGTGGACATGTGGATGGAGAGGAGATCTGCTGAGAGAGATCGTGGTTGCTGGCTGCATCACCAAGATAAAGGTGAGGGACCGTTGTCCTCTTCTCCCCCTCCTTCTTTTCTTTCTTTTCTTTTCATTTTTTTTTTCTGTTTTTTTCTTTGGAGGATGGCTGGGAGATGAGATGAATTCTGGAACGTGGGATAAAGGATGGCAGTGGAGGTGGACTGGTTAACGTGAACCAGTCCGCCGGAGGAAGGAGGCGTGGTTTGGCATCAAGAGAAGAAGGACGCGGTCGTGCTGCACGCAGCAATAGGGAGCGCAGGCTAGAGGAGGAAGAAGGAGCAGAAGAAGAACAAGAAGAAGGAGGAAAAAGGAGGAGGAGGAGAACCAGATGGCCGGAGTTGCTGCCTGCAACTCCGGCGAGGATGGAGGAGGAAGAAGAAGAAGAAGAAGAAGAAAAAGAAGGAGAGGAAGGCAACGAAAACGTCGGGGGAGTTATGGGGGAAGGAGAGGAAGAGATTGGAGGGGGATTAGGGTTCGAACGAACCCTTCTCCCTCCTCTTATAAAGCTCCCTATTTCCATTAATGGAAATAGGGTATTTTTGAAATAAAAAAAATATATATATTTTTTTTTTTTTTAAGTAAAATGCTACTTTTTTATGGGGAATCTCCCCAATTAGTGGACCCCCCATTTAATTAAAATTATTTTGAAATTCGCGGGGTCCACTAACTGGTCGGACAGCGGGTCGATGAAGATGGGCCCGGCTATTGGCCCGTATGGATTGATGATGTCCATCGTCTCACAAGATGATGTGACGGGCATTCTGAAGGCGATCGGATGGATGGTGACTTGATTGGGACCCAGATTGGTAGATCGACGGATCTAGAGAGATCCAACGGTCCGATTGAAGATCCAACGGTCCGATGGAAGATCCAACGGTCAGAAAGCTAAGGGAGATGAGATAGAGCTGATGGGCAGGAGATCTGGGGTTAGGTCAGTAGATTCGAGGACCGAGAGATGAAGAGAGAGAGAGAATAAGGAGAGATGAGAGAAAAAGTATCAAAAAAATGGAAAAAAGCACTGGCGGAGGGTCTGGAACCCTGGTTTTCACTGTGACCATCCTCACGCTTCTCCAGTAGAGTCGACTATCATTCTTTGCTGACTCATGTGGCTTTAAACGCTTTGGTCCGTCTCTTGGTCATTGGCTCTCCTGTTCTTTTCGTTCTTTGGGCCGGCTTTTTGGTCATCTTGTTCAGCCCATATTTGGCCCATATCTTCTAGTCATAGCATGTGGGCTCTTTAAGCTTTGATAATGGGCTTTCATGATCGATTTGGGCTCGCAAGTCTCGAGAATTGTCCCATCGGGGTTTCCTGCGACAGAAGAAGCGCGTAATGAGACTTTATCAGAATGACTACATGTCTAGACTTCCGAAAATGTGTTTAATGCATGCAAATATACCATTTCGTCCAGAAAAGTGTGTTCTACGCAACACAAGAGACTCTTACGTAGAAAAGTAGATAAATAGAGTATTTTAACGTAGGAGAATGCAATAACGCTAACAGGATAATTGCTTAAAATAAGCACTTTTTAGCGAATATCATCTCCTACAAGTGAAAAAGCGCGTAATGAGATTCAACTAAAACACCTTGATACTGGACTATCCGAAATGCGTATATTTCATGCAAATAGTCGATTTTCGTCTAAAGAATGCGTTCTACGCAATGGAAGAAACTCTTATATGGAAGAGTCGACAAAAAGACAAGTTTTACGGAGGAGAATGCGACATCGCTATAAGGATAATGGCTTAAAATAAGCACTTTTGAGCGAATATCACAACCCCCAACTAGCATATTGCCAATCCTTAGCAATTATTGCGAAATAAGTGAGCGAAAGAGGGCTAGGCATAACATGCTAGAAAACTTATTTGCATTACTCAGAAAAAACTCCGTTTTGTCAGATTATTTTACGGATGCAAGAAATCATTCACAAATTAGAACTAATTAGCAAAATGCAACACTTCTACAAATGGACCTTCAAACAAAAGATTACTCAGACTCAGTGTGTGTGTGTGTGTGTGTGTTCAACATCATCCTTATCTGGCAGTAGATATATCTGGATCTCTTTAGAGACTCTATGCCTCGACCTCAATCCTCACTTGTATACCACTCAGAAGTAAATCACTCAGAAATGATTTTATACTTTTCTCTCAAATTATATGTGAGGAGATGAATATAGAAACTGGCAAACGTCTCACATATATAGTTTTTGAATGGAGGGTATAAGAAGATTTAATTAGATCTCATGATTGGAATGTCATATCACTTAAGAACGTCGGATCAAACTCTATAATTTCTCTTTTCACCATTCTCCACACTTGAGGATGGTACAAATCTAGAATCAAATAGGACTTACATAGGTTGTATTGAGGCTTAGGATAGGTTCAGAAAAGAAAGATATTCTGGTATTCAAAAATTCTGAGAGGGTATCTCACTATTCTTTGCAATTTTTCCCGGGGGTAATAATTTCTTGATTTTTCTTCTTTTTTTTTCCAATTTTTGTCTTTTTGGATATTCTTCAACCTTTTTCAAATTCTTTTTCCTTTCATTCTTTCTTTTTGATCATGTTTCTTTTCAGCACAAACCATTTGTTTTCTTTTCTTTTCTTGGTGTAATCATACCAAATACTCTTTGATCCCTCTCAGAAGTAGGTTATCGTATTGAACTCTTTTTGGGATTGGGTTTTTGGTTGATGGGTTTAACAAGAAAAGGTTTTCATCAAAAGGCTCAAAAATAGTTTCTAACGGTATAGATGTTAGGGAAGCTAAAAAGTCTGATTGGTTAGAAAGATGGCCTATATCATTTTTTAGAGTTTGTACTTTCATCTCCGATGTTTCGAATGGATATAGAGAAGATTCTTTCTGTAATAATCCGAATTTGATGTCGTTCTGAGTTCCATGACCAAAGCAAGGGTTAATGAGATCACTCAATGGAAATATTTGGGAAGTAAAAGAATTGTGAGTCATCTTGTGACTTAGAATAATTTTATAACCCTCAGAAATAATGAAAAGCTCAAAAGCTCACTGGGTTAGGTCTCCACAATTGTTCTTCTTGGATCTCTGGATAATCTAAACTTCGGATAATTCTGACATTGATATGTGAACATTTTTGCTGAATCTGAGTTTTCAAAGATTTTTCAATCCACTGTAGTAATATTTGCTTTCAAACTGAATGAAGAGCTAATAAGTGATTTTTCAAAACAGACATCCTTTTCAATAAATAGACTTTCCGAAAATTTTGTACTCATCATTGTAAAGGATTTGAAAAGCATTTTGAAAGTACTCAGAAAACTTTGTAAAACACAGGTTATCACCCCAAAATACATCTTTTTCTCATTTTTCTCAAATTTTTATTTTTTATTTTTTTTTATTTTTTATGAAGACATGAGTTTTGATAAATCCCCACCCCCAACTGAAATACAGCACCGTCCTCGGTGCTCAGACCGGGACAAAAATGTATGAAAACTCTGAATGTGATGCATGTTAGAGGAAGAGTTATACCAGTATGGCTGATATTTGGTGATACCTGATGGTAGTGAGAGGATTTGTACCTGTATAGCCATAATAATATATGAAATATAAGAATTATGCATGTGACTCAATGACTTCTAGGAATATCGGAATTGCCTTTCCGAAAGCGCTAAGTTTTATGTCTTCAGCCAGACACAAACGGGGTGAAATTCACCCCCAACTAAGTTGGAGCTCAGAGAGACTGACAGAAACATTAGTCTTCATATATTGGATCAATAAGATCTATCTCGAAGGTTTGAATAGATGACACGTCTAATTCTTGAAAAGGTTTGAGACGCTGTCAATTGACCTGGAAGGTTGAATTATCCTTCGGATCCTCAACAGTTATAGCCCCATAGGGCTTGACTTCAGTAACAACAAATGGGCCTGACCATCGGGATTTCAATTTTCCAGGGAAGATGTGAAGTCTAGAATTGTAAAGTAAGACCTTCTGTCCCTGGTGGAAATCCTTCCTAAGAATGCTCTTGTCATGTATCCATTTCATTTTATCTTTATACTTTTTTGACAAGGCATATGAATCATTTCTCAGTTCATCCAATTCATTGAGTTGTAAATTCCTTTCCTCTCCTACTGCGTCTAAGTCGAAATTGAGTTTTTTGATCGCCCATAGGGCGCGATGCTCAATCTCAACAGGGAGATGACAAGGTTTACCATAAACCAACCTGTATGGAGACATATTCAATGGAGTTTTATAAGCTGTTCGGTAAGCCCATAGAGCATCTGAGAGGCATGTAGACCAGTCTTTACGAGTTGTATTGACTGTCTTCTCCAGTATCTGCTTGATTTGCCGATTGGAGAACTCAACCTGACCGCTGGTGATATTCGCTCAAAAGTGCTTATTTTAAGCAATTATCCTTTTAGCATTATCGCACTCTCCTACGTAAAACTGCTCTAATTATCCACTTTTCTACGTAAGAGTCTATCTCATTGCGTAGAACACACTTTTCTGGACGAAATGGTATATTTGCATGCATTAAACACATTTTTAGAAGTTTAGATATTAAGCCGTTCTAATTAAGTCTCATTACGCGCTTCTTCTGTCGCAGGAAACCCTGATTGGATGATTCTCGAGACTTGTGGGCGCACATGGATCATGAAAGCCCATTATCAAAGCTTAAAAAGTCCACAGGCTATGTCTAAAAGATATGAGCCTATTACGGGCTGAACAAGGGGATCAAAGAGCTGGCCCAAGGAACCACGAGAGCGGGAGAGCTGATAACCAAGAGAAGGACCAAAGCATTTAAAGCCACATCAAATGATGGCCTGCTCTACTGGCAAAGCTGAAGTGAAGAACAATGGAAAACCAGGGTTCATGACCCTCTGCCAATACTTTTTCTGATATTTTCTCTCTCATCTCTCCTTATTCTCTCTCTCTTCATCTCTCGGTCCTCGAATCTATTGACTTAACCCCAGAACTCCTGCCCATTGGCTCTGTCTCATCTCCCTTAGCTTTCTGACCGTTGGATCTTCCATCGGGCCGTTGGATCTCTATAGATCGCCATCTGATCTATCAATTCTATGCATCCGACCATCCGATCGTGCTACCGATCAGTCGATCATCCATCCTATCAACCACCCGATCTCCATTGTAAAATATCTGTCCCTAGGGCAGGTTTGATTGTAGAGAAATGCCTTAGATGATTGATTGTGGCTGAGAGCGTAGAGCTCGATTTCCGAAGAAAGGAAAATACATTTTTCCTTGATGGGTATTTCAAGGGGAAAATGCATTTTTCTCCCCTGGCAACCAAACACACCCTAACCCACATCCATCGAGCCCAGTGGCCCACTATCCTTTTCACCTACCTTCTGGCCCATGGCCGATGCACTCTGGGCCCACGATTTTTAGCGTTCCCATTGGCCAACCACTGGCCAACACGTGGCATCATCTCTTGGCCTAGTGGTCATGGCCAAACGGCCCATAAACCTCGAGCCCAAGCCCGCAAACCCCCAAGTTCAAAAATAAAAATAAAAATAAAATAATTTTTCTTTTAGAAACCGTGAGTTTCTAAGTTTAGAAACCCACGGTTTCTACTTGAGGAGAGGGGTTAAAAACCCTTGAAGGCCCTCTCTCCCCCTCTCTCTCCCTTTCCATCTTCCTTCATCTTTCTCCTTTCTTTTCTGGCAAACCCGGCCGGCGAGCTGGTGGCGCTCCTCCTCCTCCTTCTCCTTCTTCTTCTTCTTCTTCTTCTTCTTCTTCTTCTTCTTCTTCTTCTTCTTCTTCTTCTCCTTCTTCTTCTTCTCCTTCTTCTTCTTCTTCTCCTCTTCCTCCTCCTCTTCTTCTTCTTCGTCTTCTTCTTCTTCTGCATCGTCGCCGGAGTTGCAGACAGCAACTCCGGTTGTCGTCTTCACACACCACCGCCAGCACGTCCTTCTCCCCCTCTCCTCCTATCCTTCTTCTTCCTCTTCGTTTTCTTCTTCTTCTTCTTCTTCTTCTTCTTCTTCTTCTTCTTCTTCTTCTTATTCTTCTTCCCTTGCTCCTCCTCTTCTTGCTCTACTTCTTCTTCATCTTGAAGCTCGCCGGACTGGTTCGTCTTCTCCGGCGAGCCCCTCTTAGACCACCTCCATCTTCTCTGTCTCCCTCCTTTCTTCTTCATCTATTCCTCTCTCTGATGCGTGAGGCAGCAACGCAGCATCCCCCGCAACTTCTCCACCGCCTGCTGCAACTCTCCACCCATCTTTGACCGGAGTTGCAGCCTGCAACTCCTGCGTCTTCTTCCAACAACAGCAACACGAGCTCCTCTCCACCACCGTGTCTTTTCTTCACTGATTCACATCCCAAACCATCTCTCCTTTCCTCTCTTCCACCGCTTCGCCCTTGCCTCTCTTACAAAAACCAGAAAAAGAAACTAAAAAAAAAAAAAAAAAAGAAGAGAACGGTGGGTTCCGCCTCCTCCGCCTGCAACAGCGCCTCCTCTTCTCTCCGGCAACGCCCCCTCCTGCTCCACATGCTGCGCCTGCCCCCACTTCTTCCTCCCTGATCCTCCTCTTCCACCAGTCCGTCTCCACCACGCTGCTCACAAGTCTGCCATCTCCCTCCTTCTTCTCCCACTCCGGTAGCACCTCCTCTCATCATCTTTCTTGCCACCTGCCGGTGTGCTCCTCACGGTTTCACCTTATTTTTTTTTGTTGCCGCTGCAACACTCCACCACGCACCAACAACCAACATCCATCTTCACCGGTTGTGCCTACAATTCCAGCTATCTTTCCCTTCACTTGCAAGACCCAGCAACGCCTCCATCACCATTGCTCATCTCATGGACCAATAGCCTGCAAACTCTCAGTCTATTCGCCGGCTGACAGGCCATTGAAACTGGCCGAAGATAGTTGGATCCTCCAACTTCTCCATCGCTTGGACCACAAGCCACGCACCGGACAGCAACGTCCTCATGGTCGAACCATAGCCAAACATCCCATCATGGCTCCCTTCTCATGGTGCACCCACGTGTGTGCACACTTTCCCCTAGGCCGAATCTCCGGCGATCATCTCCGGTAAGTGGTGAAAGCTTCTCTCTCTACCTTTTTATCTCTCTATTTCTCTCTCTCTCTAGACTCTTTAGATTTTCCTTTCCCTCTCTACCTCCCCCTCTTATTAAAATGCTTTCTAGTTTAGTTATTTGTCAGATTTTTGCTGTAAAAGACAATTTTGATTAAATGAAGTTGATTTGAATAAAATTATGTTCCATTCTCTGCAAATTTCCCGTCATTTTATGTCATTATTGCGCTAACCCGACTAATCCCGAGTGCGGATCGACATCCGACACGAGCCACTATGCAAAACTGCTCATTTTACAGGTTAAAAGTTTCGGATTAATTAAAAATGTGTTGAAGTTAGGGTTTTCGTAACCAACGACGCGGAAAAATCCTACTTTCAGCTGGTCTGTGATATTCGCTCAAAAGTGCTTATTTTAAGCCATTATCCTTATAGCGATGTCGCATTCTCCTCCGTAAAACTTGTCTTTTTGACGACTTTTCCATATAAGAGTTTCTTCCATTGCGTAGAACGCATTCTTTAGACGAAAATCGACTATTTGCATGAAATATACGCATTTCGGATAGTCTAGTATTAAGGTGTTTTAGTTGAATCTCATTACGCGCTTTTTCACTTGTAGGAGACCCTATCGGGCGATTCTCGAGGACTGGCGGGCCCACGATCAACCACAGAAGACTTCTATCAAAGCTTAAAGAGCCAATAGGCTAGGATAAAAAGATAGAAGACATATACGAGCAAAGCTAGAGGATCGTAGAGTCGGAACAAGGACTAAGAGAGAGAATAGCTGGAGACCAAGAGAAGGACTTAGGTGTTAAAGGCCACACCAATTGACATCAAAGGATAAGTTTGACTTATTGGTAGAGTAGACGAGAGAGAATAAAGAAGTTCAAGACCCTCCAATGCTTTTATTTTTATATTTTTCTCTCACCTCTCTCCTATTTCTCTCTTTATCTATCTATCTTGGCCCATGACATAGGCCCATGACCTAAGCCCATGACCTAAGCCCATGACCCATGACCCATGCCCATACCCATGACCCATGACCCATGACCCATGCCCATGCCCCATACCCATGACCCATGCCCATGCCCATGACCATGACCCATGCCCATGCCCATTTGCAACAAGAAGAGAGAATTGGTCTCACTTGACCGATTCTTCTCTCCCCATATCTCTCTATCCTAGTCACTCTCTCTCTCATCTAACTAACCCATTCCCAACCGTTGGATCTCTCTAGATCCAACGGTCATCATTTTTACAACAAACAAAAAAGAAAAAAAAAAGTCTATAAGAGATTCATTCTCTCTCCTTCTTGGGTTGGTTCCCTCCCCCTTCTCTTCCTCTCTTTCTTCTTTCTTTCTCTTCTTCTTCACCCTTCTTCTCCGGTGAGCAACTCTGGCGAGCTCACCATTAACGCCTCCACCTCGAAGTGCAAAGCGTCAAACAGCAACGTCTCCTTGCTGCCCATTCCATTCGCCACAATCAAAGGCTACAATCCTCAATCCTATTGAGTTCTTTCCAATCGAAGTTGCACCATCTACCTCTTCAATGGTAAGCTTCTCTCTAATTCATCTCTCTAACCTTCCTACCTTCTTCCTCTATCTTCTTTCCCTCTCTACCTTTACATGCTTTCTAGGATAATATTTTAATGGCTTTCTAGATTAATTTGGTTTAATATTATTTCCGTTGTAAAGCATTTGAATAAGCATTGTAAGCATTTATTTTTTAGTTTAATGAATAAGTTTTAAATTCAAGTTTAAGTTGTTTTCATTTATTGTGTTTTTCATTCTCGTTTCTCTTATGTTTTTTTTATTCTAATAGTTTTAATAACAATCTCAAGCATATTTTAAATCAACCTCCACCATTCTCACCCTTCCATTTATTTCGAGCATTTTCTGATTATTTTTGTTTCTTATTGTGCTAACTAATCCCGAGTGCGGACGATATCCGACACGAGCCACTGTGCAAGTCTGCTAATTTGCAGATTAAGTGAACCAATTCGGAGAAATTATAAATATTGTTGAAATCAAGGGTTTCCGTAATCAACGACGTGGAAAAACTCTAATTTCAAATGGCGCCGTTGCCGCTCGGTTGACGGGATTGCAAAAAGACGAACAGAAATTTGGAAAGCTGCTTAATCTTCAAGATCCGATCCATATCGGAAACTTTCAATTTTATTTTTCACATTTTTCACTTATTATTTTAATGCCTCGGATGGCCGAGTGCAAAGTTGTAATAACTTAGGACTTTATTTTCTCTCCTTTTAGAATAACTGCTAGATAATTAACTAATTAAAAAAAATACCAAAAATATTAGGGTCAGATTTCAATTCTGCCATTTCTAGTTAGATCACCATTGGTTATTTGATTCAAATTGGAAGATTTCCAACTCCGGGTAATTCAAAAGTAGATATTTCCGAACCCTAATTCGGGAATAGCTAAAGTTGAATTTTAAACCCTAATTGGAACTAATTCACAATATCGGCCCTAAATCATTGAGTGTTTCTTGAAACCCCAAAGGCGGTATATCTTCCAATTACATACCATAGACCATTGTGGACTAACGTGATTGTGGATTGCGTTTACCAAGTGAGTAGGGAGCGAAAGCTCAAAGAGGTGGAGTCGGGCCCAAGCCCATTTGGATACCCCTCCCTATCTCACGGAGGAGACCCCGTGCGTAGCCAACGGGCAGGTAAGTTTCTACACCTCGCCTTGAGTGCGATCTTGATCATTGTGCAAAATACTGTGCCGATTGTCTATTTGCTTTTGCAAAAATTATCGAAATTGCTTGGTTTGGCCGTAATAAAATACATTAAAGAGCAAACCCAGCTCTAACTTGAAACTGGTGGGATTTCATCACTCACCTCGTCATTCCAGCTTTTGTGCAACCACATCCAAGAATTAAAATCAATCAAGAATAGAGCCCACTTAGATCGGTGTTCGAGGAAAACTCCACATAAAGCGACCAAAGATCAAGTCGATTAAGTCCATGAGTGCGGGTCCCTATTATCTAACACACCCATAGGTCCCTACTACTCAAGTATACCGAGCTCGTAAGTGGCTTCCTTGATTGTCTGTTGGATTAGCTTAGTGTCGGATTAGGAACACGAACCAACCCTAGCTCCTCTTCTGGGAAAACTCATCTCACGCTTGATAAATCCGGTTAGTCTGGGACGTACTTAAGTCAGCCGATGTGCCGCACGTCTGTCTAGGCTTCGGATTATCTTGCAGTCAACTTGAGTTAGTACTAGCGGATTTGCTTTGAAGAGTGTATCCTGGTGAGAACCTAAAGAGTGAAAAGTTAGTCCGGTGGGTAATAGAAGATAAACCAGTGGTCCGCACACTATCATAATCTACACTATCCCTATACTAAACAAGATAATCATAATACTATCCTGATTGTTTAGAAATAGGATTATCTGTTGCTCTGTGTGCATCATCTAGGCTCATTTGGTTTCGTAGTCCTCATATTTTTTACCGACTCTAGGGCTTGCTTTTACAAGCATATGCTCGTTTGGATTTGATCCAACCCGAGACTAATTCGATCTAAGAGTCAGTCTACCGCACCGCTCTCTTCCACCTAATCTATCTCCCTACTCTGAGAGACTCACATCTCTCTGATGGATGTTGAACAGCCTCTATTCGAGACCTACCACAATTTCTTTGAAGATCTAGGAGATAACTCTGAGCACTGGTATACCAATCCTGAGTGTCATCATGACACTCCAGTCTCACAGAGTTCGATGGGACATGAAGCACAGGGCGATCCAGTGCTAAAATCCCTACTTAAGGATTTGAGAAACTCAGTTTCCGCCCTTGATGTTGCGGTCCAGAAGCCTGTTTATCACTCTAAATCTGTGGGATATTTCCCTCATGTCCAGGAAGAGGTCTGTAATTTTAGTACATTTGAACCTCTGCTGCAGACCTCCTACAATAACATGTATTATCTGAACAATGGAAGTCAAAATACCTTTGACTGGGAACAACAGTCTTTTCCCCAGCAAAATCTACAACAAGATATGTATCATTTTGAGTTTCACCAACCTTCTGGACAATATGATAGGCAGTACTCTCAGTTGCAGTACCAGCCAGATCCACAGACTGAATATTTTGGTCAACAGTGGACCCCGCAAGATTTTCAGAGTTCGCAGATAGTCCCAGAGTCACTTCCATCCTATAACTTTCATACTCAGTCGGACTACATTCAAGAGTTGGCACCTCAGCTTCCCTTAGCTGAACCGCCACAATCTGCTACTAAACCTACTCTAGAAGAACTCCTCTCGCAATACATCATCCAACAACAGCACTCCATGGAGAGCTTGGAACACCGTCTAGGTGAGTTAGAATCTGAGAGAAAGGAAGTCAACTTCACTAGCCAACCTATGGCTTATTTAAAGGGGAATACCATGGCCACAGTCCATAATGAGGAGTCGCACAACTGGACCCTGTACCAGCCTTTACAAGAAGAAATTGAGGATACTGAAAATAATGGATCGAACAACAATATTGATGAGCCAGAGTCTCCATCTTCGGTGCCCTTGGAAGCACCAAATCTTGAACCTCTCTCAGAGAAGCCAATTTCTCCATCTACCTCTGTTATTTCTATCTGGGACTCTGAAGAAGTTATTCATAACATTGAGCTGTGTCTTGACTATAGGATCCCAATTGGCCTAGACTTACCATTGTGCAACAATCATGATGAACCCATGTTTCCATCTATTGTGTCCTTACGGGCAGCTACTTCTGCACCGAGCACAGAGATACCCATATCCATCTCTATCTCTAATGATTTTACATCTGCACTGGATGCAGATATTCCTACCATTGAGCAATATCTAGAAAATGGGATTCCAACTGCCCAGGACCTACCGTTCCCAACCGAGGATAAACACACTGAGTGCAGGGATTGGAACATCCCTTTCACATTAGGAAACCTCGAGGAAAAGGTCCACAGTTTTGACCCACCACTATACGTCAATGTTGTCAATAAACAGTGTGCCGTAGAGATTCTAAATCAGGACTCTCCCGAGGAAAAACTCTCCCAGTCTAAAGAACACCTTGCTCCTGACTTCATCTCGGAGTCAGACAATTATGCTATTACTGATCTGCAGGAGTCTGCTCCATTCAGATACATTCCCGCTAAACTCAATGAGTTTGCGGCTCTGCTAACCATGGCCAGAAATCCCACTACTGCTCTCATCTCAGTCTTTACTGAGAAGCTTCGATCCCTCCCAGCTGAACTACATGTTTTTACGGCTCTGCAAAGAGCACTTACTATCCTTCTCTCAGTCTACACTGAGAGAGAATTGTTCTACACAGGTATACCTAGACAAGGGATAGGATAACAGTCGTTGTTCCACCTTAGAAGACTACAGATTCACTCAGTCTCCTTGAGTTTTAACCTGCCTGGGGGTACTTCATATATCCCCATCATGTCTGGCTGAAGACATAAAACTTAGCGCTTTCGGAAAGGCAATTCCGGTATTCCTAGAGTACATGAGTCTCTATATTTGTCATTACTGTGATATTTTTGGACATGCAGGTACATTTATTCTTCAGATCATCAAGTACCACACACTGTCGAGTTTATGCCGACTTGGTAATATCCTCCTTGAACCTTTGCATCATCATTATCAATTTTTCATCATCTTTTGTCCCGGTCATGAGCACCGAGGACGGTGCTATATTTTGGTTGGGGGTGGGTTTTTACCAAAAATCATGTTTTCATTTTGATAAAAAAAAAAAAAAAAAAAAGAAAAAAAAAAGAAAAAAACCTTGTGTTTTTGGGTGTGATTTCATATGATTTTCAAAAATGCCCTGACTTGATGAGTAAAAAGTTTCCGTAAAGTCTATTTATTGAAAAGGATGCCTATTTTGAAAAATCACTTATTAGCTCTTCATTCAGTTTGAAAGCAAACATTACTACAATGGATTGAAAACTCTTTGAAAACTCAGATTTTGCAAAAATGTTCAAATATCAACGTCTGAATTATCCGATGTTTAGATTGTTTAGAGATCTAAGGAGAACAATTGTGGAGACCTAACCCAGTGAGCTTTTGAGCTTTTCATTATTTCTGAGGGTTTTAAATTATTCTGAGTCACAAGATGACTCACAATTCTTCAAGTCCCCTAATATTTCTATTGAGCGGTCTCATTAACCTTTGCTTTGGTCATGGAACTCAGAACGACATCAAATTCGGATTATTACATAAAGAACCTTCTCTATATCCATTCGAGACATCGAAGATGAAAGTACAAACCCTAGAAAATGATATAGGCTATCTTTTTAGCCAATCAGACTTTTTAGCTACCTTAACATCTATACCGTTAGAAACTATTTTTGAGCCTGTTGATGAAAACCTTTTCTTGTTAACACATCAACCAAAAAACCAATCCCAAAAAAGAGTTCAATACGATAACCTACTTCTGAGAGGGATCAAAGAGTATTTGGTATGATCATGAAAAGATAGAAACCAAGAAAGAAAAAGAAAACAAAACAAAACAAATGGTTCGAGCCGAAAAAAAACATGATCAGAAAGAAAGAAGGAAAGGTTGAAGAATAGCCAAAAAGACAAAAATTGGAAGAAAAAAAAAAGTAAAGGAAATATTATCCCTGGGAAAAGTTGTAAAGAATAGTGAGATACCCTCTCAGAATTTTTGAATACCAGAATATTCTTCTTTTCTGAACCTATCCTAAGCCTCAATACAACCTATGTAAGTCCTATTTGATTCTAGATTTGTACCATCCTCAAGTGTGGAGAATGGAGAAAAGAGAAATTATAGAGTTTGATCCGACGTTCTTAAGTGATATAACATTCCAATCATGAGATCTAATTAAATCTTCTTATACCCTCCATTCAAAAACTATATATGTGAGACGTTTGCCAGTTTCTATATTCATCTCCTCACATATAATTTGAGAGAAAAGTATAAAATCATTTCTGAGTGATTTACTTCTGAGTGGTATACAAGTGAGGATTGAGGTCGAGGCATAGAGTCTCTAAAGAGATCTAGATATATCTACTGCCAGATAAAGATGATGTTGAACACACACACACACACACACTGAGTCTGAGTAATCTTTTGTTTGAAGGTCCATTTGTAGAAGTATTGCATTTTGCTAATTAGTTCTAATTTGTGAATGATATCTTGCATCCTTAAAATAATCTGACAAAACGGAGTTTTTTCTGAGTAATGCAAATAAGTTTTCTAGCATGTTATGCCTAGCCCTCTTTCGCTCACTTATTTCGCAATAATTGCCAAGGATTGGCAATATGCTAGTTGGGGGTTGTGATATTCGCTCAAAAGTGCTTATTTTAAGCCATTATCCTTATAGCGGTGTCGCATTCTCCTCCGTAAAACTTGTCTTTTTATCGACTTTTCCATATAAGAGTTTCTTCCATTGCGTAGAACGCATTCTTTAGACGAAAATCGACTATTTGCATGAAATATACGCATTTCGGATAGTCTAGTATTAAGGTGTTTTAGTTGAATCTCATTACGCGCTTTTTCACTTGTAGGAGACCCTATCGGGCGATTCTCGAGGACTGGCGGGCCCACGATCAACCACAGAAGACTTCTATCAAAGCTTAAAGAGCCAACAGGCTAGGATAAAAAGATAGAAGACATATACGGGCAAAGCTAGAGGATCGTAGAGTCGGAACAAGGACTAAGAGAGAGAATAGCTGGAGACCAAGAGAAGGACTTAGGTGTTAAAGGCCACACCAATTGACATCAAAGGATAAGTTTGACTTATTGGTAGAGTAGACGAGAGAGAATAAAGAAGTTCAAGACCCTCCAATGCTTTTATTTTTATATTTGTCTCTCACCTCTCTCCTATTTCTCTCTTTATCTATCTATCTTGGCCCATGACATAGGCCCATGACATAGGCCCATGACCTAAGCCCATGACCTAAGCCCATGACATAAGCCCATGACCCATGACCCATGCCCATACCCATGACCCATGACCCATGACCCATGCCCATGCCCCATACCCATGACCCATGCCCATGCCCATTTGCAACAAGAAGAGAGAATTGGTCTCACTTGACCGATTCTTCTCTCCCCATATCTCTCTATCCTAGTCACTCTCTCTCTCATTTAACTAACCCATTCCCAACCGTTGGATCTCTCTAGATCCAACGGTCATCATTTTTACAACAAACAAAAAAGAAAAAAAAAAGTCTATAAGAGATTCATTCTCTCTCCTTCTTGGGTTGGTTCCCTCCCCCTTCTCTTCCTCTCTTTCTTCTTTCTTTCTCCTCTTCTTCACCCTTCTTCTCCGGTGAGCAACTCTGGCGAGCTCACCATTAACGCCTCCACCTCGAAGTGCAAAGCGTCAAACAGCAACGTCTCCTTGCTGCCCATTCCATTCGCCACAATCAAAGGCTACAATCCTCAATCCTATTGAGTTCTTTCCAATCGAAGTTGCACCATCTACCTCTTCAATGGTAAGCTTCTCTCTAATTCATCTCTCTAACCTTCCTACCTTCTTCCTCTATCTTCTTTCCCTCTCTACCTTTACATGCTTTCTAGGATAATATTTTAATGGCTTTCTAGATTAATTTGGTTTAATATTATTTCCGTTGTAAAGCATTTGAACAAGCATTGTAAGCATTTATTTTTTAGTTTAATGAATAAGTTTTAAATTCAAGTTTAAGTTGTTTTCATTTATTGTGTTTTTCATTCTCGTTTCTCTTATGTTTTTTTTATTCTAATAGTTTTAATAACAATCTCAAGCATATTTTAAATCAACCTCTACCATTCTCACCCTTCCATTTATTCCGAGCATTTTCTGATTATTTTTGTTTCTTATTGTGCTAACTAATCCCGAGTGCGGACGATATCCGACACGAGCCACTGTGCAAGTCTGCTAATTTGCAGATTAAGTGAACCAATTCGGAGAAATTATAAATATTGTTGAAATCAAGGGTTTCCGTAATCAACGACGTGGAAAAACTCTAATTTCAGTCTGCGGATGGTAAGCAAGGGCAACCTTATGAGTTACACCGTACTTTTTCATTAACTTTTCAAAAACTCTATTGCAGAAACGGCTACCCCCATCACTTATAATGGCTTTGGGGGCTCCGAATCTTGTGAAAATGTACTCCCTCAAAAATCTCACCACAACTTGATGGTCATTGGTTCTTGTAGGAATTGCCTCAATCCACTTAGAGACATAGTCCACAGCTAGGAGGATGAATTGGAAACCATTGGATGTAGGAAAGGGCCCCATGAAATCAATACCCCACATATCGAATATCTCATCGACTTGAATAGGGTTCAAGGGCATCATATTTCTCTGAGAAATTCTGCCATGGTTTTGACAATTAGGGCAGGCCTTGCAGTAGATATGTGTTTCTCTAAACAGTGATGGCCAGTAGAATCCACATTGTAGGATTTTCTCAGCCGTCTTTTTGGAACTGAAGTGACCACCACATGGTTGGTCATGACAAGAGGACAAGATATTCTGAGATTCAGGGACACATAGACGAATAATCTGGTCAGGACAGTATTTATATAAATAAGGCTCATCCCAAGAGTAATACTTAACTCTTGCCAGGAATTGATTTTTGTCCTGTTTTGACCAATGAGATGGTATTTCCTCCGTCACTAGGTAATTGACAATGTCAGCATACCATGGGGTGACGGAGATAGCGAACAGTTGTTCGTTAGGAAAAGTTTCAAGAATGGGCTGAGATTCAAAATTAGACTCTAAAGTCAGCCTTGACAAGTGATCAGCCACAACATTCTCAGTTCCTTTCTTGTCCCTGATCTCTAGATCGAATTCCTGTAATAAAGGATCCATCTTATCAATCTCGGCTTCGTCTCTTTTTTGGACATTAGATATCTCAGAGCCGCATGATCCGTATAAACTATGACTTTAGTGGCCACCAGAAGCACTTTTTCAGTAGTGGAGTAGTTTAACTGAGCCGAGTTTAAAGTCTTACTCGCATAGTATATCACATGCGGCATTTTGTTGACTTTTTGGCCCAAAATAGCTCCAAGAGCATAGTCGGATGCGTCACACATCACCTCAAAAGGTATGGTCCAATCAGGAGGGCGGATGATGGGCGCAGAAGTACGCTCAAATTTAAGACGCTCGAATGCCTTCACACAGTCAGCATTGAAGTCAAAAGGGCTATCCTTAGCCAGAAGACTACATAGGGGTCGAGCTATCTGGGAGAAATCCTTAATGAATCTCCTGTAGAATCCTCCATGTCCAAGAAAAGATCGAATATCACGCACAGATTTAGGAATTGGTAGGGTCGAGATAATATCAATCTTAGCTTTGTCGACCTCAATACCCTTGTCAGAAATGACATGTCCTAGCACGATTCCTTTCTTTACCATGAAGTGGCATTTTTCCCAATTTAGGACAAGTCCCTTATCTTGACATCTTGCGAGTACCAGACTCAGATGTTCGAGACAGTCATCGAAAGAGGATCCAAAGACGGAGAAGTCATCCATGAAAACTTCTAAGAACCGTTCGACCATGTCCGAAAATATACTCATCATACACCTTTGAAAAGTCGCAGGTGCATTGCAGAGGCCAAAAGGCATGCGACTGTAGGCAAAAGTGCCAAAGGGACAGGTGAACGTGGTCTTCTCATGGTCCTCGGGTGCAATGGGAATCTGATTAGATCCCGAGTAACCATCTAGGAAGCAATAGTAGGAATGACCTGCTAGACGTTCCAACATCTGATCAATGAATGGGAGAGGGAAATGGTCCTTCCGAGTGTTGGTATTGAGCCGTCTGTAGTCAATACAGACTCTCCATCCTTTCTTTAAGCGCTGGGTCACCATTTCTCCTTGATCATTTTCTACAACAGTGAAACCCGCCTTCTTAGGTACGACATGGATTGGACTCACCCATTTGCTATCAGAGATGGGGTAAATGATACCCGCATCTAGCAATTTTAGAATTTCATCCCGTACTACTTCTTTTAGGACTGGATTTAACCTCCTCTGGTGCTCTCTAGACGTCTTAGAGTCGTCTTCAAGATAAATGTGATGTTGACACACAGAAGGGTCTATCCCACGAATGTCATCAATGGTCCATCCTATGGCTGATTTGTGCTTCTTTAGCAACATAATCAGTCTCTCTTTTTGGGACGCAGATAGGGCAGAAGCAATGATGATAGGATAAGTCTCTTCAGGACCAAGATAAGCATAAGATAGTTCAGAGGGTAGAGGCTTAAGCTCGAGTTTCTGATCAGTGGAGCTTGATTCTTCCTCCTCTACCGAGATAGAGTTGACAGTAGTAGGATCTCTGATCATGGTTAGCAGAGGCTCGTACTCAACAATAGGAGGAGGAGTAGAAATCAGTGTAACTGACTCTTGGATAGTATTAGCCTCAAAAATTGCTGACTCCCATTGGAAGTCAGTATCAAAGTACTCTTGGAACTGTTTCAAGATATCTTCGGTGGAGTCCTGAATTAGACTCTCAACGGCACACATTTCATCTGTCACATCACGATCGGCATCCTGTCGCATAAGTCGAAAGATGTTAACCTCAGCCTTTAGGTTGCCGAAGGCAATTGACATATTCCCGTCCCGACACCCGATGTGTGCATTCGTGGTAGCAAGGAACGGTCGGCCTAGAATGACCGGGATCCGATTATCCTGACACGGTTCTGTGTCGAGGACGATGAAGTCTACAGGGTAGTAAAAGTCAGCTACTTTCACTAGGACATCTTCAATAATTCCCCGTGGAATTTTTATGGACTGGTCGGCCAGCTTCAGAGTGATTTTTGTTGGCTTCATATCCTTGAGGCCTAACTGCTGGTATACCGAAAACGGTATGAGATTGACACTAGCTCCTAAGTCCAACAAAGCTGTGCAACTAAAGTTATCACCGATTTCACACTGCACAGTAGGACTTCCCGGGTCCTTAACTTAATTACACTGTTGCGTTGGATGAACACTGTAGCTTTTTCTTCCAAAAAGGCATCTTTGGGTACATGCGTACGCCGTTTGACAGTGCATAATTCTTTCAGGAATTTGGCATAGGAAGGAATCTGTTTGATAGCAGATAGGAAGGGGATATTGATCTGGACGTCTTTGAAAACGTCTAAGATCTCTGAAAATTGCTGATCTCTTTTGTCTTGGACAAGCCTGTCCGGGAAGGGAGGCTTAATCCGACAAATAGATTTGTCCTTCGCCTGATATCTCTGCACTGGGATTGTAGATTTTGGTGTAGGCTTCACAGCATCAGAAGTGGATTTTGCAATGTGTTCTTCTGTGCTCGGTGTAGGAATAGGAGCGGGAGATGGCTCTGATGGTTCTTTTACTCCCATATCCACAGTCTTTCCAGATCGGAGTGTGGTTACAGCTTGTAATTCTCCTTGGTAGTTTGGATTCTGTGACTGGGAACCAACTTCATAAATCGCACCCTTGGCATTCCCTTTAGGATTTGCAATAGGTTGGCTAGGGAAGATGCCTTTGGCTTTCTCAGCTTCTAAATTCTCGAGACGCTGCTCTAGGCGCTGCATGGATTGGGTTTGCTGCACAATAAATTGTGATAGGAGATCTTCTAGACCTAGTTTAGGAGCAGCTTGAGCAACCAGTTCACAATTTGAGCTCATAGGGGCAGAATAATTGTAGGATTGAGGTGCATTTTGACTTAACTGCAGATTCTGGGGATTCTGATTAGGTGCCTGTTGACCAGAGTATTGTCCTTACTGGAATGATCGATTCTGATTAGACGGGTATTGACTCGTCTGGTTCTGACTCTGTTGGTACTGTCCCTGTTGGTATTGCCTGTTGGGTTGATTAAACCCAGGAGCATATGTGCTCTGCGTAGGTCTTTGCTGCGGAGCAGACTGCTGCCTCCAGGAGAAGTTAGGATGATTTCTCGTATCAGGATGGTATGTTTGGCTATACGAGTTCTGGGTAGGTGGTTTAAAGGTGTTAAACGCACAAACAATTTCTTGGAGTGGAGGGGCACATCCGTCATTTAAAGGACAATTTTTTTCAGTAGAGTGGGAGGGCTATAAACAGATATTACAGGGTTCCATTAGGTTCTCTTGACCTATATTCATGACTGGAGCAGAATGGTGAACAGGCTTGTGTACAGACACAGCCAGGGCAGAGACTGATTTGGTCAACTCTTGAATGTGGGATTTGAGTTCAGGGTCAACCTTTGCTTCATTTGCCATATTAGTTTTCAGGACCGGAGTATTTTAACTGAACTCATTGTCAATTGTCCAATGCTGGGAATTTTCACTTAATTCTCCCAGAAATTTGTATGCTTCGGTAGGAGTATTATGCATGAATTTTCCTTGGCACATTGACTCAACCATAGTGCGGGACTCATCAGTAAGTCCCTTGTAGAAAATGTGAACCAGACTGCCTTTGTCGATACTGTGATGTGGACACTTGGTCAGATGATCCTGGAATCTTTCCCAGGCTTCATAAAATTTCTCATTGGACTTTTGTCGGAAGTCCTGTATGAGTTGTTTCATTTGATTAGTACGAGTCATGGGGTAAAATTTGGACATAAATTTTCCTACAAGTTCTTTCCAATTTGTGATAGAATCTGCAGGAAGAGAGTAAAGCCAGTCCGAGGCTCTATCCTTTAGAGAGAAAGGAAAAACTCTCAGTCTAACATTGTCATCATCAAGATTCTGATTTTTAAAGAGCAGGATGACATGTTGAAATTCCCTGATATGGGAATAGGGGTCTTCTCTGGGGAGACCTCTAAAAGTTGGCAGCATTTGAATAGTTTGGGGCCTGATCTCGAATTTCACCGCCGCAGTAGGTGGAAGAACAATGCATGATGGCGGGTTGGCCGAGATCGACGCATACGTCTCGATGAGGGGACGTTCGTCTGCCATGACGATGAAGGTATTTTCTCTGGAAGAGGGGGGTGGAAAGGGGGAGGGGTGATGAATAGTGGAAGACTCCACTGTAAGAGAATAATTCTCAGATCGAATCAATCTACGATTGGATCTAGTCCAAGCGGGCATGTGCTGAAAGAGCAAGCCTCTAGAGTCAGCAAGAGGTGTATGAAACCGAATGAGCCTAGATGATGCACACAGAGCAACAGATATTCTTAACCTAAACAATCAGGATAGTATTATGAATTATCTTGTTAGTGTAGGGATAGTGTAGATTATGATAGTGGGCGGACTACTGGTTTATCTTTAAATACCCGCCGGACTAACTTTTCACTCTGTAGGTTCTCACCAGGATACACTCTTCAAAGCAAATCCGCTAGTACTAACTCAAGTTGACTGCAAGATAATCCGAAGCCTAGACAGACGTGTGGCACATCGGCTGACTTAAGTACGCCCCAGACTAACCGGATTTGTCAAGCGTGAAGATGAGTTTTCCTAGAAGAGGAGCTAGGGTTGGTTCGTGTTCCTAATCCGACACTAGCTAATCCGATAGACAATCAAGGAGGCCACTTACGAGCTCGGTATACTTGAGTAGTAGGGACCTATGGGTGTGTTAGATAACAGGGACCCGCACTCATGGACTTAATCGACTTGATCTTTGAAGGGGTCGCTTTGTGTGGAGTTTTCCTCGAACACCGATCTAAGTGGGCTCTATTCTTGATTGATTTTAATTCTTGGCTGTGGTTACACAAAAGCTGGAATGACGAGGTGAGTGATGAAATCCCACCAGTTTCAAGTTAGAGCTGGGTTTGCTGTTTAATGTATTTTATTACGGCCAAACCAAGCAGTTTCGATAATTTTTGCAAAAGCAAATAAACAATCGGCACAGTATTTTGCACAATGAGCAAGATCGCACTCAAGGTGAGGTGTAGAAACTTACCTACCCGTTGGCTACGCACGGGGTCTCCTCCGTGAGATAGGGAGGGGTATCCAAATGGGCTTGGGCCCGACTCCACCTCTTTGAGCTTTCGCTCCCTACTCACTTGGTAAACGCAATCCGAAATCACGTTAGTCCACAATGGTCTATGGTATGTAATTGGAAGGTATACCGCCTTTGGGGTTTCACGAAACACGCAATGATTTAGGGCAGGTATTGTGAATTAGTTCCAATTAGGGTTTGAAATTCAACTTTAGCTATTCCCGAATTAGTGTTCAGAAATATCTACTTTTGAATTACCCAGAGTTGGAAATCTTCCAAATTGAATTAAATAACCAATGGTGATCTAACTAGAAATAGCAGAATTGAAATCTGACCCTAATATTTTTGGTATTTTTAATTAGTTAATTATCTAGCAGTTATTCTAAAAGTAGAGAAAATAAAGTCCTAAGCTATTACAACTTTGCACTCGGCCGTCCGAGGCATTAAAATAATAAGTGGAAAATGTGAAAAATAAAGTGGAAAGTTTCCGATCTGGATCGGATCTTGAAGATTAAGCAGCTTTCCGAATTCCTGTTCGTCTTTTTGCAATCCCGTCAACCGAGCGGCAACGACGCCATTTGAAATTAGGGTTTTTCCGCGTCGTTGGTTACGGAAACCTTAGATCTCAACAATATTTGTAATTTCTCCGAATTGGTTCGCTTAATCTGCAAATAAGCAGACTTGCACAGTGGCTCGTGTCGGATATCGTCCGCACTCGGGATTAGTTAGTACAATAAGAAACAAGAATAATAAAAAAATGCTCGAAATAAATGGAAGGGTGAGAGTGGTGGATGTTGATTTAAAATATGCTTGAGATTGTTGTTAGAACTATTAGAATGAAAAAAAAAACATAAGAGAAACGAGAATGAAAAACACAATAAATGAAAACAACTTAAACTTGAATTTAAAACTTATTCATTAAACTAAAAACAAATGCTTATAATGCTTATTCAAATGCTTTACAATGGAAATAACATTAAACCAAATTAATCTAGAAAGCCATTAAAATATTACCCTAGAAATCATGTAAAGGTAGAGAGGGAAAGAAGAGAGAAAGAAGGTAGGAAGATTAGAGAGATGAATTAGAGAGAAGCTTACCATTGAAGAGGTAGATGGTGCAACTCCAATTGGATCGACCTCAATAAGATTGAGGATTGTAGCCTTTGATTGTGGCGGATGGAATGGGCAGCAAGGAGACGTTGCTATTCGATATTTTGCACCTCGAGGTGGAGGCATTAATGGTGAGCTTGCCGGAGTTGCTCGTCGGAGAAGAAGGGTGAAGAAGAAGAGAAAGAAAGAAGAAAGAGAGGAAAAGAGGAGGAGGGAACCAACCCAAGAAGGAGAGATCGTAGATCTCTTATAGACTTTTTTTTTTCTTTTTGCTTGTTGTAAAAATAATAACCGTTGGATCTAGAGAGATCCAACGGTTGGAAATGGGTTAGTTAGATGAGAGAGAGAGTGACTAGGATAGAGAGATATGGGGAGAGAAGAATCGGTCAAGTGAGACCAATTCTCTCTTCTTGTTGCAAATGGGCATGGGCATGGGTCATGGTCATGGGCATGGGCATGGGTCATGGGTATGGGCATGGGTCATGGGTCATGGGTATGGGTCATGGTTCATGGGTCATGGGTCATGGGCTTAGGTCATGGGCCAAGATAGATAGATAAAGAGAGAAATAGGAGAGAGGTGAGAGAAAAATATAAAAATAAAAGCATTGGAGGGTCTTGAACCCTGGTCTTCTTTATTCTCTCTCGTCTGCTCCACCAATAAGTCAAACTTATCCTTTGATGTCAATTGGTGTGGCCTTTAACACCTAGGTCCTTCTCTTGGTCACCAGCTATTCTCTCTCTTAGTCCTTGTTCCGGCTCTACGATCCTCTAGCTTTGCCTATATATGTCTTCTATCTTTTTATCCTAGCCTGTTGGCTCTTTAAGCTTTGATAGAAGTTTTTTGTGGTTGATCGTGGGCCCGCCAGTCCTCGAGAATCGCCCGATAGGGTCTCCTACAAGTGAAAAAGCGCGTAATGAGATTCAACTAAAACATCTTGATACTGGACTATCCGAAATGCGTATATTTCATGCAAATAGTCGATTTTCGTCTAAAGAATGAGTTCTACGCAATGGAAGAAACTCTTATATGGAAAAGTCGACAAAAAGAGAAGTTTTACGGAGGAGAATGCGACATCTCTATAAGGATAATGGCTTAAAATAAGCACTTTTGAGCAAATATCACCAACCACGTCCTCAACCCTCTCCTTGCTGCCACCCTCTTATCTGCCGCCTCCAAGATCCACCACGACCTGCAACTCTTGAGTTGCAGGTCCGCCTGCATCCATGTCAGCGCTCCCCTCCGCCTGTATCCACGTCCCACACCACCACCGTCTCACCTGCAACTCTTGAGTTGCAGGTCCGCCTGCATCTCCGACCATGAGATCCCCTGGACTGCTTGCTGCTCAACTGCTCGTCCACCTGTGCGTGCTACGCTTGCAGCACCTCCACTTGCAGTTGCTGTACCGCCTTCACCACTTGATCTCCAACGTAGACAACAGCTATCGCCTCTCCACTTGTAGTGTACCACATCAGGAAGACTGTCACACCTGCAACTCTCTCTAGTTGCAGGCGTTTTATCTGGCCAGTCCTTTAGAGAAAAAAAAAAGAGAGGAAAAAGAAAGAGAAGAAGAGGGTTTGAAGAAGAAGAAGAAGAGAAGGAGGGTCTCCTTCTTGCACCGCCTGCACCATCCCTCCACCTTGTTGTTGCTGCCTGTCATCGCCTCTCCCTCTTCCACCTCCTGCAACCAGCAACGTGTGGAACACCACGACTCAACCATCTCCTCACTTGCAGCAGCATACCACCTGCCCTTGTCGCCCCTTCTCTAACAGCAAAGGGGAATGCCCCTCTCTTCTTGATCTCCTCCATCCACGGTGCACACCACATTGCTGTTGCACCCAATGCACTCCTCAAGCTGATAACTCCTCTATTCTCTCCTTGAACAGCCTGTGTACATGGTGCACCTTACTCAGACCGATGTTCTCCACCTAACGGCTCATTGGTAAGTGCGCAAATGGTGAGTTTCTTACTTTCTCTCTCTACCTTATTTTCTTTTCTCTCTATTTTTTTTCTCCTATTCTTAATTTCTCTCTCTAGGTTTCGATTAGGCTTTCCCTTAATTCATCTCTCTCTCCATCCATTTCTCTCTCTAAAAATCTCTTTTATTTTCTCTCTCTAAAATCTCCCTCTCTAATTAGTTTTTTTTTTATCAGCTGTACTTGAATCTCGATTATATGCATTGTAGACAATTCTGATTTAATAAAGAATTTTGATTATGAGTTATGTTTGGATTATTAAGTTCTCATTCATATTTTGATCAATATTGTTAATGTGCACAGTTCTGTTAAAAATCCAATCAAGATCATTTTAAATCTCACCCCACCATTCTAGCAATTTCTGTGTTCAAATGTGTTCTTATTTGTGCTGATCCGACTAATCCCGAGTGAGGATCGACATCCGACACGAGCCACTGTACAACCTTGTGATTTTTACAGGATTTGAGTGAACAAAGAAGCGGATTCTAAAAATTTTGTTGGAATTAGGGTTTCCGTAACCAACGACGCGGAAAAATACCTACTTTCAACCCACACTACCACACACCACGAAAGAGACCCTCTTAAAAAATTTCTCGGCCAAGAGTTTAGAATCTTCTGGCAAGTTTCAACCAATGGCACTTTGCCATGTGGCACAAGAGCAATAGCTACAATTCATACGGAATATTACAACATAATGATACGAACAGGAGCACCATCCACGTGGCCAATCCAGAGGACTATCTATCAGATGGGCCTTACAAGTGGCAAGAAAAGCCTGCACTATAGTGAATAGTTCTGGAGTGCAGCTCCAATAAACATGTTTCCCTAAAGAGAAGGTGTACTTTCTCTAAACAGGCAGGAACTCCTTTTAGACTCATTTTTTTTCTTTTTCAGAGAAACATTAGGTAGTCCCGGTTCTACAGTGCTTATATATAACCTGGTATGTCACACATTTTTGTGCACCAAACTTTTGTCACAACGGGTTATGGCCAAAGTCGGTCACAACCCACAATACGAGCCATGTGGCACACTATTAAAGGGCGCTAACCGTAGGGATGTTTGGCCAGTCCCTTGGTGGACTTGCAAACCAAAAATTAGTGTGATCAGTGATTTCTAAGCATTGGATTGAAGTTATTTTATTGGGTTGATTTTAACCGTAGGAGCATTATTGACTATTATTTGGGTACAAAAGATCCAAAGGTTCCAAATCACTAATCTGGCTATTTTTTTGATTTGCAGGTCCACCAAGGGACTAGCCAGACATCCATATAGTAAGCGCCCTCTAATAGTGTACCATGTGGCTCGTATTCTGGGTTGTGACCCACTTCGGTTACAACCCGTTGCGACAGAAGTTTTACTCCTTATTCAGTCACAGGTAGGAAACCTCCTTGATAAAAAGTAGTTTAATGGAATGATCTCATCCATCCAGAAGCTAGACATTTTATAATTATGATCTTGGTATTTTCAGTCGTTCAGAAAGATCAAATAGTTTGGATGAATAAGATCATTAAATTTCGTTGATTACATATGCCATCAAATCATCAACACATGGATTCTTCATAATTAAAGACAACTTTGTAGCCTCTTCTTGATGATCTTGAGACACGTCAGATCATCATCAACAACCAAAACTCGGAGACCAGCTGGAAACTTATCAAAGTCACTTGCTTTCCTGCTAGCACCAGAGCTTGTTGTTGACATCACACCTCCTTCGCCTCCATTATCCATGTTCATCATCTCCTAAGACCTCGAGCAGTAACCATCAAACAACCCACCTCCTCGATTTCTCTTCTCTTAGAATTACAGAATCGAACTCGCATTTAAAATATAAAAAAAAGTTGGAGAATGATTGAAGGAAATATAACATGAGTGAAGGAAAATTTTGAAGACAAGGGTATTTTGGGGGTTTGGGTTTTGGCCAAAACCCTTGTTCTAAGGTTGAAGACAAGGGCATTTTTGCTATTTAATACAAATTTTGGTAGTCAACTCGGGTCAACACTGGTCAAATAATAGTGGACCGAGTCATAGGCTTTTTCAAATTGTGGGGGGTATGTCAAATTTTAAAGATAACATGGGGGGTATGTCAAAAATTTCCTTCTATTTTTATATTATTTTAAGTAGTATATATTTATATATATATATGGGCTTTTAGCCAAATAAATAACAAACAGTGTCATGTAGGTGAGATGGGCTATGGTTTGAAACTATTGCCCATTTCAGCCTTTTTTACTATTTTATACCAATTTTACCCTTCGGTAGGGCTCGTCTGTAACAAAAGGGTTAAAACCCCTTTTGAACCAAGAAAAACTCTCCCTCCCTTCGTCTCTCTCTTCTCTCTCCCTCTCAACTCCCCCTCTCACTCTCTCAGGCACTCCCTCCCTTCGAACCTTTCCTGGCAATAAAAAATTACAGATGGAGTGCGATGAAGTTGTGGAAGTGACAACAGAAATAGATCGATACCGGAATCGATACTGCTGGTTTGAATAGATTATGATTGACTGATCTTGGCAAGCAATATTTGTTGTTTAATGGAGGGGCCTTAGCTCTGCTTTTCTTCAATTCGGTCTTGTGTCTTCCATACAATTTTTGTGAATCGAAAGCTTAATCGATCTTAGTCTCTGCAACTAATCCACAAAATCTCTTCAAGTAAGTCTTCGAATCTCGAATCTCATTGATTTTTCTTTGTTTGCTCGTTCATTTGAGGTTAATTTAACTAAACAAAAGGCTTTTTTGTTATTTTAGTTCATTTTTTTTTACTTTTTAGCTTCTCTGGTTTAGATTAGTTATTTTGGATGAATCCTTCGTGATTTCTATCTCCTATTCTATAGACTTTGTTCCAGAGGTTTAAATCTGTGTAGCTTTTCTTTGTTTGGGATTTTTATGGAGGGTTAGGTCACTAGAGTCCTACAAGCTTGTTTTAGAGGTTATTCGGTTGGAACTTTGATGTTAGGGTTCGTCTTTGAATGTTCTGAAGTATTATTTGTTTTCTTAAAAGTTTCAGGTCTACAAAGGGTTCGGTCTTTATTGTAGGAGGACTTGTTTATTTTGGTTTTTCCCTTTAGCTTAAGATTCAACAAGGTTTGGCTTTTACAAAGACATTGAAAATCTGAGTCCTCCTTCAACAAGTTTTGTCTTTCAGCCATGGATGGGAGAAATTCTCACTTCTAGCCACCAATCATCAAAGCATCTTGAGGAAAGTTCACAAACATTCGATGATAAACTCAGACTTCCACAACCAAAGCTTTGTTGGAGAAATTCTCTAAAGTTGACCAGGAAGCTAGAATTGGATCACTGAACTATAGGCCTGATCTGAACTTCAGTGGGAATGTCAGAGAAGCAATTTCACTATCCAGAAATGCACCTCTATGCATCATTCATTGGGTGGCAACCACACATAGGGCAACATTTGTTTTTCAAGGTTGCTTGTCATACAGTAAAAATTTAACATCGTCTAGAGTCTCAATAAATGTTGAAAAATCTTGAATGTGCACCATCCCCTCTACTAACCATCTTTTAATCAAATCAGTCAATCAACTAATCATTAAATTATAATTTTATCTATGTGCTTATGAACATTTTGATCCATTGATCACATTTACTGTGTGCTTCTTGTTCACTTCACTCAGCCTCCATTGGTGTAGATTGAGTATCTGAAGTTTGAACTAAGAAAATGGGAACAAAGAGAGCTTAAGGTTTCTGGAAACAGCTAGGATGTGAACAACATTGAAGGCAGTAGGAGAGGCAGGCCCTTTGGCAGTGGCAGAGCTAGGCTCTTTGGCATGAAGAAGCACGATTTTTTGTTACTCGACACTGCCATCTGGGCCCACTAACCACATATATGTTTTGCCCATCCCTTTGTGATATACTCATATACACACGAAAAATCACCCTGATCGGTAATCTCTATCTATTATATTTTAGTACTTTTTATGGCATGATTCTAGCCGTTGGATTCAAGCAATTTTTTATTACTAAAACTTGCTAAAAATCACCAAACGAGCGAATTTTCGGTATGAATGTCTACCATTATTATGTTTTTCATTAGGAAACTATGACTTCGATTTTGTGGTATTATGCTTTTGTTCTTGATGGTTTTTTTGGATCCTTTACTTGATTTGATCGGTATAATAGAAATGCATTTGTGTTAATTATTATTTCGTGGTTTATTTTGATTATTCTAATGTTCTAATGATTAGATTTATGTGGGGTTTCATTAATCTGATTTTTCTTTGTATTGTGAGGTTTGTGGGGTTTCCTGTAAATTTGAGGTTTGTGGGTTTTTTTATTAATCTGATTTTAATGTATTACTGTAAATCTGATTTCTATTTATTAAAGAGCTCTTTATTAAATTGATTTTTGGGCTTTTAGCCAAATAAATTATGCATAGTGTTTCATGGGTGTACATGGCTATGGTTGGGAACCATTGGCCATTTCAGCCATTTTCATTGTTTTGAGACGATTTTGCCCTCACACAAAGGGTTAAAAACCTTTTATTCTCTCTCTCTCTTCCTCTCATCTTTTCTCACCCTCTTGTCTCTCTCAGGCACTCTCTCTCTCTCCGCCTGTCGTAGATTGCGAACATCCATATATCGCTCCATGCCCCACTGTCTTCTCCCACCTTCTATCGCCTGTTCTAAAAGGTATTTATGTTCTCTTTCATCTTTTTCTTCTTAATCTTCTCTAAACCTCTGAAGTTTTAGGGTTTTGCTTGGGGGTTTTGATCCTCTTTTCTACTATACAAGTTTTAGGGTTTCATATTAGGGGTTTAAATACTGAGCTTCGGTTTGTTTTGGGTCCAATCCAAATGCACCCAACAGAATCGGTTTGTTCACTTTGGTGTCATCTCCCAGAGCTTAAGGTTGCATTGGTTCATAACACTGATCTCGAATCGAATCAGTTTGCTTTTGGGTCTCTGCATAACGAACATCTGAGAAATGTTTTAATATGTGTTTAATGGGTGTTCGTTAAAACATTTCTCAGATTTGTTTTCTTGGGTTATGGCTAGCGGGAATGAAATTTGGAGAGGAGAATGTGGTTGTTGATTGCAAATCATTCTCCCTTCAACTTGTTAAAAGGGTATTTTTGAAAGGTCGTGATCTACCTTGTTGCATATTTTCCTTTTTTTTCTGAAAAATCTTTATATCAAATTTTAAAGTTGAGATTGGGCAGTTGCCCTCCCCTGACCCACTCATGGCTCCCTCCAACGCTGCAACGAGATATAACTACAGCAAAAAATTGTTGATTTTTTCTGTATTGGGAAAAAAACTTTTAGATTGATATAGAAATCCCTCAAAAAGCCTTGGCAACTATTTTGGGCCCATCGGATACATGACTCTATCGTGTGATTGATAAAGAAAACTAGAAAAGATGGAAAGATAAGACAATTGGTAGTACACAACTTCTCACTTAATAGCAGTATAAGAACAACGGTCGAGTATCCATCAAGTTAAGCATTTTATAGTGCATCTATACAAACATCAATAAGCAAGTTCACTTACCCATCATGTGGTTTTTGTGGTAATTCCCATCTTTTACGACATTGCTTACTAGCATTCTCCAAAGAATTTGTTTATATTATTACTGTCTTAAAGTACATTATTGGGTTTCATATCATAGTGAACATAGGTGGGTCACAGTTATTGACTTATTTGAGATTTACGAAATAGATTAAGAGATAACTTGGAAAGCATGAATTGTGAAAGGAAATATTGATGGTACTTATTTTGTTTGTGCTCATAGTGACAAATGTAATGCTATGTCATGGGGAAACTACTCTCTCATTAGATTTTGTTATAGTGATGTCATTGTGAGATATAATAGGAGGATTTGACGACCAGCACTATTACCCTAACATTGATTTTCTCACGGCTATGTACACGGCACAGAATATGGCCAAGCCAACGATGGCCCCAACTCAACAAATCACCAATTGAACATTGGTTCCACGGAATTGCCCTCATTACAGGGCCAAAATGAACGCTGAAGAATCTTTGAAGCGGGGAGCAGTGGGATTCTTTGAGATTGGGTGCTAATGGCAGATTTGCAAAAAAATTGGGAATTTGCTCAAGATCCACAACTGAGCTTTGGGCTATGTGTAATGGCTTATCTTGGACTTCGGCACTCGTAAAACTAATTGGCGAATCTAACTCCACACAAACACTTTTCATCTCTTTAGGGAAATTGAGAACCTGTGTGGCGTCATCTCACTCTCAATATACGGTGGACTCTAGCACGCACGGGTACATATAGCAGATGTGTAGGCGTTTTGACTAGGCGAGTATTAGCGAATGTTAACCCATTTTGAGTTGTGCTGTTGATCACAAAGGTTGACATTGAGTTAAACTTTGATGATTGCAAAAGAAGTAATCCAAGTCTGACTGATTATGCGATAAGTTCCATTGAAGTCTTGATACTTGAATGTGGGGGCTGAGATCCCAACCATTGTTTTAGATTTGCAACATGAATGTGACGAATCCTCATCTAGTTCATACTACAACTGTAGTTAGTTATTGCTTCTATAAACTTTATTGATCTACTCCCATTTAGGATAAAAGAGAACTCGATCAGATGTTGTTATTACAGGTTAACACATTGTGTTGCTGTTGATCAATGCTTCAATGTGAAAATCTATTGAAAGCACTGTAAGATAAGAGGTCCTTTATTGTTAGTTGTCTCTTAACTCTTAAGCTCACTCCTGTCCATCCATCTAGATTCGTTGGAATGGCTTGACACAGTTACTACAATTTCAAGACAGCAACTAAAAGCCTAAAACTATGAACTGTTTAAAATGACAAATGACAAATTCAAAATGGATGTTGGCCACATTAAGGAAATTTACTTGTCATACTAAGAATAAGGAGTTTTTGTATGTCTTGAAAATATAAATCAGTAGATAAATGTATTAGCTATAGAGGTAATGCCTTATTATATAATTATGTTTCTTTAGGGATTGTCATCTTTAGAGTAGATAATTTGATTAACTCCCAAAATGTTATTCTAAGGTTAATGAGATGGAATACATGTTACATGCTAAGGTTGAATTCATGTAATGTATGAGTTTTCTTGGATGCTTTATGTCATTTAGCACTATATAGAAATAAAAGATGCCATAGAGAATGCTTTTGATATTGCAAAGACTTCAATTGTCGAGAAAGTGACTCCTCTAAGGTTTATATAGGAGAGGGATTAAATAAGAGAAGTGGGGGTGTAGGTTAAAGGGGAATCATGATTCGTGGTTTGAGTTGGAGAGATATGATCCCATGTTCACTTCTTACCCTAAATTGAAAAATGGTACACTTATCAATATAAAAAACTGTCACATTGATTGAAACTGTATGCAACTATGTTGTGCAATTGGGACCCACCATTCAATGCATCTTGATCTGATCATGATTTCCTCACCTGAGATCATATTCAATTCATCTGATCAACAATTTTATTTGTACTGTTTTACTATATTTTTTCAAATCATCCCATAGAATGTGACTTATCATAGGGTTAGAAAATTAAATTCTTTATTATAGTCACAGCAAATTTATGCAAATTTGGTTAACTAATGCAAATTTACCTCATGTTATTGTAGTCATGGCTGACTATGATATTCCATTGATATGCTATTTTGATGGAGAGTTAAAAGTGGAGGATGACGATAGAAACCCCATTTACGTCGGAGGTTGCAAGGAAAGAATTTGCGTTAAGAGCAATATGACATTCTCTGAGTTCCTTGCGAAGATGTTTCAAATATGTAAGATACAACCTGGGACGTCTTCAATTATAACAAAGTATTGGTTTTGCATTGATAAGTACTTTACAATAGCGAACGATGTGAACAATGATAGTTCATTACGTATGATGTTATCTTCATTCTCCCACACTTGCAATGCCATTATTGTATATATTTTGAGAGAAAAAGGAGCGAAAACGACCATTGCTGGTCCAAGGTGCGAATAGCATGCTCAGTTATTACCTAATTTAATTGTAACATACGATCGTGTGTAAGCAAACGATCTTGGGAAACTAACTCCGTTCGTGTGTAGGCATACGATCCTGGGAATCCTTGGCGGTATTGGCCTTGAGGACGTAGTGCAGTCGGATGCATCGAATACCCACGAAGGCGTGAACTTTAGGTTTGAACTAATGAGATTTTTCATTGCTTTAGATTTATATGGCTTATATATTTAGAAGAAGAGTTACATAACTCTTAAAAATTCTTACAGTCAACTCCCTGTGGACGAAGGCATCCAAGTCGATTCCCTTTATGGCATTGTTTCTCAACCCGAAACAAAAGCTTGTGACGAGGGTACTCAACCCGAATTTGAAAGTGATACACCATCTTGTGAAGTTGGGGGCACCAATACGGATCTTAATGAAGAGCAAATCTTATCTTCATTGCCTAGGTAATAAAATTAGACTTTATTATTGTATGCATCCAGATATTCTCATTGTTTTTGTCTGCATCCATTAATAAATATATTCACGAATATTTCTTATTCAGATGCACCCATGTAGAAATTGGATTGGAGGACATTCAATCAGATATAGATTTGAACCAATCTACTGAGATTGGTACTTCAGAAGTGAATGTCGATTACAACCTCTTTGATCATACAGTGCCCCAACATTCAAATTCTCCAAGGTTGGATCATCCCCGTGGCACACTTAATTTTGATGAATACTGTGTCCACGATGACATACAAGGAATGGAGATCTTAGGCGAGGAGATCAAGAACGATGGATGCCGTGCAGTGGATCAGTACAGACAGTATAAAATACATGAAGGGCAGACGTTCTCTAACATAGATGCATTAAAAAATGCATTGTGCGACCTTGCTGTTATCGAGAGTCGAGAGACCATTCCTGTCAGGTGTTCGCCAACTTTATTGATTGTGAAATGCCGTGAAGCCTCATGCAAATGGCGTGTACATTGTCAAAAGTTACCTACTGTTGATGTGTTCAGGTGACAGTATTCCGATTTGAGCATACGTGTACACCCCACACTCGAAAAAATGGTTTAGACCATAGTCAGGCGACAGTGAAATGGATAGCAAGAAAGATAAAGCCAAAGGTTGAGATGCAGCGAGCTTTGTCACCGACCGTAATAATCGAGGAAATAAGTAGGGACTTTGGAATAAGAATTTCCTACACCAAAGCAGCAAAAGCCAAGAAGAAAGCATTAGAAATGATTTTTGGGACTTTCCACGAGTATTATAGCCTTTTACCTGGACTGATGAGGGAGTTTATGTCAAAGGATCCTGACTGTGTCGTGCACTTACTTCGCAAAGTTGATAGGACTTTTGATCGTTTCTTCTGGGCATTTGGTCCTTGCATACATGCTTTCAGAGAACATCTATGTCCTATCATAACAATCGATGGAACTCACCTTAGGGGTGAATATCTAGGTGTATTGGCTATTGCTTGCGGGGTCGATGGGGAAGGAGGCATTGTACCACTTGCTTTTGCAGTGATTGAGGCAAAGAACAATGACTGTTGGGGGTGGTTCTTGGCTTGTTTGTACGAGTTTTTGTTGAAGGATTACAAGCATGCACTTACGATAATAACAGATAGACATCACGGACTTGTCAATGCAGTGTCTCACACTTTCCCTAGGGTGCATCATTGTTTTTGTATTCGACACCTTTCAGAGAACTTTTATAGTGCTTTTAAGAATGAGTCACTACGTGATTTATTGTGGGCTGCCGTGAGGTGTTATACCACCGAAGGTTGTGACGAGGTGTTAGAAAAAATCAAAGCCGTAGATAACGCAGCGTACGAGTGGCTTGATAACATAGGGAAAGAGCGTTGGGCAACTGCTTTCTTCACTGGAAGAAGATATGACATCCTCACAACCAATCTTGCAGAGAGCTTTAATTTTGTACTTAAAGAACCAAGCGTATTACCTATTACCAATTTGGTTGTGGCCACCAGAGACAAGATTGCAGAACTGTTCTATAAAAAGCGGACTAATGGTGCTGAGATGACTACCCGGTGTACGCTGCGATGTGAGAAACACATTGACAATGTTAGTACACGTGCAAGAGCTACTGATCCAAGACCAATTGCACTAACTGAATTCCAAGTAGTTAGTCTAACTCGACGGGATGCTGTAGACTTAGAACACCGGACGTACTCTTGTCGTGCATTTAATATAATGGGGATGCCATGTATTCATGCAGCCGCAGCTATCCAACATCGGCGCCTAGATTTACACGACTTTTGTGAGTATTGGTTCACCATTGAGGTGTATCGTGCAACCTATGCAGGGATTTTGCATGCCACTTTTGATTGTTCGCAGTGGCCCAGATGAGTTTGAAGTCCTCCCCCCTATTGCCAGAAGACAACCAGGTCATCATAAGAAATCTAGAATAGAGTCTCAATCAGTGGTTCAAGTCTCTATCCGATGTAGCAATTGCAAAGAGTCCGGTCACAATGTGAGGTCGTGTAGGAACCCACCCTACAGAAGGGATGGCCCACGCCCACAATAAGAGCTATACATGCCTTCCAGGTGTGCATAAAACATCTCATCCTGAAATATCTTATTGTATCCTAGCATATCATGGCTGATAAAATTCTATGATTGATAAATTTGCATGTCTAATGATTTGATGATCTTAATGTTGAAGGCTATTTTCCCACCTAAAACCCATTTGCTTTATGTTTACAGGTTTAACCTACCATTTTGAAGGGATAGTTCCTGTTTTGGTCCTGAGGGGATACATGTACATAAGTTGCACACATAGTCATAGTTAGAAGGTAAATGATGAATTTATGACACGCTGATAAATCTGCATGTCTAATGATTGGATGATCTTACTGCTGAAGGCTATTCTTTTCACCTAAATCCCATTTGCTTGATATTTGCAGGTTTCATCTACCTTTTTGAAGGGATCGTTCATTTTTTGCTACCGAGGGGATACATGTACATAAGTTGCACACATTGTCTTAGTTAGAAGGTAAATGATGAATCTATGGATGCAAAATTTGCATGTCTAATGATTGGATGAGCTTAAGGCCGAAGGCCATTTTTTCCACCTAAAACCCATTTCTTTCACATTTGCAGTTTTGATTAAGTTTATTTTTTGAAGGGATAGTTCCTTTATTGGTCCCGAGGGGATACTTGTACATAAGTTGCACACATAGTCATAGTTAAAAGGTAAATTATGAATCTATGACATGCTGATAAATCTGCATGTCTAATGATTTGATGATCTTACTGCTGAAGGCTATTCTTTCCACCTAAAACCCATTTGCTTGATATTTGCAGGTTTCATCTACCTTTTTGAAGGGATAGTTCATTTTTTGCTCCCGAGGGGATACATGTACATAAGTTGCATACATCATTGTTCATGAACGTGACAAGGTGGTGGACTCGCTTGGTATGCTTTTGTTCATTTGGGGGTTTTTAAGTTTTTAGGGTTTCATTTGGGGGTTTTCAGATTTAGGGTTTCGTCTTGCAAGGAGGAGTATTGGCTTGAGGATTATAATAGGATTGGTCATTTTGTGTTGTCTGCATGAATAATTGTTATTTCATTCTATCCCCATTCTTGGATTCACTAATATAGTGATATTTGCAGGATGATAACCGTTATAATGCTGGAAAAGGTGTTCATCTTACATTGAAGCATGCTGAGAAAGCTCGTGCAGAAGTTAACAAACTTCCAGGTGCACAACTCGCAGCACTTGCATGCGTTATGATATCCCTGCTAGGGAGAGGTCTCAACTAGAGTTCAAAACTCTGATTAACTCAGAACTCTCTGAGTTGGCTGGAGTATCAAGTCTAAAGTCCAAAATACAATTTTATTAGGGCCCAATCCTATCAATCACTAGCAAGTGCTTTTGTTTTTGCGGTTGAACTTGGGAATCAAAAGACCTGTCCTTGGCAAGTGCTTTGCATTTGGAGCAGCAATGGTGGAGGCGTTGGCATCTAAGACCACAACATGGGAAAAAGAAAGAGGCACTGAGTTCTTATATGATGGTGTAAGCATTTCCCCTTTTGCACATACTACAATCGTTGTACACTGGATGCCCTTAGCTTCCATCCTTTTTCTCAAATTCTTTTAGGGTTTGTGTATAAATGATGCTTATATTTTTTATCTGTTTGTTTTCTTTATTTTATGACGAATGGTTGCCATTATAAACCTTTAATTTTTTTAGTTAATCTCAGATTATGGTTTTTGTACAAGAACTCATGAAATTTACTTTGTCAAAAGTGTTGGCGCAATAATGCATTTTTTCTTCTATCTTGAACATTTTTATAATTTTTTGGCCTCATGTAAATGCTGCTAGAAGTTGTATGAAGTGTGGAAAATGGGGCTCGCTTGGAGGCTCTTATTTATGGATTGAAATTTCACTTTTGACCTGTATTTCGGCCAGGTCAAAGTCGAGTGAAATTTTTGGCGAAATTCCAATAATTCACCACTCAGTTCACTTCTTGTCTTTACTTCAGCTTTGGGTTTTGAAATCTCTGAGTTTTGTATAAGCACCAACAGTAAAGGTACTCCTTGAAAGATAAATAAATCTCCAATCTCTGTTGCATTTTCACCTTTTGTGTGTGTGTTTAATGTCTCCATACAATATTTTCTTTAAAGGATCCATTGGGCTAGTTGACACCATGGCCAAAGCTTAAACTTGGTTCAGTACTCAAAAATTGACAAGTTGTGAGGGAATGGGGCTTACCCTTGCTTCTCAAAACCACCCTGCACTTTTTCGCAATGGGATCCCAAATCTTTATTTTATTTTTTTTTAAGAATTTGCAAGTTTATATCTGTAAGAAAAAATCTTAGTGTTTTACCTTTTATGTCTAGCTTAACATTTCATCCTTTATTCCAGGACTTGATCTCATTCGCCAAGGATGGAGGAGGGGTCCAAATGTACTGCAGGAAGATATGGGGTTGTAGCTGTTCTTTCTGAGCAAGGAATCTATTTAGCAGCATCCATCTACCGACCCGTGCTTCAAGTTTTGTACTAGCATATATCCTTTCTTTTTATATTAATATATTGAATGCTTATATGATAGTTTGCTGATCTGGTGAAATTTGCAGTTTACTGATAAGGTTGCATCTTTGCTGCCCCAAAAGTATTCTCAACTTGGGTAAGCTAGCAACCTCTTTGACTATTTCTATTGCATTTAAGTGCATACAAGTAGCATGTTGCTGTGCATCATCGTTATCATAGAACTCTTGTTTACATTTATTGTTAAAACAACACATCAACTCTGTTTTGAAGTTCTGCTAAAAATTGATTTTCCCCCACTTTCACCTTTTTCCTTTCTTTCTGTATGTTTAAATTGGGGAGGATATGGAATAGATCACAGCTTCACTCTATCAAGTTACTGATTTGTTGTAGGGCTGGGCGTAGAGTCATCAAATGATGGATCAAAATGGGATCATGTTAGGAAAGACTTGTTATGTTTGTTGTGATAGTCATATTGATTCTCTATTGTATAGGTAAGTTTGCATTTTTGCACAACTCAGGTTATAACTAAGGTCTATACAGACCAACAAGCCAAGTAAAAAAGAAATAGTAGCTTTTTAGTGTTTAATCTGACCATTTCCCTCTTCCTTTATCTGCAGATGTGGGCACATGTGCACTTGTTCAAAATGTCCAAGTGAGTTGGTTCGAGGGAGAGGAAAGTGTCCATTATGTCGTGCACCAATCATTGAGGTGATCAGAACTTATTCTATACCGTAAAATATATAAACGAATAGAGGCAAAAAAAATAGGACAGAGATGGAGAATGAAAAGAGGGAAAAAGATAAGATGTTGGAGCCTTTTTAGTTATATATTGACTTGCTTTCTAGGCTCCTCCAGGTTCTTATCTATAGAATGTTAATTTGGTTCTTTTTGCAGCGGTTGTTCTTATCATTTCTAGAACATATGTACGATTGGAATAACAAATGGCCCCTTCAATTCACAATCCATCTTTCAACAAAAATGTTGATTACAAGCCTCTAATTCCAACGTTGGAAATGCAAAAGTCTGTGGAATCAGTGGTGGGGAAAAGAAACATTTGATGCTTGTGTGTGAACCGATTGCAAGCCCATCTGTAATGTTTACAGATGAACCCACAATTGGTACTCTTGTGTGTGAACCAATTGAAGCAATTCTCGATGAATTGGAACTGTTTAAAGTTCCAGAGACAGCCAAATTGACTTTATTGATCAACTCATTTTGAGGAGTCCTTATTCTGATCTATACGAGGAAGGGCTTCCAACCACCAAACTTATATACTAATTTTTTTTGTTCACTAAATGTATTACACACCTTCAAAGACATGAAAATCTGATATTCGCTCAAAAGTGCTTATTTTAAGCAATTATCCTGTTAGCGTTATTGCATTCTCCTACGTTAAAATACTCTATTTATCTACTTTTCTACGTAAGAGTCTCTTGTGTTGCGTAGAACACACTTTTCTGGACGAAATGGTATATTTGCATGCATTAAACACATTTTCGGAAGTCTAGACATGTAGTCATTCTGATAGAGTCTCATTACGCGCTTCTTCTGTCGCAGGAAACCCCGATGGGACATTTCTCGAGACTTGCTAGCCCACATCAATCAGGAAAGCCCATTATCAAAGCTTAAAGAGCCCACATGCTATGACTAAAAGATATGGGCCAACTATGAGGACCAAAAAGCCGGCCCAAAGAACGAAGAGAGCAGGAGAGCCAATGACCAAGAGACGGACCAAAGCATTTAAAGCCACATGAGTCAGCAAAGAATGATAGTCGACTCTACTAGAGAAGCGTGAGGATGGTCACAGTGAAGACCAGGGTTCCAGACCCTCCGCCAGTGCTTTTTTTCCATTTTTTTGATACTTTTTCTCTCATCTCTTCTTATTCTCTCTCTCTCTTCATCTCTTGGTCCTCGAATCTACTGACCTAACCCCAGAACTCCTGTCCATCGGCTCTATCTCATCTCCCTTAACTTTCTGACCGTTGGATCTTCAATCGGACCGTTGGATCTTCAATCGGACCGTTGGATCTCTCTAGATCCGTCGATCTACCAATCTGGGTCCCAATCAAGTCACCATCCATCCGATCGCCTTCAGAATGCCTGTCACATCATCTTGTGAGACGATGGACATCATCAGTCCATGTGGGCCAGTAGCCGGGCCCATCATCATCGACCCGCTGTCCGACCAGTTAGTGGACCCCGCGAATTTCAAAAATAATTTTAATTAAATAGGGGGTCCACTAATTGGGGAGATTCCCCATAGAAAAGTAGGTTTTTACTTAAAAAAAAAAAAAAAAAAAAAAAATTTATTTTCAAAAAATACCCTATTTCCATTAATGGAAATAGGGAGCTTTATAAGAGGAGGGAGAAGGGTTCGTTCGAACCCTAATCCCCCCCCTTTCTCTTCCATTCTCTCCCCCAACTCGTTTCTCTCTTTTCCCCCTCTCTTTAGGCCGTTTTCCCCCACTTCTCCTCCGCCTTCTTCATCTTCTTCACCAAGCTATTGCCGGAGTTGCAGGCTGCAACTCCGGCCGATCAAGATACTCCTCCCCCACGCGAGCACCACCACACCTGCGCCCTCCAACCCGTGACTAAAGCACGGGACCATTCCCTCTCCTCCGTCTTCTTTTGCAGACCGTGCTCCCCACGGTCTGGTTCATGGAGCAGCTCCTCATACCGCCACCTGCTTGCTCTACCTCCATTGGCCGCTCGCCTGCACGCTGATCTCCTTCACCTGCAACTCCGTTCGAGGGTGCTGCAGTCCAGCCACTCCACCGCCTCAACCAGCAAGCAACACCACCGTCGTTGCTGCTGGTTCACCACCGTCCATTCTATCTCCGGTCTCATTGATAGGTTCGATCCTCTACACCTTGCTGTACATCGGCTCACCTTGGAACCACCTTCTCGGGCTCCTCCTTGACAGTTCGCACAAACAAACTGCACCATCTCCAAGCACTTGCTGTCGTTCTGAAACTCAACACCAGCCTACCACTAGTCCGCCCTTTGCTCCTCTCATCAACGGTTCTATTGGGAACATCACCACTTGCACTACTTCAGCGTCTCACCTTCATCTCCAAGGTTGAAACCTGCTCCTTCAAGTACCCCACGGTGCTGCCTGCATCTGCCTTCCATGGCCATATCTCCACAGCCCATCTTCTTCCTTGGGTCAGCAACACCACGCTGGTGCACAACCAGTGCACTTCCATGAAGAATGTGGATTCCCTCCTCCTCTTCCACCTCTTGACCGTAGGGTGATCGTACTCTCCATCACTTGGCCAATCTTGGCCGGATCACCACCAACCCAAGCAACCACATGGCCGGCAAAACCATCCATTTTTCAATGGCTGATCTCCCGTTCACCACTCCGGTAAGTTTTGAATGTGAGGAATTCTCTCTCTAGACCTTTCTAGCATCACTTTCTCTCTCCCCCATATTTTCTCTCTCTAGGATAGCCTTCTTCGATATTTCTCTCTCTACATTTTCTCATTTCTCTCTCTAATTTTTATGGCTTTCTCGGTTAATTTTTGAATTTAATTTGATTTTGTAAGACTCATTGAGGATGAATAAAATTATTATTTTTGCATTTGTTAGTTTACTTTTGTGTTTTTGGTTGTTTGTGGTAATTTCTCTCTCTAAAAATCACTAAGAATGTTTTAAATCCATCACCATTCTCACCTCTCCATGTTTTCTTGATAAAAATCCGTCATTTCATGTCGTTGAATTACGCACACTAACCCCGAGTGCGGACGATACCCGACACGAGCCACTGTACAACCCTGTGATTTTTGCAGGATTTGAGTGAACAAGATTCGGATAATTACAAAAATTGTTGATTCTAGGGTTTCCGTAACCAACGACGCGGAAAAATCCCTACTATCAAAATCATTTGTAAACATTAACTAAAAAGTGTCAAAAATCAATGAACTACATCAACTAAAAATGCAATGATTGTGTCATTTTTGTAGGGCCATTCAGTTACAAGGAAGCTTAATTCGGATGGTAAGGTGGACACACTGCAGACCTTACACAATTTGGCATTCTACCATAGTGTAAAATTCCAAATCCCTTCTTGCATGGATATAGAGTGAGAGACAAAACTCCCTTACATGGAAAAATTTTCCATGTATACAGATGGCAGTCCCTAATAGGGATCACATCCCATACTTGGAATTTTTTCTTCAGATTAAATGGGTCCAAGGCCCAAACTTTGCATATTATGGACCAAATGAAAGGTGTGTGTGTGTGTTATTGTGGTCTCCTTTATGCATATTTTCTAACTACTAAATTTGACTATTTTCTAGAAATGGGAGTATTTGTTGGGAAAGGTGGGCTTCGTGGGAATGGGTTCAGAATCACACCTCCCCTCTGCTTCACAAAGTAAGATGCATTAGTTCAGATGGGCCAAATTAGCTCCCTCTCATCCACACTCCCTTGAATTAGTGAACTATTTGCTTTCAGATTTTGTTTTGCAAATATAAGTGACTTGTATTTATCACTTCTAACATTGCCAGATTCATGATCCATAGGTGTTTGATTGACAAATAAAATCACACATGCATGGATGCCAGACATCAACTCCTAGAGGCCTTAGTTGCCAGCATGTAAACATGTGTATACAAGTATGAATGTTTAGTGTATTGGGTTGCGTAATGTGTTATTTGCAGATTAGGATTGCTGCTTTGTCTTAATTTTTGTAGTTTTCTAAATGAGGAATGCTAGCAAGCAACAACTTAATTGAGTTAGAACAAATATATTTACCATAAAAGACAAGAAAAACTATGATGAAAATAAACAACATTAAAAATATATTTGTTCTAACAACATGAAAGAAAGAAGACATTAAAAATACAAGTTAAGCCCAAAATGCTAGCAAGCAACGTTGTAATAGACATGAAAAATATATTTGGTCTAACTCAATGTGTGTTTATTTTCATCATAGTTTTTCTTGTCTTTTATGGTATTGCATCTATTCAGCCTCTTCCATTGCTAGCAAGTATTTCCTGATTGTTTTTTTTTTATATAACACTTGCATTCTGACTGAGGATGGATTGTTTGATATGAACCGTAAATCAAAACCTACCAAAGCACCTCCACAAGAAGAATCAAAGAAGAAAATTTTGGATAAGTACATTTGTTATATCCCAGCCAAAAGGAAGTCCTCTAATAGAAGTGAAGGGTATACATAAAATAAGTCGAAACTTGCTGTTTCTTTCATAGCCTTGTTTGATAAGAATTTTTATTACACTCACTATATATCATTTAATCTTCAAGTTAGCATCTAGAATGTTCCCTATTGGTTACATGCTTTCGTGGAACTTCATGACGTCATTAATAAAGGATGAAAATATACACTATATGAACGTGGAAGGAAACAAAAAATGGATTACATAGGGGAATAAAGGTTGTAGTCAATGGCAGCAACACTCCCTCTTGGCTAGAGTCGACTAACTTGTTTTGTTCTCTACGAACATTCTGGAAATCGGTATGATGTGATGAGATTCTCCTTTTCGATTGCAATATGATAGTGTAATGAACTGATTCATCTCGTTCTAATAGTCTTCTGTTATTGAGTATTTTAATAGGATGTAGGTATTTTCTTTGTTTTAAGTACAACCATGAATTCATAGTTAAGTTCAAGGAGGATGTAGGCTGGAAATTTGTTTTAAGTACAACCTTGTTTCCACCTTTGTTTTCCAAATCTGAAGCACATCAATTTCCTGCACTTGTAACCCTCCTTCCTTAACTATTAGAGATTCATTGTTTACTCCATCCCCTATTGATTAGTGACTTACACTGACACATCATATTCGTGCCTTTGGTATGCAGGTTCAAAACAATTATTTTTGGCAGTTTTGCACAAAACCTACTGATTTTAGAGTAGATGTTGGATCCTTCCCACACTATTTTAGAATGGGATTGGTCAATTTTGGAAACACTTGAAGTGACATCCTATAAGTGATGCTTAACAGCAGATACACTTGTATCTTTTTCCTAATAGCTGTAACTTGAGAAAGAAAACTGCACTGTTTCTAATCTTTCTTTGATGGCTGTGAAAAATAGAGAAGTGCGTATTTGACGATGTTTCATACATGTGGCCTGCTTATGCATTAATCTAGAAATTATAATTGGTAGGCTAACTTTTTATGGGCATAGCTGATGATTCATATAGATCTTCCACCTTTAATCATTAAAGAGCATAAATGAGCGAAGTGAGCTGAGATGATCTTATAGTCAATACCCAATACATTGGACAATGAGTAACTATAGGACTCTGTTTTGTATGACTTTGGGCAATCATCCACCCAAAAGGTTTCCATACAATTAAATGGTCCAGATTGATTTGTAGGTGAGCCAAGGGTGAGGGATAACATGAAGGGCACACACACACACAAATGGATTCCACTTATCTCCAAGGCCAAATTTCTTACATGATTCTAAATTATTTGCTTTATTAACTGACAGAACCATATTTAGGGTATGTACCATCTGATGTTTTGAACTTGATGTGTGCTATTGGAATGCACTGTTAGTGCTGCTTGTTCTGTAGTTAGATTGGTTTATGTTGCTGCTTATTTGTTACTTTGTGTAGGAGCTATGGATTCCTTTGCATGTCATCACACCAGCATCTCTAACAGTCATGTTATATTTTCTCTTGGCTGGCCAAAGACGGTTTGCAAAGGGGATCCCAACAACAATTATTTTGGATACTGTTCTCTTTTCACGATGCCTTTCAAAGCTGTTGAGGCCTGAGAGGAGAATTTTTGGTGTTCTAGCTTTACTTTTCTAACTGAATTTCTGGTGTTCTAACGTGTGGCTCATTTTCCCAATGACAAACCAAGAATCAGTTCAGTTGTTAATGAAAATAGCACAATCATGCATCAGTTCCTGGTTCTTGCTGCAGTTATAAGCGTTCTCTTCTAGTGTTGTTGTAGTTGTTGAACTCTGATTAAACAACTAAAATATATTTTAGCTGCAAAACTTTTTGTTGGTTTGGGTTTTTACCCTTGTTTCTCATATTAGTTCCCTTCTTTCTCCAGCTGTCGACCAAGACACTGAAGGGCCATGCAATTCTGAGTGTAAGACGATCGAGCATGCTTGTCGAGAGGTGAAAAATTGTATGCTTGTTTTTCTCCTTAGTCTAGTGTAAACGAGCAATGATTTGGACTAGTTGGTCTAGTTGTGAGGCACTTTATGAGGCAATTGGGTAGGGTTCTATGATAAACCTTTATTGTATGAGTAGTCTTACTTGGATGCGAATTGGGTTTGTTGTACTGTTCTTTACCTCATTTTTGTCTTGCATGCTTCATGTTGGAGAAGGACAAGGGAAGTTTAATTTGTTCTGTTTTGGGTTATCTTGTTTAGCTTCAGGGTTGCAAGTTCTCCGTGAAAACAATCTTGTACATAGAGATTTGAAACCGCATGTACAATATGTTTTCTTTTTCTCATACTATAATTTGTGAATGGCTTTTTATATGCTGATATAAAGACACTCATTTGGCTATCAATGTGTGTAGCAAGCTGAGGAATGCTGATGGTGCTACATGGGATCAAATGCCCAATTGGGAGATCAGAGCAACCGGGAGTTGAGGAAATATATGGTGTCGTTCAGCACCATAACCTGCATAGCTGTCCGATAGGAGCTAACACATGGACGGTCATAAAACATGTTAGTTAAAAGTTAGTAAAATTTCCACATCAGAGTTTAAGTTCGTCAAATCAGTATAACTTTGGGCTATCGTTCAACCTAAATTTATACTGATAGCCCAAAGTTAGGTTGATGCTGTACATTTTGTCCATTTTGATTAAATTAAATGATGGTTTTGTAGCAAATGGAAAGAAATCATGACTGAATTTTTTTTTGGTGCCTCACAGAGTGAACCTGAGGAAGACATCATCCCAAAAAAGTAAAAGAAAAAAGTGTCATTAAACAATATACAACAGGTCATTTATTGTCTAGGATGAGATGATTTACAATTGGAGTTCTATAAAATGTTTACAACTTTGTGTTTCTTAGAACATTTTTACATGTTTGTATCACCTTACAGGTACAGAAATATGATAATCCCAGATACAATAACACAACACAATTCACTCCAAACCATAAAAGTAGGTACAAAGAAAGATTTAATGATTTGAAAATCATTTTTTATTGAAACTAAAAATGATATAATGACTGCTGCATGCATACTTATTGTGTACATATGTCGAGAAATAGCTATTTCTGATTTGATCTCATAATTGAAGCAACGAGTGTTCCTGATGAGGTGGTACAAATGGACTGAATGTGGAGCAATTTGGGAGCCTCAACAACTTCGGCAATGGAGGCATGCTTGTTATGCAAATAGGATCTGGTGGAAGGTGATTGTTTCTCTTTTCCCCTTGCTATATATAATGGAGACTTTCTGCTCACAGATTTACTAATGTTAGTTTGGCATATATTTCTTCATGTTTTCATCTAGAATGCTTATGATATTATTATGTATCTCAATGCTCATGTTTTGCTCTTTTGTGTCTTCTTATGTTTTCATTCAATTGTCTTCTTATTAAGGGGTTATGTTGTGGTCCTTGTGGATGAGTCTATGCTCAACCACACAGTTCCTTTTTGCAGTTAAGGCTAATTTGGAGTAGAAATCTCCACGCCATCCTCATCCACATCCACCTTATAAGCTTTATCTAGCTTAAAATTGACGCTGAAATCCACTTATTTTCTATCTATAATGCGGTAACACTGTTCAAATTTGAATGCTCAAAGTCCCAAAAAAAAGATCGATGAAGAGCTATAAATCTTTTTAACAACATAGGCACCTTCAAAATAAAATCAAATTAGTTTTTGATGGTTTCAACATGTGTTTCTAACTTTGCTTGTTGCAATTTTTTTTTCCTGAAATATTCCTTTCTTGCATTCAATTTTACATTTAGGTCTTAGGAAGGGGAAAGATGACTTATGAACCACAACAAACACAACACTATTTTGCAATGGAAGATGTTTCCTCATCATCTATCCATCAATGTTGATGCAAAAATTATTAACCCTCATCACCCATAAGGTATTCTATATTGCTACCCCCATTGTCAACTCAGTAAATGTTCTTAAAGGTCCATGATATAACATGTACATTAAATATGAAAGGTCAGCATGTGAATAAGATCCCCATTTCCAACTATGTGCTATGTTATATGGATTGTGTTTCCTTCATATTGATTGACAGAGCATAGAATATGATTCCAAATGCCCACACTCCATTAAGATCTGTTCAATAAGCTTTAATAGGTTATACTATGTTCCTAATGAAGTAATTTGTGTTTTTCCTAATATCTAGATTTTATTAATTATCACCAGATAATGGTTTGCTACTGAAAGCTACCTCTAGATAGCAGTTTGGGTTGTGGAGATGAATGTCTGAACTGGATACTTAACAGAGAATGCATTCGAGGGACATGCCCTTGTGGCGATCTTTGTTCAAACCAATAGGTATGCTAGCCATTCTTACCTTTTTTCTTTTACTAAATTTTGGCATAAATGACATAGCTTATGTCCAAGTGTCTGTTTGCATTTCTAGATACGCAAGTATGCCAAGTTTAAGTGTTTCTGTTGTGGAAAGAAAGGATATGGGCTGTAGTTGCTGGAAGGTGTGTTGGAAAGGTAACTTCACAATTTTTCTTTTTGGTCTTTATTTTGCCATCTAAACAGGATATTTTATTAAAGAAAAAAAGGGAAAAACTACCTCGAAGAGTAATTTACATAACCAGCATGTGAGCCCAGATCAAGAACTGACTACTACTCAAATTAGCAAGTCGATTTTGCATTAGAGTTGTCTTCTCTATGGATGTTCAAGATTCTTTGCCAACATGATGGTTTGTGTGTAAATAGTCAATCTCCTAAAATAGACATATGAAGTGTCAAGAAGTTGGAGGTTTTTTTCAGTCAACTCAGTACCAATAGAGAATCTCCATCAATCCATATGGAGGAATTCTCTGTAAGCATAAAAATCATCCCAAAGGCCTTTATGATCTTTTTTTTTTTTAAGTTAGTACAAGTGATGCACATTCAGGATTAAGGATCATCATTCAGTAGGCCTAAGAGATCTCTAACTAATAACTGATCCATTTTGATGATCTGAACCATTCAGGTTTTGGAAAATTCATCTTGTTTCTTTCTCCCTTACTCTCTTTCATTTTTTATTTTTAAATTCCTATTCCTTTAGGCACTAAGAAAATTTCCCCAGGTTGGACCATAGGTGGATCTGAAAACATTACATGCACTTTTAACACACTAGTGTAGTTTCCTTAGTCATGGGGTACATACCAATGAGCCTTCAATAATATTACTAACATTCTGTTATCATCAACTATACCAATAAGCCTAACTAACCTGAAGTATATATAGCATTCTATTATCATCATACTAACTGTTGCGTATACTTCTGGCCTAGGCTTACATGAATCCTACCGTAGTGTGTTGAAGTATCAGCAGGTTTCTGTGTTAATGAAAAAAAAAAGGAAATGTCCCCCGTCATGCATAAGATGCAAACTTTTTGTTTGTGCTCTTGACATCTTGTCTGAATACTTAATAACTTATTGTTTCTTTGCTAGTTACAGGCCTATGAAGAGTTGGACACAACAAATGAAAGAGGAAACTCTCTTCACAGCAAATGATATGTATAGCTAGAATACAAGAAAAATCCCACTCCTGAAAATTGGCTTATGGCCAAAAAATTGGGTTTGGGGTTTGTGATCTGCTGTTTCATGAGCCATGTTGATGGTGCATTGAGTGAGATGATTTTGATTAGTAAAGGTTGCTGCCTGCTAAGAAGGTATGATTTTGATTGATGGTGCATTGAGTGAGTTTTAGGACTATAAAGTTCCTTCCTTCTATCAATTCATACTCCAAATTATTCTCTTGCATTGAAAATTAGTGTATCATAGTCCACCTTTGATAAATTTGCAATTTTAATGAATGACCAATTTCTTTTATCAACTCTGTGAATATATACATTCTGTCCAAATCCATTCACCATACTAAAGAGTAGGGGTGTCAATGGGATGGGTTTAGGTCAGGTACCGGTAAATTCAGATCCAACGACCCAATTACTAATCAGGTCTAAAAGATGGATCTGAACCTGAAAAAGTGATTGGGTTCATTAGGTATTCAAGCATTGGGTCTGGGTAATGAATCAAAAATTTGTTCATCAGGTTAGGTAGACTAAATCAGCGTACACACCCAAAACAAAAAATAAGGTAGGCAGACTAAACCTGATTATATATCGGAAAGGACATGCCGTAGTGTGAATAATCAAGTTTGTAAGTGTGAGGTAATCAGACACCATGGATTTGTGTGGGAAATTATTATCCTTAAAACGTGTGAATTTAAAAGTCACTCTTAGCAACCTAAACCCCAGCTCATTAAGTTCCGGGGAGTGAAACATTTTTCGGACATGCTGCTCCACTACAATCAGGTAGTGTATCATCTAGGCCTAGCCTTTTTAGACTTGTTATATGCTTTTATATAGAATCATCCATAATGTACCGTATGTGGCTAAGAATTTCTTTAGTGATTTCTTCTTGATAGACTTCTGATATCTTGTATTATGAAGCATTGGACATTCCTCTACCAGAATTGCAAGGCTTGAAAACTCTAAAGGTCGCTTTTCATCTTGCCACAAAGGATGAAGTGAGTATACAAACAATAGTATTTTTTTCGTTATGGATCTTGTCAAGGCTCTATGCCTCTTATTAAATATGGAATCATTTGTTTTCAGGCGGTAATTCATAGTATTAGACCTCCAAAACAGAGCACTGTAGGTGATGGATCAAAGACCTGAAAACAAAGGTAACTTTTGCAACAATTTGTATACTCACTTTGTTACCTTTTCCCTTTCAAAGGGTGATTTAGCTACAAAAATGTTGCTTGTATGTAATAGTTCAAAAAACTTATTTGACATTCAAAAAACTTATTTAATATGGAACAAAAATGTTGCTTTTATGTTATTTGTTGTAGTGTGTACTTGTGTATGGTGCTACTCTCTAGGAAAACGCCACTGCCAACCTCAAGGCAACCAACTCAAGTTCAGATCACAATTTCTATAGAGATGAGCCATACAAAGAACTAACTGATATCCTGAATCTTTGTGCGAGAAGCTTGAGAACATGCTTATTCAAAGTCTCCAAGAAGAGCAGTTACAACCAGAAGAAGAACCATCATGGCTGAATGTCAAGTTGCAGCCCCTGCATCATCTCTCTCTGAACTCCTTCATAACATTGCCTTCTGCCTATAAGATCCGTGCAAGCAACCTATTGGCTCTCAATTCAGAAATGGACAATCATAGGTTGGATGATGTGGGTTCTTACTATGTGAATGGAGGCAGTTGCAGCTATAGATGTGAAGCAGAGATACCCATGATTCATTTAATGAATATTACTTGATTGATTGTTGAAAGTAGGATTTTTCCGCGTCGTTGGTTACGGAAACCCTAATTCCAACTAAATTTGTATCTTTTCCAATTTAATTCCTGCAAAATATGCGATATTGTATAGGGATTCGTGTCGGATGTCGATCCGCACTCGGGGTTAGTTTGTGCAAGAAGATAACATGAAATGAAAAATTTTTCTCAGAAATTGCCACTAAAAAGGATGGAATGGTGAGAATGATGATCACGAGATTTTAAAACATGATTTTTATGTTGAAGATTGATTCTCCATTAAAGTGATTAACATGCAGATAAAATTCAAAATTACTATTAAAAGAGAATAAAAATAATAATTCAAAAGAAACTAATTTCATTGAATAAAATTAAGATGTTTACATTGATGGATAACAAAAATAAGAGAATTAAAACTAACCTAAAAAGCATGAAAGGTAGAGAGAGAAAACTAGAGAGAGAATCTTCAGAGGAGAGAGAAACTACAGAAGAGAGAGAAAATGATGAATGAGAAAGAAACTATGGTAAAAAAAATGCTTTACCTTAAACTTATTTGGAGAGATAAGATCAGACCGGTGAGTGGTTCAACCCGGGGATGATCAGCCAAGGTGATGAAGGCCAAGATGTTTGCACGTGTAAAAACCGGAGACGCTTGGAGAATGGTGGAACAACTTGCTGGTAGTGGTTGGGGAGAAGTTCAAGATGGCTGGAGTGGGCTGGTGCAGCGGCACCTTGAAGTGGAGGACGGTGGCTGCTGGTGGATGGATGTGGACGGCAAGGAGAGGGCGATCCAGCAGGTAGGTACCCCCCTCCTCTTTCTTCTTCTTCTTCTTATCTTCCTTCTCTTTTTTTTTTTCTTTTGCTTTGAGGGAGGAGAGAACGGTAAGAGCAGGTGGTTGCTTGGTGTTGCCGCCAACAAAGGGCAGCAGCGTCCAAGAGTTGCTGGGCAGTCTTGGAGATGGCAGTTGATAGTGGAGAGGGGCTGGTGAGGTGAGAAGGAGATGGCAGGTAGCAGACACGTTGGAGAAGCTCGTGGGAGAAAGATGGAGCAAGGGGCGTTGAGGGAGAGAAGTTGCAAACCTGCAACTTGGGAAGTTGCAGGTTAGGTCGTGAAAGAGATGGTGGAGGGATGCTGCTGCAACAAGGCAGCAGGCGTCAATGGAGGCTAGGGCAAAAGGGAGGTACGACCTCCTCTCCTCTTCTCTTCTCTTCTCTTCTTCCTCTTCTCTTTTTTTTTTTTTTTTTATATGAGAAAGAAAAGGGAGAGAGTTCGGAGCGTGGTGGAGCACATCAGAGGTTAACCGCTTGGGGGAGAAGGATCTATAAAAATGTGGAGGGGTGAGAGAGAGAATGAAGGGGGCGGTTGCTGTAACAGGCGGTGGTAATGGAGCAGCAAGGAGGCGGCAGCAACAGGCGGGGGTGCTGGAGATGAGATCGCCACCACCTGCAACAAGAGAACACATCTCCAAGAAGAGGACATGCTAGAGAGGGATAGAAGAGAGAACGTCGTTCTTCCCCAACGTGGAGAAGAGATGGGGAGAGAAGAGAACGTGGGAGAGTTGTCGGCCGGAGTTGTAGCCTGCAACTCTAGTGAAAACGTGAAGATGAAGACGGTGAAGAAGATGAAGAAGAAGGTGAGACTCGGGCCAAAAGAGAGGGAAAGAAGGAGAAGCCGTTGGGGGAAGGAGAGGAGGAGAGGGGTTTTAAAAATTAGGGTTCGTCCCCTTCCTTCCCCCTTTATATAAGCTCCTAATTTCCATTAATGGAAATTAGGAATTTTGGGAAATAAAAAAATATTAAATTTTTTTTTTTTTTTTTAAGTAAAACCCTACTTTTCTTTGGGGAATTTCCCCATTTAGTGGACCCCCCATTTTTTAAAATTTAATTAAAATTATTTTGAAATTCACGGGGTCCACTAACTGGTCGAACAGCGGGTCAATGATGATGGGCCCGGCTATTGGCCCACATGGATTGATGATGTCCATCGTCTCATAAGATGATGTGACAGACAATCTGATGGCGATCGGATGGATGGTGACTTGATTGGGACCCAGATTGGTAGATCGATAGATCTAGAGAGATCCAACGGTCCGGTGGAAGATCCAACGGTCCGATTGAAGATCCAACGGTCAGAAAGCTAAGGGAGATGAGACAAAGCCAATGGGCAGGATTTCTGGGGTTAGGTCAGTAGATTCGAGGACCAAGAGATGAAGAGAGGGAGAATAAGGAGAGATGAGAGAGAAAATATCAGAAAATGGAGATAAAAGTATTGGCAGAGGGTCTAGAACCCTGGTCTTCACTGTGACCATCCTCATGCTTCTCCAGTAGAGTAGACTATCATTCCTTGCTGACTCATGTGGCTTTAAATGCTTTGGTCCGTCTCTTGGTCATTGGCTCTCCTGCTCTCTTTGTTCTTTGGGCCGGTTTTTTGGTCCTCTTATTCAGCCCATATTTGGCCCATATCTTCTAGTCATAGCATGTGGGCTCTTTAAGCTTTGATAATGGGCTTTCTTGATCGATGTGGGCTCGCAAGTCTCGAGAATTGTCCCATCGGGGTTTCCTACGACAGAAGAAGCGCGTAATGAAACTTTATCAGAACGACTCAATGTCTAGACTTTCAAAAATGTGTTTAATGCATGCAAATATACCATTTCGTCCAAAAAAGTGTGTTCTACGCAACAAAAGATACTCTTACGTAGAAAAGTAGATAAATGGAGCATTTTAACGTAGGAGAGTGTGAAAACGCTTAGAAGATAACAGTGGAAAATACGCACTTTTAAGCGAATATCAATTGTTCCTGTGCAGTAGGCGGCTAATTTGCAAGCTTTGAGCTGTGGAAATGGGATGTTGTTGGTAACCAAACTACATTCATAACTACGAAAGCACCTTCTGATACCCTGTGTACTCTACCTTGTCTGGTAAACTTAATTAGCAGATTATTTGAACGTGAAGTGAAGCTCTTCGATTAATCAAATACATGTCTTGGATCAGATTCAAGAGATCCACGGTCCACGTGGGAACGAATGCATTAATACCCAAATGACTGCTCTACTCGTTGCAGTCATTGCCACTTGGACTGTGGATTTTTTGAATTTGACAGTCCAGGGCTCAACCACATAGTTCTTACTTAAGCATGGAATAGCACGACCCTATGTATTATACATGTGATATACTTCAAATTCCATTTTAGGCCTTGCTTGGTACCATTGTAGCATTTGCGTGTGCTTGGTAGCATTGCAGAATTTGCATGTGCTTTGTGGCGGAACATCCAACAAATATTGCATTTGAACCAACCATTCTTTTGCTAAAAAGTGGTCTAATGTTTGCAGTTAAAAAGTGGCTGCAAATAGCTGCAAACAATACGCAAATAACTCTCTCATCCCCCTTGGTCTCCCCCAAACAGCTCTCCCCTGCCCAATCATACGAATATTTTCCCAACAAATGTTTGTCAATGCGAACATTTGATCATCAAGTATTGGCCTACAAACATTTACGTGCAAACTACAGATACGATACCAAGCAAGGCCTAAAATTCAAAGTAGCATGTCCGTGTAAAACGGGCCGTCCCATTAGAGGCTTGGGGCCTGAATATTAATTGAATTAGATAAGGGCTTCGTGCTTGGACCTACTAAAATTTACACCCCTACCAAAGTCCATGTCTTTGAAGAAGGAACTGTTTGTTAGTAGTCCATGTCTAGATGGATGACTTTAAGGGCTAAGTATATGATTCAGGGTGCTCATTGACTGATAAGGCATGCCAAGTAGTGCATTCTTATGACCAGATAGGCGTCTGGATCCATATCAATAGATGATATGAATGCAATACAGCCCAACTTCATTGCTACCTCAAGATAATGTATTTATCTGAAATGTTAAGAGTACTGGAAATTTACTTTAAATTCATACAATAGGTAAATTATGTGGCATTCATATCCACCCCATTAACAAAATCTTCACATAATTCATCTACATCGACCTCAATAACAACTTTAATTTTCTTCCGACGACTACTACTATCAAACCTCACCGTATTACCCTTTTCGTCAGATGCTGATAAACTTGATTCCACCATGGCATTTGCAACATCTAACCATTGAAAATAACCACAACCATCTTGACATATTAAAAACTTTCTACCTAGACTATGTGCTTGCCTGGATGTACAAATTTTCCGATAACTTCTACACCCGGGCTTAGGACATGGAGATTCATTCCAAGGACATGTGATATTCGCTCAAAAGTGCTTATTTTAAGCAATTATCCTTTTAGCGTTATCACACTCTCCTACGTAAAATACTCTATTTATCTACTTTTCTACGTAAGAATCTATTTCATTGCGTAGAACACACTTTTCTGGACGAAATGGTATATTTGCATGCATTAAACGCATTTCTGGAGTTCTAGGTATAAAGACGTTATGATCAAGTCTCATTACGTGCTTTTCTTTTGCAGAAAACTCGATCGGGCTATTCTCAAGACTTGCGGGCCAAAATCGATCATGAGAGCCCATTATCATAGCTTAAAGAGCCCACAGGCTATGACTAGAAGATATGGGCCAAATATGGGCTGAATAAGAGGACCAAAAAGCTGGCCCAAAGAACGAAGAGAGCAGGAGAGCCAATGACCAAGAAACGGACCAAAGCGTTTAAAGCCACATGAGTCAGCAAGGAATGATGGTCTACGCTACTGGAGAAGTGTGAGGATGGTCACAGTGAAGACCAGGGTTCCAGACCCTCGGCAAATACTTTTATCTCCATTTTTTGATATTTTCTCTCTCATCTCTCCTTATTCTCTCTCTCTTCATCTCTCGGTCCTTGGATCTACTGACCTAACCCCAGAACTCCTGCCCATTGGCTCTATCTCATCTCCCTTAGCTTTCTGACTGTTGTATCTTCAATCGGACCATTGGATCTTCCACCGGACAATTGGATCTCTCTACATCAATCGATCTACCCATCTGGGTCCAAATCAAGTCACCATCCATCCGATCGTCATCAAATTGTCTGTCACATCATCTTGTGAGACGATGGACATCATCAATCCTTATGGACCAGTAGCCTGGCCCATCATCATCGACCCGTGGCCCGACCATTTAGTGGACCTCACGATTTTCAAACGCTTTAAATTAATTATTTTTAAATAAAAAAGGGGGGTCCACTAAATGGGGAAATTCCCCAAAGAAAAGTAAGGTTTTACTTAAAAAAAAAATAATAATTTTTTTATTTCAAAAATTCCCTAATTTCCATTAATGGAAACTAGGGAGGTTTAAAAGGGGAAGGAGAAGGGTTCGTTTGAACCCTAATCCCTCTCCCATCTCCTCCTCTCCTCCCCCTATCAATCCCCCACGTTTTCTTCTTCTCTCTCTCCTTCTTTCACCTTCTTCTCCTCCATCCTCTTTGTCTTCCTCTTCACGTTCCTCACTGGAGTTGCGCCTGCAACTCCGGCCATTCGTGCTCCTATTTGCAGCACCCCCTACTGCTGCTTCACGCCCCTTTGCTGCTGCTAGTTCTACTCGTCATCGCTGCAGCCCAGCAGCCAGCGGTCAGCCCCCTCATAGAACGGTTAAAATCGTTAAAAAATTGGAGTGTTGATCACCGGAAATGAACCTGCAACTTCCGGCCACCAGCACCACTTGCATCACCGCTGCCTCCTCTTCCTCCTCTTCTTCTGCTTCTTCTTCTTCTTCTTCCTCTCTTCCTTCGTCTTCTTCTTCTTTTATCGTGGGAGTTGCTGGTCTGCAACTCCGGTGAACCAGCAAATAACACCTCTTCTCCACAGCCACCGGAGTTGCCATTAATTTCGGCGAACTCCACCTGTGTGTTGGTCGGACTGGTTCCATCACCGTTGGGCAACACTAGATCCACCCCTCACCATCATCAGCCACTAACAACGTCTTGCTCTCCTACTTGCATCTCCTCCCTTCTCTCCTGGGCGGTGTTCCATTTTGCCAAAACAGCAACAGGTTCTCCCAAAACGGCAAGCCATTTTCTCCCTCACTTCTTCCTGCCCTCTTCTTCTCAAGAAAGGCAGCAAACAAAAGGAAACAAAAAAAAGAGGGGGAAAGAAGAGAAGAAGGAAGAACAGGAACCAATAGTTCCCTTAGTCGTGCGCACACCACCTCCACCACTTAGTCGGACCATTCACCAAACACCACATCAATGGTCGAACTCGCTCTGGTAAGTGCTCCTATGCCATTTCTCTCCTCTTCTTTCTTTCTCTATCTCTATCCATCTTTCTCCCTCTAGATTGGGTCTTTTCTCTCCTCCTTAGTCTACCACTTTCTCTCTCTAGCTTCCAAATTTTCTCTCTCAAGAATCTCTTATTCTCTTTCTCAATGCTTTGTAGTAAGTCTAATTAATTTTTGCATGAGTTTAGTGAATGTAATATAGTTGATTTAATAAAAGTTGAATTGTTCATGTTCATTTCTTGTTATTAGTTTAATGATATATTTTATGCATTTCATTAGCTTTAACTGATCTCTCTAAAATAAAAAAAAACTCATGTTTTAATGCTCGATCCCACCACTCTCACCCCTCCATCCTTTCTTTTTAGCACTTTCTATGGAAAAATCCATCATTTCATGTGTTTGAATTACGTGTTCTCTAACCCCGAGTGCGGATCGACATCCGACACGAATCCCTATACAAAGAATTCTCCTTTTTGCCGGATTAAAAACTCGGATAAATTACAAATGTGTTGATTCTAGGGTTCCCGAATCCAACGACGCGGAAAAACCCTACTTTCAATAATCTTTTATCCAATGGGTTGACTCTCCACAACCGAAGCAACCGTGTGAGCTTGATCCCTCTACATCTGCATCTAACCATCGGAACCCAATACATCCACCATGTTGGCATCTTAAAAATCTCCTTCCTATACTGTGCGGTTCCTTTGAGATAAAAACTTTACACTGCCCTGCACAATTAGTGATATGGCAGGGAATCATCTGAAATACCAAGTAACAAAATGTGTTAGAGCAAAACCAATACCAAAACTTAATGTATGGATTTTGAAGAATTGATGAATGAAGCCAAGTTTGCCAAAAACAAAACATTTGAATATTTCAAACAACTTACCTTTTCTTGATCTTGCTCTCCACCCATTACAAATGTTAGCCAATAAAAAAACAACTACCAAAGAGGTTAATCTTTGTAATGGATTAAAAGATGAGGTTAATCTGTTGTGATTATTGGATTCGAAGAACATGAGGGTAGTTTGAAGCCATTTAACCTTCAGAAATGTTGTAACCTGCAAACGTTTTGATGGTTTTAGAGTGTAGTCACTTCACATTGAGGAGGTGTCATGTACACATGCAAGTGTCATGTAAAATTTGGGAAATGGTGCAACCTGCAAAACCTTTGAAGGTTTCACAGTAAGCTGTAACCTGCCAAAGTTTTGACGGTTTTGGAGTGAGTAGTCACTTTCACACCCAATTGAATGATGGGTGTCACGTACACATGCAAGCGTCATGTCACACATGCAAGTGTCATGTCAAATTTAGGAAATGGTCAAATTTGGGAAATGGTGTAACCTACAAAACCTTAGAAGGTTTCAGAGAAAGCCATAACCTGCCAAAGTTTTGACGGTTTTAGAGTGAGTAGTCACTTTCACACTTTTCAATTGAATGATGGGAGGTGTCACGTACACATGCAAGTGTCATGTACGTACATGTACATGCTGTCATGGTCAAAATGAATTTTGAAATTTGGGAAATGGTGTAACCTGCAAAACCTTCGAAGGTTTGAAAGTAAGCTGTAACCTGCCAAAGTTTTGACGGTTTTAGAGTGAGTTCACTTTCACACCTTTCAATCAAATTTGGGAAATGGTGTAATGGATTAAAAGATGAGGTTAATCTGTTGTGATTAATGGATTCGAAGAACATGAGAGCAGTTTGAAGCCATTTAACCTTCAGAAATGTTGTAACCTGTAAACGTTTTGACGGTTTTAGAGTAAGTCACTTTCACACCTTTCAATTGAATGATGGGTGTCACGTACACATGCAAGTGTCATGTCAAATTTGGGAAATGGTGTAACCTACAAAACCTTTGAAGGTTTCAGAGTAATCTGTAACTTGCCAAAGTTTTGACGGTTTTAGAGTGCGTATCACTTTCACACTTTTCAATTGAATGATGGGAGGTGTCACTTACACATGCAAGTGTCATGTACGTACATGTACACGCTGTCACGGTCAAAATGAGTTTAAAATTTGAGACATGGTGTAACCTGCAAAACCTTTGAAGGTTTCAAAGTAGTTTTTCTAAAACCTCCAAAACTAAGTCACTTCTCCCTCCTTTGAATGATTTCTAGCTGTAGGATTTGAGCACTTTTCATCATGGGCTTTATTAACATGCCTATGAGTTGGTTCCAAGCCCATGATGCAAAAGTACTCAAATCCAATGGCTAGGAATCACTAATCATACTTATTTTTGGTGTGTGGGTCCACCAAGATGTGGGCCAAATTTTCATGGAGTCAGTGGGACCTAAAAAGTCTACTACGTGGCAAATTGAGGGACTTCGGCATCAAAATTGTGATACCGAAGTCGTTATCATAGATTTTTCCTGTAACAAGGTATGACTGAAACTGTTTACCTTTAGACCACGACCCAATTACAAAATGTTGTAACACAACTAGAGTGAGTGGTCACTTCACACTTTTTTGAATGATGGAAGGTGTCACAGACATGTACATACTGCCACGGTCAGAAAGATCTTGAAATTGGGAAATTATGTAACCTACACAACCTTTGAAGGTTTCAGAGTAAGTTCTCTAACCTTCAAAAGTTTTGAAGGTTTGAGAGTGTTGGTGATGGGACTCACGTCAAAGATTTCTAAGGTTTGAGGGTGCCTATATATTTGAGAGTTAGTAGTAGTAACATATCATTGAGCTTCTGAAATCTCTATTTTCAATTTATAGATCTCTTACAAGTCAAAAGGTAATACAAGTTTGTTAATCATGCCAAGGTCTTCAAATACACCCAGTAGGCCCCCAAGGTCTGCATGTTCAAGCAATTCAGTTAATCAACCATCGGATTCAACAGCGGACACCATATCAAATTGGAGTCCGTGCATCCTTCGACCATATCAGCTTCCGGCAAAAGGAAAGTTTCGTGGAGAAGTGGGCAAAACGCTTCATTGAACATGGACATTTGTTAATTCAGTTAGCTGAATTGGGTGCTCCGGTCCCAAAATCAAAAGCTTTGAAAATGCAACGGTACACTTCAGCCCAATATGGAGCCGCAATAGAAGCCGTGGAAAGAGAAATCTTCCACATGCGTCAACTAAGAGCCCGTTATCAGCAGCTGGAGGATGCTCGTAAAAAGGCAGCACGTCGTGGGGCTAACCTTTCGCCTTACGAGTTTAGGGAAATAATGGAGAATCCGGATAATCTTTCCGGGTCTGAATTATCAGAGGAAGATAGTGACCATGACATCATAGACATCTCATCAGACGTGTCTTCTGAAATATGATGATTTTTAGTTAAGGGTCAGGCTCGGCACCCCATTATCTTGCTATTAAAGTAACTCTTCCTTGCTGTAGAGAGTTCGTTCGAGCACGTAGATGATATTGCTTTTGAAGTCTTGTTATTTCTAAGAACTCTTGCTAGATTCATGCCTTAAAATGTGTTATAATCTAAAGTAAAGTTTAGCTTGACAGAATTTTTCTCGTAATCTAAGGGAGTCATAAGAATGCACTACCTAGCATGTTCTTTTTGGACCCACTTATCCATGAATGATTGGCCCACCTTGATGGACCCACACACCAACAATCCAATGGCTGGGGGAGTTGTTGTACTTTTGAGGCAACCCTCTTTAGTAGTGCCGAGCTGAATATGAAGGGTACATTTAATGACAACCGCCAACTTTTCCTTCCCCTGACTAAACGTCTGCTAAACGAGTATAACTTTGATGACAGGGCCTGTCATCAAGGCCGATGATAGGGGAACAATATGAGCCATGTGGAACTAATATAGGACTCCGACCGTCTAGATGTTTGGCCAATCCCTAGGTGGGCCCACAAACCAAACACCAGTCCGATTACAAACTCCTAAACTTACCACGGCTGATATCAATTTGCAAAATAGTATGTTCTAAAAAGCATCGATCGTATCATTCCCTGAGTAAACCGATCACAGCACATTATGAGCCACGTGGCACACTCTTAGTGATTGCTGACCGTATGGATGTTTGGCTAGTCCCTCGGTGGACCTGCAAACCAAAAATCAGGCAGATTAATGATTTACAACCTTTGGATCTTTACTCCCAAAAAATGCTCAATAATGCTAAAATTCCTACGGTTTAAATCAACCCATGAAAATAACTTCAATCCAACGTTTAGAGATCACTAATCAAGTTCATTTTTGGTTTGTAGGTCCATCTAGTGATTTGCCAAATATCCTTACGGTCAGCGCTCTCTAAGAGTGTGCCACGTCCAATGGTGGGGGGCTCTAAACTTTCCGTTGAGAAAGTCTTCTTCACCTTCCCGCTGCAAGAGAACCTCTGTTTCATCTCCCCCTTGTTTTTTTGTCAACTACTCAAAACCATTGGGCAGCAAAAGATGGTGAGAGTTATGAGAACCGAGAAAAATATGAGAACTGAAATGATTTACAACCTTTGGATCTTTGCACCCGAATAACGCTCAATAATACTCGAATTCTTACCGTTAAAATCAACCCATGAAAATAACTTCAATCGAATCACTTAGAAATCACTAATCAGGCTGATTTTTGGTTTAGAGGTCCACTGAGAGACTGACCAAACATCCATATGGTCAGCGTCCCATAAGAGTGACCCACGTGGCCTGCGATTTTCATTGCGACAACAGCATCTGTCAGAACGCCTAGAACAGGGCATCGTTGTAGCACCCATCCCAGCCATTAATGGCTGAATCTTAGGCCTAGTGTTTGAGAGTTGACATCGAGTACAGCGTAAGTGGCCCTCTTTTAATAAAAATTGAATTTTATGTTTCTATTCTAAACATTTAGGTGGCTTCTAAGAGGCTTTTTAACTTTCCATCAGTAATTGTGAAGTGCATTCTGCATGTCTTAGAGCATAGAATAATCTATTTCACGCCTGCTAATGCTCCATTAGTTAGGCTTGAAGTGTTCTAACCCAAAAGCTTATCCTCCACAAGAGTGTGCCATGTGGCTCGTATTGTGCGTTGTAACATATGATTCTGTCACAACATTGTGACAAAAGTTTTACTTTACTCCTTGAGAGTCCTTGATTTTATCAATTGGGTCTATGACATTTCCCAATGTTTAAGACATTTTTTGTCTAAAAATGTTTGAGACATTTTTATCAATTGGGTCAATTGGGAAAACTTGGAAGCATTTACTGGACCTCTATAAAGAAAAAACCACTATAGGTGAAGCTTTCACCTTTACTTTTTTCTTGGTTTCCAAAACAAGCCAGCCTATGGGCTTCCCATGAACAAAAGTTGGCCTCTCTTTAAGGTCCATGATTTTCTTTTTGTTTCTCTATTTTTTTTTAAACTTCATCTCTTCATCTAGATGTTCTGGTTCAATCTTCTGAACCAGAACCATTTCAGACTTCTTCACGGTCATGGATGGCCTACTTCCAGCCATGTGGGGCCCATACAACTTCGCCCAACAATCTATAATCACACCCGGTTCGTTAATCAATCTGTATGGGTGTTATGCCCTGATCTGTTTCAATAGAAATGGCCTGAATTGGACTCCATTTCAGTCATTCACATGGCCATTAATGGCCATAAAAACTGCCAGAACTTCCCCTAATGAAAACCCCTTTAAATCATTTCATTTTCATTTAAATTAAATGGGCATCATGCACTGATTTTCTCATGTAAAAATGTCACAAAAACACACTTTTTATGGAAGAAAATATTTTAAAACATAGGCTGTACAAAAAGGGTCCGGTTTATCATAAATTAAACATATCAAATTTGATCCAAAATGGGTGAAACTAGATTCATTTGAAAGCTTATCAAGTCTTCTTTAATTCAAGTATTTATTCAGCTCAATTGATGGCCCGAATTTGAAAGCTTACAGTAGTTCAACGCAAATATGGTGAATACTGGAGAAGCCTTGATACAAGATCAACTAGGATCGACAAGATAAAATTATGATATGGAAAGTTGACAAATGTACTAAATTATGCACAGAAGTAAAATAAACAAACCAAAATTATTGTCAATGAACAACAGAATTCTTTAATAAAAGTTCAAATTTCTTCAATGCACATTTCCAAATCCTCCTCGAACACAAGCACCACAATTAATCTATCTATATCTAATCAGAACTTCGACAAAACAATTATTTGAGGTCAGGTTCTACTATTTTCTGAGCTGGGAGGAAGCGAAAGGATGATAATTGATACCTTAGGGGTGTGTCCAGCTGGGCATATAAGTGTCATGGAGGACTAGAGCTGCAATGGTAACAATGATGGGGTTTAGGTAGTCAGATGTGCAGCAGAACCTACATAAATTGCATTCATAGTGATGATCAATTATCATTAAAAAATTGTATTTATCATCAGAGTAAGCTTCATCCTCAAGCATTCCAATTGATGGCAATATGAGGGAGCGAGTTATAAATCAAGTTTTGTTTTTCCATCATCATTAGTTTTGCTATCTAAAATTGTTACATTTGTGAAAAGTGGTTGACATCTCATGTTAAGATATCAAAGCAGAAACAGAAAATCTATAACGGACATGCCATTAGAACATCATGCATTACACTGAAAGGATTGGAGCTCTAACATCTTAACTAGATATCTTGGACAACAGGTTTAGCTCCTTTTAAGTAGAGAGGAATAAAGGTTACAAACACAGACTAGTCATTGTGTGACTATACCCATTGCAAGAAAAAATACAAATGCAATAGTATGTACAGAAATAACAAGTTATTAAACTGATAATGTTCAAGTTCATAATATCACAATATTCATCAGGCACGTTCAGGTAGTTAGAAATAACTGTACACTTAACCATTCTCCATCCAAAATGTTAGTAATTTGGCATAATGAAGAGTCAGTAATGGGAAATTTTATTGTCAACAAAGTCTGGAACACCAATAAGCTGGTGAGGGGTACATTCAAGTTGAATATGATTTTGTTTAAAACTTTGAGACCAAAATCAGCACATGTAAAATATATTGGCATCTATTTTCTTAAGGTGGATCAAAAGGTGAGGCTGCAGGTTCCAAACAAATCAGAGACATGGAGATAGGAAAAAACTATGTTACCCCCCACTTGCACCTGACCAAATTTTCAACATCGAAGTGTAAAGAATGTTGTTTACCTTGAAAATTCAAGAAACCTTGCATTTTAACCATGGCTGCCATACCAAACACCCCCAAAAAGAAGAGTACGGCGTAAGCTAGCACCATTTTTTATACTCACCGCTACCATCTGGGCCCACTGACTGCATGGAAACAAAGAAAGCATATATCAATATTTTGTGCTAATAGGCATGCTAAAGTATGCTAACTTTCAACATATTGAATTAGGTGGCAATCTTCATTGCAAGCACAATCTCACAGGTGCATCACAGCTCAATCGCTAGAAAAAAGGCATGCTAAAGCATGTCTAACAATGGTGGACACATGTTCAATTAAAAACATTTTTAAAGAATAGACTGACTGTCCTTGTCACGTAGCAACAAATTCATAGAACAACCCAAAAAGTTCTAATCATCTCTAATAAGGTTGCTCAACTCTACCTACCACCTCTTATGTAGGAAAAGATATCTCAACTTTGTTGATCATTTTTAACAAGTGAAAAAAGTGATCTAGGATAGGCCCAAATCACTTGAATGTTGTAGCAAAACAAAAGTTTACGTTGCTAATTTAAAGAACAACAAGACTCACTACAAATGCTGCTGCCCATTACAAATGTGTCACAAGACTCACTGACATCATCCAAACATATTCACCAAATACTAATAACCTAAACCCAATGTGCATTTTCGAAATGTTCACCAAATTCATCATTGAAAATACTATGGAACATAGATACATATTCACAAGTCCATTTTTGGACGATGTTCAATTACATCCCTGACCACTCATGATTTGGGAAATGAATCACACCAGTAGCTCCAGCTTAGGTTATTCAACCCACCCTTGCTGAACTTATATAGCAAAATCCACTTGCTAGGTGACTCTTCACCATTGGATTTGAGCTTATGAATAGGCCCACAGGGGTGACAGCATCATGTAGGTTCACCAAGGGCAGACTAAACACTCATAAAGTCTTTGGGATCTAACGTTTACCGCATGTCCATCCTTAAATCAGTTTGGAAAGAATCAATGGAGAATACTATATATTTACCCTTTTTCTTAAGTTCTTGTTAGATTCGCAAAGCACTTGTTCCTACAAACAAGAATTAAAGAAAAAGTGCTAGTGGGAAAAGAAAATGAAATGAAGATCAAAGAAAAGGAAGCTTCAGTTTTGGTCTCATACTCTTCGTTGACGATCAGTGAGATGATCGAGCATGTACTGGGTTAGTTAAAGAACCAAAAACCGGAGGTGAGAATTCAAATATGAGTTTTTTACTACTTATTAAGTAATCAATTATGTAAGCAACCCACTAATGGTTGCAAAACACATGGGACAGCCACTAAACCTACAACTAGTAAGAAAACCCACACACCTTTGTAAAAGAAAAGAAAGTGAGAATAGAAAAAGCTGAAGAACCCACACACAAGAGAAGGTAAGAGCTCAACTAGTAAAAGAAAAGATAAACAGACAAATGAGAAATGAATGTGCAGTCATAGATGAATCCAAGAAGAACAAATGCCTTAAAAATAATCAACATCATCAATCCACCTGCCACACTACTGAAGTCCTTTTGACTCTATAACTTCCACACCCTCTTCAGATGAAAATGGGATAGAATACTTCCTTCGTCTTGCAACTGACAGTGAAATTGAAGAATAGAAATATACTGATCATACAAGATTCAAGTCCATGATGGTAAGGTAAAGATCACTTCAAGATATAAAGATCTTTCCTTCCTTGAGCCAGCCTTAGAGCCTTTTAACAAATTAGATGGAGGAAAAATAGCGAATTGGAACCCAATAAAACAGAGGTCCCTATTATTGAAAAAAAAAAAAAGATAAAATATAGGTCACATCCTCTAGCATATTCAATAAAAGACATTAAGGAAAGAAACAGTACAAGATAAACTAGGATTCAATAACGACCAAATTAGTTCCTATAGTTGTCAAACTATCCATAAAAAATGTTGCTTTATAAATAGGTGCTTGGCTTGCCAATTAGGATTTTTCTTCAGATCAATAAGTAGCAATTCTAAGCAAAAGGGAGTGTTTGGTTTATCAAATCCAAGTACTGAAATTTTAGACAATTCCAAAAATAAGAAAAACCAATTTCCATTACTCCAACTTCTTCCATAGAAATCTATAACAGTTTTGGAAGTGCAAATTCACCAACTTGTTATAATGTTAACTCACCAATCAGGCTGAATTTTGGTTCGTAGGTCCCAAAAAATAAACATATGATACTCTGCTCCCATGAAAATTACCAATCAGTAGGACCACATAGGGATGGGCTATGAGCCAAACAATCAAGCTATGGTTTTTAGGCGTTGGATGTCAAAAATCACCACCTGATTGTTTGTTGAAGGCCCACAAAAATTCAGCCTGATTTGTGATAGAGAAGATGGATATTGGAACTAAAATGTAATATGAAATTTCACCAAATATTGGTCAAAACTAAAAATAACTTTCTGAAATTGCTCAAACAGCCTGAAATTTACCCTGATCAAGAAATAATAGGACATCAAATTATCTTTGTGTAAATCAAATTACATGAACACCACAAAGGTTTTCACTATCTTGATGTTCGAAAATTCTTAAAGAGAAGTTTGGGAGCCTCGACTGACCATTGACATTCAAAAGATTGTATTTCAAAAAACTCCCATACTTATCAATCACCTCAGATTAGTATGTGATTCTAAGGTGCAAAATTCATGATGACTATCAAATGCTAAACAAACCCAATAATATCCAAGATACAAATGGGAAAGATCATTGTTTGACTAATGTATCGAAAAAGAAGTTAAAAATGTTTCAAGTGAAAACAATTAATATCCAAGTGCAAAAAATAAAGGGTACTGCATGCTTACATAAAAAAGAAAGAAACATGGGTAGTGATTGAATTACACCATGTAATTAAATCAAACCAATTACCCAATTTCCCAAGTAATTAACCCATGTAAATGCTAAAACTTAGGAGTTTCAAAACTTCTCTAATCTTTTAGGACTCTAGCCACAAATTGATCGAAATGAACAAAATTAATAGAAAAAGAAGGAAGAAACTACATAGGTGATGAACACATACCTAAAGGGAATGGGTCCTTCAACCCTTCTTCCTCTCTCAATTATGCATTAAAACACTAAAAGAAGGAACAACCCAACCCCTGCATGTGCACCATTTGCACTTGTTACCAAAAAGAAGGAAAATCTATATAATTATAAGCATGATAAGCACGATAGAACCAAAAGTCACCAATCAGCCAAAATTTCGGTCTGTTTGACCCACCTATGGCCCAAAATCAGCCTGATTGGTGGTTTCTAGGCGAGACTGACATTTAGAAACCACCAAATCCAACGGTTGAAACCAATCATGCTGAATTTTGGTTTGTAGTTCCACCTAGGGATGGGCAAAAAATCAGCATCATCACAAAAGGACCTCAATTCAGCATCATCATCATCACAAAACAAAGGAACATGAAAGAGTGAAAAAGGTAAAAGAGACGAGGAGGAGAGGACCTGAATTCGTGGTTGATGGGGTAAAGAGTGCATACCACACTTCCGGAAGTGAAAGAAGTTCTCTCAGCCCCCAACCTTTATAGAGATTTCAAGATTCAAATCAGATTACAAATTTACTTAAAAGATATAAATGGCATAAATCAAAACCTACAAAACTGAAAAAAAAAAAAAAAAACTTGCCATGGACTACTTGCTAACATGCAAGCTCCAGTCATTACAATGAAACTGCCATTTCTCAGTCTGAAAGGATAGCAAACAATTGTAGTTAGCATCAAATCTAGTGAAATCATATTGTTGTCCAAAGCAACCCAATCAATTTCTGAATCACTCAATCAAAGAACTTATTTTCCAGCTACGTTGGTGTACCCCAAAACTATTTGTGTGCTAGTACGCCAATTGAATTGATACATCTATACCTTATCCCAACGTGTACCCTATTTCAGAATGTATAACACCAAATAGATCAAATTCACGAAATGGGATACATGATGCTGGTTGGACTCTTTCAAAAAGCAAGAACGTAAAGTTACAAACCTTGAACAACTTCTGAAAATGAAAACCCAATATTTTTTAAGTTTTTTTAATGTTCACTCCATTGATATAGATCGATTTTAAAGGTTCAGTCAATCAGAAAAAAAAAAAAAAAACCTTCTCAATTTTCTGTATCATTGATATAGATTGGTTTAAATGTTCTGTATCAGTGTTTACTCCATTGCCCAGGGTCAGACCTTTAGACTCTTTTCTATTAGCCCATCGATTTTAATGTTCGCTATCACTATTTACTCCAATTTTACAGATCAATTTTTTTAAGTTTATTTTTTTTTATGTTCACTACCTTTCTTGAATATCTCCATTACTCTTGAACCGACTATAAATCAGCCTGATTAGTGATTTCTAAATCAAAAGTGTGACACTCTAGGTATTCTATATATGCCAGCAAATGTAGCACAGATAAGTGAAGAAGAGCCAAAGTATAACCCATACAAATAGAAACCCAGATCAAGAAATCAATAGTAATGAAACCCAAAAGCTTAAAACCCACTTCATTTCTGGCACCATATACCCAAGATGAAACCCTAGATCTTAAAACCCCCTAATGAAACCCCTAAAGCTTAAAACCCCCACACAAAACCCTAAAGCTTAAAACCCCCAATACAAAACCCTAAAGCTTAAACAAAGAAAGAGAGAGAGAGTGAGAGAGATACCTTAGCAAGGAGTTGAAGCTGCAACGATGAGGAGATGCAGCGCGCAGGGGCAAGCGAGATCGAGAGAGAGGTGAAGAGAGTGAAAGAGACGATTTGTAGCTGCATTGACAAAGAGTTCCAACACGATTGCGGTTGCGAGCAAGAGAGATCGAAAGAGATATAGAGAAGAGAGAGAGAGGGAGTTGATCTATAGTAACAAGGAGGAAGAGTTGCAGTGCGGGAGCAGTCTGAGACGAGAAAGATGGAGAAGAGAGTGAGAGAGAGTTGTTTTGTGGGAAACAAGATAGATTGGGTCGGGCATGGTATATAAAAAAATTATTGGCGTTCTAAAAATGAACGCTGTCAAGTATATTTTTTTGGCCCCAAGTTTTAAGTTATATGGCTTAAAATTATGTATTAATGGTGTTTAGAAGCCGTATAAATTAGAAACTTATGGCATTTTTATCTAAATACCATTAATTTAATGCCATTATAGGCGTTATTTGTTATAGTGTGTGATCCCATTCTACTAAAACACATCCAAGCTATAAGTAGAAATAAGTCTGTGATGAGCACCCAATATACGGCTCTCGTAGTGACACCAGGCTTTAATCGATATAATGTTGCGCTTCAATAAATGATTTTGGCTTATCAAATGGTCAACCTACAGAAATGAGACTATTTGTTAGCAAAAGAATACCAATAAAACTATTTGCTTCAAGTAAAAAGTTTTTGAGCCACATGCTCAGAATACCAACAGCTCACCTCCTCAAGGAAACAAAGGGTACATAGCCCTCCTAGCTGGTTAAAAGATATGTCTACCACAATGTTTTCTACAAGACACTTTATTATCTTCACCTGCAATGGATGAAATAAAGGATAAAATTCAGCATTCTATCTAGAGCAGATGTAAATAAATAAAGATGTAAGAAGACAATCTGATTTATGAGTCTGTGAGATACAAGCATCTAGAGTTGAACACATTAAGGAAGATGCACGATCAAATAAGGCCTTCTTAAACAGAAAGATAACCTAGTACAGTCATAAGTTACAAGTTGCAAGGACAAGATAACCCAGTACAGTCATATTAAAGTTACAAGTTGCAATGACAAGAAGTTTCCTCAACCGAATCAGGTGAAGGGAAAATATTTTGTATCTAGCATATTAATTCAGGTAATCATAGATAAGCAACGCCATTGCTGATCCCTTGGAGAAGTATGGTATTTCCACTTCCCAGTTGAGGACACTAAATTATCTCCCCTCCTCTCTTATGTATGAGGCAAATAGCCAGGTTCTTTTGTATGCCATTCACGCATTTTATTTAGTATTGTTTATTATAAGCTTAAGATCACTGGTATATGGACTAACGATATGACATGTTCTATATAAATTGAAGGAAGCATGCACACATGAATAATGAAATCTCAATAAGTATAAAATATAATCTTGAAGACAAAAAGTCCCCAATCTTTACTTTAAGTCATGCTGGTACAAGTGGCAAAGAGCCGGTACTTTTCAGGGATGTGGGAGAGCGTGAAGAACTTGGGTTCCATCCTTGTATCTTCTTCATCCATTTGTTAACTTCTCTGCCATTAATGGTATCACTTTCAACACCTGAAGAGACTATTGTGATTCTTTCTATGTACCTATAAAATTCTGTCACTTTTGAGTATTTTGTCCACTTTCACAGGAAATAAAAGAGAAGGGTGAGTACAGATGAAACTTACTGGATTATCTCAATAGTATCGAAGATAATGTGACCACCATTCTGGAAAATAGGCAGTTTTGCAGTCGTGTTCATGCGAAAGAACAAGGAATCCATGTTCTTGCCCATGAGTGGATTAACGTGGTATGAAGTGTAATCCATCCTTTCTCTTCCACGCGAGACTGACCTTCTGGCTGTCCAAGGAGTATGGATGATGGTATAGTGAAAGTAGGATTTTTTCCGCGTCGTTGGTTACGGAAACCCTAACTTCAACATTATTTGTAAATTTCTCCGAATCGGTTCACTTAATCTGCAAAAATGCAGACTTGCACAGTGGCTTGTGTCGGATATCGTTCGCACTCGGGGTTAGTCGGGTTAGTGCATATTTGAACATAAAATGATGGAATTTATGCTAGAAAATTATGGAGAGGTGAGACTGGTGATTGTAAGTGATTGAAAACATGATTTTAGAGACAATTTCTAGATTAAGATGCACTGAAAAACTCCAAAACATAATATTCAAATTGCTTTATTGATTTATCAAATGTGCATACAATCATAAAACATCAGTAAAACCTAATTAGAACGCATGAAAATTAGAGAGAGAAATGGAGGATTTAGAGAGGAAAAGTAGAGAGAACCTAAGGAAGAGAGAGAAAGTGATAGAGAGAGAAAGAAAATGGCAGAGAGAGAAAGAGAGAATGAGTTCTAGAGAGAGACTAAAGAGAGAGAATATCCTAGAAATAAAAGCTCACCGTTTGATCTCACCTTGGCATGGGAGGAATGGACGATCTTGATGGAGATGCGAATGGTGGTGAAGCGGGTTATTGAAGAACATAACTGCAAGACCAGTAAGTGTGCAAGGTCAAGGAGAAGTGGAAAGCCACCATTTTTGTCCGCACGTGCTGGTGAGTTGCAAGGCTTTTGCGAAGTTGCTGACTTGCAGCAATGATGGTTGACAAGGTGATATCCAGGTGGACACAGGAGAAAGCACGGTGGAGAAAGTGGAGTGAGAGAGCAATGGTTTGCTGGCTGGTGAACCAGCAGGAGGTGAAAACTCTTCTCGTCATGCTGGCGTTTCAGTGGACAGAGGAGATGTGATCTGGTGTAGATCTGCAGGTAGTGGAGATGCAGGCTAAGAGAAAGTATGAAATCATAGTGGTAACACACCAGACTGCTGGTGTGAGTTGGCGGTGAAGAAGGAGGAAGATCTGCCGTTCAAGGAGGGACTGCACCTGTGGAGTCCGATGGGGAAGAGGAGCTGCAAGTGGAGGAAAAGGGAAGTTCGTGTAGCACCGTTTGGAGAGGGAATGGAGAGAGAGAGAGATAGGGGTGAAACGATGGAGCACCTTGTGCTCACCGTGGAGGCAGCAGGTGGTGGTGGCGATGTTGATGAAGGCAACATGCAAGGATGTTGCAGCAACAAGAGAAGGATGGCTTTGGGAGCACTGGGTGAGCAACCCGACCGACTGGTGATATTCGCTCAAAAGTGCTTATTTTAAGCAATTATCCTGTTAGCTTTATTGCATTCTCCCACGTTAAAATACTCTATTTATCTACTTTTCTACGTAAGAGTCTCTTTTGTTGCGTAGAACACACTTTTCTGGACGAAATGGTATATTTGCATGCATTAAACACATTTTCGAAAGTCTAGACATGAAGTCATTCTGATAGAGTCTCATTACGCGCTTCTTCTATCGCAGGAAACCCCGATGGGACAATTCTCGAGACTTGCAAGCCCACATCGATCAGGAAAGCCCATTATCAAAGCTTAAAGAGCCCACATGCTATGACTAGAAGATATGGGCCAAATATGGGCTGAATAAGAGGACCAAAAAGCCGGCCCAAAGAACGAAGAGAGTAGGAGAGCCAATGACCAAGAGACGGACCAAAGCATTTAAAGCCACATGAGTCAGCAAAGAATGATGGTCGACTCTACTGGAGAAGCGTGAGGATGGTCACAGTGAAGACCAGGGTTCCAGACCCTCCGCCAGTGCTTTTCTCTCTATTTTCTGATACTTTCTCTCTCATCTCTCCTTATTCTCTCTCTCTCTTCATCTCTCGGTCCTCGAATCTACTGACCTAACCCCAGAACTCCTGCCCATCGGCTCTATCTCATCTCCCTTAGCTTTCTGACCGTTGGATCTTCCATCGGACCGTTGGATCTTCAATCGGACCGTTGGATCTTCAATCGGACCGTTGGATCTCTCTAGATCCGTCGATCTACCAATCTGAGTCCCAATCAAGTCACCATCCATCCGATCGCCATCAGACTGTCTGTCACATCATCTTGTGAGACGATGGACATCATCAATCCATGAGGGCCAATAGCCGAGCCCATCTTCATCGACCCGCTGTCCGACCAGTTAGTGGACCCCGCGAATTTCAAAAATAATTTTAATTAAATGGGGGGTCCACTAATTGGGGAGATTCCCCATAGAAAAGTAGGTTTTTACTTTAAAAAAAAAAAAAAAAAAATATTTTTCGTATTTTTTATTTTCAAAAAATACCCTATTTCCATTAAAGGAAATAGGGAGCTTTAAAAGGAGAAGGATAGGGGTTCATTCGAACCCTAATCCCCCTCTTTTCTTCTCCTCTCCTTCCCCTTTACTCTTCCCCTCGTTTTTGGCCCCATCTTCCTCCTCCTTTCTTCTTTCTCATTTTTCCTTCTCTTCATCTTCTTCACCATTCTTCGCCGGAGTTGCAGGTTTGCAACTCCGGCCGTCCTTCTTCCTTCTTCTCTTCTCTTTCTTCTCTTCCTTCTCTTCGTCCCTCTTCCTCTCTTCCCTTTCTTCTTTCTTCTTCTCCTTCTCGTCTTCTTCTTCTTCTTCTTCTTTTCTTCTTCTCTTTTTTTTTTTTCTTCGTCCGGCCGGAGTTGCAGAACTCCGGCCATCTCCGCCTTCTTCTTCTTCCTTTCTTCTTCTCTTTTTTTTCTTCTCTCTTTGCTGCTGCATGACCGCCAGTCTCCAGCTGCACCTCCACTTGCGCCTGCAACCAGCATGCGAGTTTTTAAACTCCTCCGGCGGACTGGTTCACGTTAACCAGTCCACCTCCACCGCCTGAACCTGCTGCAGCACCGTCTTCCGCCTGCCGCCACTGCATTCATCCTTCTCTGGTCGTCTTCTTCTCCTCCTCCTTCTTCTTCTTCTTCTTCTTATCCTTCTTCTCATCTCTTTTATTTTCTTTTTTTGTTTTCTTCATCTTTTTACTCCCGTTTTATACCGGAGTTGCAGCCTGCAACTCCGGCCGGCAGCGCCCCCCAACCAGTCCAGTCCGCCTCTCTCTCCCGCCGCCGTCTTCATCCTCTCTCAAGCAATAAAGAAAACCAAAAAAAAAAAAAAGAAAAAAAAAAGAAGAAAGAAAAGAAAAAGAGAAGAAAAGGAAAAAGGAGGAGGTTGTTGATATTCGCTCAAAAGTGCTTATTTTAAGCCATTATCCTTATAGCGATGTCGCATTCTCCTCCGTAAAACTTGTCTTTTTGTCGACTTTTCCATATAAGAGTTTCTTCCATTGCGTAGAATGCATTCTTTAGACGAAAATCGACTATTTACATGAAATATACGCATTTCGGATAGTCTAGTATCAAGGTGTTTTAGTTGAATCTCATTACGCGCTTTTTCACTTGTAGGAGACCCTATCGGGCGATTCTCGAGGACTGACGGGCCCACGATCAACCACAGAAGACTTCTATCAAAGCTTAAAGAGCCAACAGGCTAGGATAAAAAGATAGAAGACATATACGGGCAAAGCTAGAGGATCATAGAGCCGGAACAAGGACTAAGAGAGAGAATAGCTGGAGACCAAGAGAAGGACTTAGGTGTTAAAGGCCACACCAATTGACATCAAAGGATAAGTTTGACTTATTGGTGGAGTAGACGAGAGAGAATAAAGAAGACCAGGGTTCAAGACCCTCCAATGCTTTTATTTTTATATTTTTCTCTCACCTCTCACCTCTCTCCTATTTCTCTCTTTATCTATCTATCTTGGCCCATGACATAGGCCCATGACCTAAGCCCATGACCTAAGCCCATGACCCATGACCCATGCCCATGACCCATGCCCATGCCCGTGACCATGACCCATGCCCATGCCCATTTGCAACAAGAAGAGAGAATTGGTCTCACTTGACCGATTCTTCTCTCCCCATATCTCTCTATCCTAGTCACTCTCTCTCTCATCTAACTAACCCATTCCCAACCGTTGGATCTCTCTAGATCCAACGGTCATCATTTTTACAACAAGCAAAAAAGAAAAAAAAAAAAAAGTCTATAAGAGATTCATTCTCTCTCCTTCTTGGGTTGGTTCCCTCCCCCTTCTCTTCCTCTCTTTCTTCCTTCTTTCTCTTCTTCTTCACCCTTCTTCTCCGGCGAGCAACTCCGGCGAGCTCACCATTAACGCCTCCACCTCGAAGTGCAAAACGTCAAACAGCAATGTCTCATTGCTGCCCATTCCATTCGCCACAATCAAAGGCTACAATCCTCAATCCCATTGAGTTTTATCCAATAGAAGTTGTACCATCTACCTCTTCAATGGTAAGCTTCTCTCTAATTCATCTCTCTAACCTTCCTACCTTCTTTCACTCTCTTCTTTCCCTCTCTACCTTTATATGCTTTCTAGGATAATATTTTAATGGCTTTCTAGATTAATTTGGTTTAATGTTATTTCCGTTGTAAAGCATTTGAACAAGCATTGTAAGCATTTGTTTTTAGTTTAATGAACAAGTTTTAAATTCAAGTTTAAGTTGTTTTCATTTATTTTGTTTTTCATTCTCGTTTCTCTTATGTTTTTTTTTCATTCTAATAGTTTTAACAATAATCTCAAACATATTTTAAATGAACCTCCACCATTCTCACCCTTCCATTTATTCTAAACATTTTCTGATTATTCTTGTTTCTTATTGTGCTAACTAATCCCGAGTGCGGACGATATCCGACACGAGCCACTGTGCAAGTCTGCTTATTTGCAGATTAAGTGAACCAATTCGGAGAAATTACAAATATTGTTGAACTTTAGGGTTTCCGTAACCAACGACGCGGATAAACCCGAATTTCAAATGGCGCCGTTGCCGCTCGGTTGACGGGATTGCAAAAAGACGAACAGGAATTCGAAAAGCTGCTTAATCTTCAAGATCCGATCCAGATCAGAAACTTTCCAGTTTATTTTTCACATTTTTCAACTTATTATTTTAATGCCTCGGACGGCCGAGTGCAAAGTTGTAATAACTTAGGACTTTATTTTCTCTGCTTTTAAAATAACTGCTAGATAATTAACTAATTAAAAATACCAAAAATATTAGGGTCAGATTTCAATTCTGCCATTTCTAGTTAGATCACCATTGGTTATTTGATTCAAATTGGAAGATTTCCAACTCCGGGTAATTCAAAAGTAGATATTTCCGAACCCTAATTCGGGAATAGCTAAAGTTGAATTTTAAACCCTAATTGGAACTAATTCACAATACCTGCCTTAAATCATTGCGTGTTTCTTGAAACCCCAAAGGCGGTATATCTTCCAATTACATACCATAGACCATTGTGGACTAACGTGATTGCGGATTGCGTTTACCAAGTGAGTAGGGAGCGAAAGCTCAAAGAGGTGGAGTCGGGCCCAAGCCCATTTGGATACCCCTCCCTATCTCACGGAGGAGACCCCGTGCGTAGCCAACGGGTAGGTAAGTTTCTATACCTCGCCTTGAGTGCGATCTTGCTCATTGTGCAAAATACTGTGCCGATTGTCTATTTGCTTTCGCAAAAATTATCGGAACTGCTTGGTTTGGCCGTAATAAAATACATTAAAGAGCAAACCCAGCTCTAACTTGAAACTGGTGGGATTTCATCACTCACCTCGTCATTCCAGCTTTTGTGCAACGACAGCCAAGAATTAAAATCAATCAAGAATAGAGCCCACTTAGATCGGTGTTCGAGGAAAACTCCACACAAAGCGACCCCTTCAAAGATCAAGTCGATTAAGTCCATGAGTGCGGGTCCCTGTTATCTAACACACCCATAGGTCCCTACTACTCAAGTATACCGAGCTCGTAAGTGGCCTCCTTGATTGTCTGTCGGATTAGCTAGTGTCGGATTAGGAACACGAACCAACCCTAGCTCCTCTTCTGGGAAAACTCATCTTCACGCTTGACAAATCCGGTTAGTCTGGGGCGTACTTAAGTCAGCCGATGTGTCGCACGTCTGTCTAGGCTTCGGATTATCTTGCAGTCAAGTTGAGTTAGTACTAGCGGATTTGCTTTGAAGAGTGTAGCCTGGTGAGAACCTACAGAGTGAAAAGTTAGTCCGGCGGGTATTTGAAGATAAACCAGTGGTCCGCCCACTGTCATAATCTACACTAGCCCTACACTAACAAGATAATTCATAATACTATCCTGATTGTTCAGGTTAAGAATATCTGTTGATTTGTGTGCATCATCTAGGCTTATTTGGTTTCATACACCTCTTGCCGACTCTAGAGGCTTGCTCTTTCAGCACATGCCCGCTTGGACTAGATCCAATCGTAGATTGATTCGATCTGAGAATCATTCTCTTACAGTGGAGTCTTCCACTATTCATCACCCCTCCCCCTTTCCTCCCCACTCTTCCAGAGAAAATACCTTCATCGTCATGGCAGACGAACGTCCCCTCATCGAGACGTATGCGCCGATCTCAGCCAACCCGCCATCATGCATTGTTCTTCCACCTACTGCGGCGGTACAATTCGAGATCAGGCCGCAAACTATTCAAATGCTGCCAAATTTTAGAGGTCTCCCCAGAGAAGACCCCTACTCCCATATCAGGGAATTTCAACATGTCATCCTGCTCTTTAGAAATCAGAATCTTGATGATGACAATGTTAGACTGAGAGTTTTTCCTTTCTCTCTAAAGGATAGAGCCTCGGACTGGCTTTACTCTCTTCCTGCGGATTCTATCACAAGTTGGAAAGAACTTGTAGGAAAATTTATGTCCAAATTTTACCCCATAACTCGTACTAATCAAATGAAACAACTCATACAGGACTTCCGACAAAAGTCTAGTGAGAAATATTATGAAGCCTGGGAACGATTCCAGGATCATCTGACCAAGTGTCCACATCACAGTATCGACAAAGGCAGTCTGGTTCACATTTTCTATAAGGGACTTACTGATGAGTCCCGCACTATGGTTGAGTCAATGTGCCAAGGAAAATTCATGCATAATACTCCTACTGAAGCGTATAAATTTTTGGGAGAATTAAGTGAAAATTCCCAGCATTGGACGATTGACAATGACTTCAGTCGAAATACTCCGGTCCTGAAAACTAATATGGGAAATGAAGCAAAGGTTGACCCTGAACTCAAATCCCTCATTCAAGAGTTGACCAAGTCAGTCTCTGCCCTGGCTGTGTCTGTACACAAGCCTGTTCACCATTCTGCCCCAGTCATGAATATAGGTCAAGAGAACCTCATGGAACCCTGTAATATCTGTTTACAGCCCTCCCACTCTACTGAAAATTGTCCTTTAAATGACGGATGTGCCCCTCCACTCCAAGAAGAAGTTTGTGTGTTTAATACCTTTAAACCACCTACCCAGAACTCGTATAGCCAAACATACCATCCTGATACGAGAAATCATCCTAACTTCTCCTGGAGGCAGCAGTCTGCTCCACAACAAAGACCTGCGCAGAGCACATATCCTCCTGGGTTTAATCAACCCAACAGGCAATACCAACAGGGACAATACCAACAAGGACAGTACCAACAGAGTCAGAACCAGACGAGTCAATACCCGTCTAATCAGAATCGATCATTCCAGCAAGGACAATACTCTGGTCAACAGGCACCTAATCAGAATCCCCAGAATCTGCAGTTAAGTCAAACTGCACCTCAATCCTATAATTATTCTGCCCCTATGAGCTCAAATCGTGAACTTGTTGCTCAAACTGCTCCTAAACCCGGTCTAGAAGACCTCTTATCACAATTTATTATGCAGCAGACCCAGTCCATGCAGCGCCTAGTGAAAGTAGGATTTTTCTGAGTCGTTGGTTACGGAAACCCTAGAATCAACAAGATTTGTAATTTTTATCCGATTATCCTGCAAAATTGACAGATTTGTATAGGGATTCGTGTCGGATGTCGATCCGCACTCGGGATTAGTCGGATTAGCGCGAATAAGAACATAAAATGACAGATAATATACAAGAGAAACGTGGAAAGATGAGAATGGCGAGTCGAGATTAAAAACACATCCAAGAGATCCAGAGAAGACTAAAATCATCAAACTCAAATTGCATTAATTAAACTGTTGCTTACATGAACTAAATGACAGAAATAAATAAAGCGGTAAATCTATTCTAGAAAGCATGTAAGAAAGCATGTAAAAAGAGATTTTAGAGAGAGAGGAAGAAGGTAGAGAGAGAATTTTCACACCTCGGTCATTTACCGGCCGACAAGGTAGAGGTGAGAGAAAAACTCACCCTCTTGCATTCACCGAACGGAGTCGGCGGTGCAAAAAGGCGATCAGCCTGGGGAGTGTTGCTAGAGAGAGTGGATTCCCAAACTCTAGAGAGAGAAAGTAAGGGAAAAAGAGTTTTACCTTGAATCTTACCTCGGATATTTGGCCATGAGATTGGAAATGGACTAGAGATGGATCGCAAAGTGGGCCGACCATGTGATAAAGAATTTCGGCCATGTTTGAAGGCCGTGATGGCAATCGTATAAGGTTGAGAGCCTTGTGAGAGGGTAGCAACAAATCGGGGGAGGCTGGCTGGTGCACTGGGCAGCACGGTGAGGTGTTGTTCGTGATGGTACGAACCCACCCAAGGAAGCAAGCACGTGATTGGAGGAAGGACAAACTGGTCCTTGAAGTTCTTGGAAGGAAACCCACGTTCCAGGAGACCACAGGGATGTTGACGGTGGGAGAGCAAGGATTTTCTTTGTAGAGTTATGAGCAAAAATCATCCCAGCGTTGGATCAGGCCCAAGGAGGATGATTAGGATGGTGCAACGGTGGAACAGCGGGTTACGCCGGTGTTAATGGAGATCGCCTCAACCCAAGTTGTAGTCAACATTGGAGATCAAGAAGATCTCTTACCTGCTGGAGATTGGACAGTGTTGCTGGCTGCGTGAAGGAGGAGATCGTGCAAGGAAAAACACGCAACAAGCAAAGGATGGAGGTAAGAGAAACCTCCATCTTCCTCTTCTCTCATCTCCTCTTCTTCTCCCTTTCTTTTTTTTTTAATTTATTTTTTTCTTTTTCTTCTCTAGGTGAGTGACGGCTGGGTGAAGGATAAGCCGCCCGGAGTTGCAGACCAGCAACTCCGGTAATGGCTTCCAGACTGTTGGGGTGTGGAAGATGGAGAGGATGGCAGCGATTGGTGGAGGCGGAGCACCATGGGAAGCTTGCAAAGATGAAGACGGTGGAGTTTGGAAGAGATGCAGGCTGTGGGAAACGTTGCTGTTCACATGGAAGGGGGCGGAGCCGAGTTCACAGGTGCAGGCGGAGGTGGAGACGGTGGCTGGGAAAAAAACGTGGGACGAGGCAGCAACAGCAGCAGGGGTGGAGGCACTTGGGACGAGAGAAAATGGTGGCTGGTGGTGTTACGGGGCTACCCTGTTGGAGATGGCAGAGGAGCAGGCGGAGGGGGGCGCTGACGGCCGGAGTTGGCCGGAGTTGCAGACCTGCAACTCCGGTCAGAGATGGAGAAAACGAAGAAGACGATGGTGGGTTCATGCGGTGTGGTGGTGCTCCGGCCATGGAAGAGAGAGAAGGAAAGGGGGGAGGAGAGGAGGAGAGGGGTGAAGGAAAATTAGGGTTTGTCCCCCTCCTTCCCCCTTTATAAAGCTTCCCTATTTCCTTTAATGGAAATAGGGGATTTTTGAAAATAAAAAAATAAATTTTTTTTTTTTTTTTTTTTTTTTTTAAGTAAAATGCTACTTTTCTATGAGGAATCTCCCCATTTAGTGGACCCCCCATTTTTTAATTAAAATTATTTTGAAATTCACGGGGTTCACTAACTGGTCGGACAGCGGGTCGATGATGATGGGCCCGGCTATTGGCCCACATGGACTGATGATGTCCATCCTCTCACAAGATGATGTGACAGACATTCTGATGGCGATCGGATGGATGGTGACTTGATTGGGACCCAGATTGGTAGATCGACGGATCTAGAGAGATCCAACGGTCCGATTGAAGATCCAACGGTCCGATGGAAGATCCAACGGTCAGAAAGCTAAGGGAGATGAGATAGAGCCGAAGGGTAGGAGTTCTGGGGTTAAGTCAGTAGATTCGAGGATCGAGAGATGAAGAGAGAGAGAATAAGAAGAGATGAGATAAAAAGTATCAAAAAAATGGAAAAAAGCACTGGCGGAGGGTCTGGAACCTTGGTCTTCACTGTGACCATCCTCACGCTTCTCCAGTAGAGTCGACCATCATTCCTTGCTGACTCATGTGCCTTTAAACGCTTTGGTCCGTCTCTTGGTCATTGGCTCTTCTACTCTCTTCGTTCTTTGGGCCGGCTTTTTGGTCCTCTTATTCAGCCCATATTTGGCCCATATCTTCTAGTCATAGCATGTGGGCTTGTTAAGCTTTGATAATGGGCTTTCATGATCGATTTGGGCCCACAAGTCTCGAGAACCGTCCCATCGGGGTTTCCTGCGACAGAAGAAGCGCGTAATGAGACTTTATCAGAACGGCTTAATATTTAGACTTCCGAAAATGTGTTTAATGCATGCAAATATACCATTTCATCCAGAAAAGTGTGTTCTACGCAACAGAAGAGACTCTTACGTAGAAAAGTAGGTAAATAGAGTATTTTACGTAGGAGAATGCAATAACGCTAAAAGGATAATTGCTTAAAATAAGCACTTTTGAGCGAATATCACCTAGAGCAGCGTCTTGGGAATTTAGAAGCTGAGAAAGCCAAAGGCATCTTCCCTAGCCAACCTATTGCAAATCCTAAAGGGAATGTCAAGGGTGCAGTTTATGAGGTCGATTCCCAGTCACAGAATCCAAACTACCAAGGAGAGGTACAAGCTGTTACCACACTCCGATCTGGAAAGACTGTGGATATGGGAGTAAAAGAACCATCAGAGCCATCTCCCGCTCCTATTCCTAAACCCAGCACAGAGGAACACATTTCAAAATCTACCTCTGATGCTGTGAAGCCTGCACCAAAATCTACAATCCCAGTGCAAAGATATCAGGCGAAGGACAAATCTATTTGTCGGATTAAGCCTCCCTTCCCGGACAGGCTTGTCCAAGACAAAAGAGATCAGCAATTTTCAGAGATCTTAGACGTTTTCAAAGACGTCCAGATCAATATCCCCTTCCTATCTGCTATCAAACAGATCCCTTCCTATGCCAAATTCCTGAAAGAATTATGCACTGTCAAACGGCGTACGCATGTACCCAAAGATGCCTTTTTGGCAGAAAAAGCTACAGCGTTCATCCAACGCAACAGTGTAAGTAAGCATAAAGATCCGGGAAGTCCTACTGTGCAGTGTGAAATCGGTGATAATTTTAGTTGCACAGCCTTGTTGGACTTAGGAGCTAGTGTGAATCTCATACCATTTTCGGTATACCAGCAGTTAGGCCTCAAGGATATGAAGCCAACAAAAATCACTCTGAAGCTGGCCGACCAGTCCATAAAAATTCCACGAGGAATTATTGAAGATGTCCTAGTGAAAGTAGCTGACTTTTACTACCCTGTAGACTTCATCATCCTCGACACAGAACCCTGTCAGGATAATCGGATCCCGGTCATTCTAGGCCGACCGTTCCTTGCTACCGCAAATGCACACATCGGGTGTAGGGACGGGAATATGTCAATTGCCTTCGGCAACCTAAAGGCTAAAGTTAACATCTTTCGACTTATGCGACAGGATGCCGATCGCGATGTGACAGATGAAATGTATGCCATTGAGAGTCTAATTCAGGACTCCACAGAAGATATCTTGAAACAGTGCCAAGAGCACTTTGATTCTGACTTCCAATGGGAGTCAGCAATTTTTGAGGATAATACTATCCAAGAGTCAGCTACACTGATTTCTACTCCTCCTCCTATTGTTGAGTACGAGCCTCTGCTAACCATGATCAGAGATCCTACTACTGTCAACTCTATCTCGGTAGAGGAGGAAGAATCAAGCTCCATTGATCAGAAACTTGAGCTTAAGCCTCTACCCTCTGAACTATCTTATGCTTATCTTGGTCCTGAAGAGACTTATCCTATCATCATTTCTTCTGCCCTATCTGCGTCCCAAAAAGAGAGACTGATTATGTTGCTAAAGAAGCACAAATCAGCCATAGGATGGACCATTGATGACATTCGTGGGATAGACCCTTCTATGTGTCAACATCACATTTATCTTGAAGATGACTCTAAGACGTCTAGAGAGCACCAGAGGAGGTTAAATCTAGTCCTAAAAGAAGTAGTACGGGATGAAATTCTAAAATTGCTAGATGCGGGTATCATTTACCCCATCTCTGATAGCAAATGGGTGAGTCCAATCCATGTCGTACCTAAGAAGGCGGGTTTCACTGTTGTAAAAAATGATCAAGGCGAAATGGTGACCCAGCGCTTAAAGAAAGGATGGAGAGTCTGTATTGACTACAGACGGCTCAATACCAACACCCGGAAGGACCATTTCCCTCTCCCATTCATTGATCAGATGTTGGAACGTCTAGCAGGTCATTCCTACTATTGTTTCCTAGATGGTTACTCGGGATATAATCAGATTCCCATTGCACCCGAGGACCATGAGAAGACCACGTTCACCTGTCCCTTTGGCACTTTTGCCTACAGTCGCATGCCTTTTGGCCTCTGCAATGCACCTGCGACTTTTCAAAGGTGTATGATGAGTATATTTTCGGACATGGTCGAACGGTTCTTAGAAGTTTTCATGGATGATTTCTCCGTCTTTGGATCCTCTTTCGATGACTGTCTCCAACATCTGAGTCTGGTACTCGCAAGATGTCAGGATAAGCGACTTGTCCTAAATTGGGAAAAATGCCACTTCATGGTAAAGAAAGGAATCGTGCTAGGACATGTCATTTCTGACAAGGGTATTGAGGTCGACAAAGCTAAGATTGATATTATCTCGACCCTACCAATTCCTAAATCTGTGCGTGATATTCGATCTTTTCTTGGACATGGAGGATTCTACAGGAGATTCATTAAGGATTTCTCCCAGATAGCTCGACCCCTATGTAGTCTTCTGGCTAAGGATAGCCCTTTTGACTTCAATGCTGACTGTGCAAAGGCATTCGAGCGTCTTAAATCTGAGCTTACTTCTGCGCCCATCATCCGCCCTCCTGATTGGACCATACCTTTTGAAGTGATGTGTGACGCATCTGACTATGCTCTAGGAGCAGTTTTGGGCCAAAGAGTCAACAAAATGCCGCATGTGATATACTATGCGAGTAAGACTTTAAACTCGGCTTAGTTAAACTACTCCACTACTGAAAAAGAGCTTCTGGCCGTTGTTTTTGCTCTGGATAAATTCAGACCATACTTATTGGCCACTAAAGTCATAGTTTATACGGATCATGCGGCTCTGAGATATCTAATGTCCAAAAAGGAGACGAAGCCGAGATTGATAAGATGGATCCTTCTATTATAGGAATTCAATCTAGAGATCAGGGACAAGAAAGGAACTGAGAATGTTGTGGCTGATCACTTATCAAGGCTAACTTTAGAGTCTAATTTTGAATCTCAGCCCATTCTCGAAACTTTTCCTGACGAACAACTGTTCGCTATCTCCGTCACCCCATGGTATGCTGACATTGTCAATTACCTAGTGACGGAGGAAATACCATCTCATTGGTCAAAACAGGACAAAAATCAATTCCTGGCAAGAGTTAAGTATTACTCTTGGGACGAGCCTTATTTATATAAATACTGTCCTAACCAGATTATTCGTCTCTGTGTCCCTGAATCTCAGCAATTAAACATCTTGTCCTCTTGTCATGACCAACCATGTGGTGGTCACTTTAGTTCTAAAAAGACGGCTGAGAAAATCCTACAATGTGGATTCTACTGGCCTTCTCTGTTTCGAGAAACACATATCTACTGCAAGGCCTGCCCTAATTGTCAAAACCTTGGCAGAATTTCTCAGAGAAATATGATGCCCTTGAACCCTATTCAAGTCGATGAGATATTCGATATGTGGGGTATTGATTTCATGGGGCCCTTTCCTACATCCAATGGTTTCCAATTCATCCTCCTAGCTGTGGACTATGTTTCTAAGTGGATTGAGGCAATTCCTACAAGAACCAATGACCATCAAGTTGTGGCGAGATTTTTGAGGGAGTACATTTTCACAAGATTCGGAGCCCCCAAAGCCATTATAAGTGATGGGGGTAGCCATTTCTGTAATAGAGTGTTTGAAAAGTTAATGAAAAAGTACGGAGTAACTCATAAGGTTGCCCTTGCTTACCATCCGCAGACCAGCGGTCAGGTCGAGGTCTCCAATCGGCAAATCAAGCAGATACTGGAGAAGACAGTCAATACAACTCGTAAGGACTGGTCTACACGCCTCTCAGATGCTCTATGGGCTTACCGAACAGCTTATAAAACACCCTTGAATATGTCTCCATACCGGTTGGTTTATGGTAAACCTTGTCATCTCCCTGTTGAGATTGAGCATCGCGCCCTATGGGCGATCAAAAAACTCAATTTCGACTTAGACGCAGCAGGAGAGGAAAGGAATTTACAACTCAATGAATTGGATGAACTGAGAAATGATTCATATGCCTTGTCAAAAAAGTATAAAGATAAAATGAAATGGATACATGACAAGAGCATTCTTAGGAAGGATTTCCACCAGGGACAGAAGGTCTTACTTTACAATTCTAGACTTCACATCTTCCCTGGAAAATTGAAGTCCCGATGGTCAGGCCCATTTGTTGTTACTGAAGTCAAGCCCTATGGGGCTATAACTGTTGAGGATCCGAAGGATAATTCAACCTTCCAGGTCAATGGACAGCGTCTCAAACCTTTTCAAGAATTAGACGTGTCATCTATTCAAACCTTTGAGATAGATCTTATTGATCCAATATATGAAGACTGATGTTTCTGTCAGTCTCTCTGAGCTCCAACTTAGTTGGGGGTGAATTTCACCCCCGTTGTGTCTGGCTGAAGACATAAAACTTAGCGCTTTCGGAAAGGCAATTCCGGTATTCCTAGAAGTCATTGAGTCTCATGCATAAATATTATATTTCATATATTATTATGGCTATACAGGTACAATTCCTCTCACTACCATCAGGTATCACCAAATCTCAGCCATACTGGTATAACTCTTCCTCTAACATGCATCACATTCAGAGTTTTCATACATTTTTGTCCCGGTCTGAGCACCGAGGACGGTGCTGTATTTCAGTTGGGGGTGGGGATTTATCAAAACTCATGTCTTCATAAAAAATAAAAAATAAAAAAAAATTGAGAAAAATGAGAAAAAGATGTATTTTGGGGTGATAACCTGTGTTTTACAAAGTTTTCTGAGTATTTTCGAAATGCTTTTCAAATCCTTTACAATGATGAGTACAAAATTTTCGGAAAGTCTATTTATTGAAAAGGATGTCTGTTTTGAAAAATCACTTATTAGCTCTTCATTCAGTTTGAAAGCAAACATTACTACAGTGGATTGAAAAATCTTTGAAAACTCAGATTCAGCAAAAATGTTCACATATCAACGTCAGAATTATCCGAAGTTTAGATTATCCAGAGATCCAAGAAGAACAATTGTGGAGACCAAACCCAGTGAGCTTTTGATCTTTTCATTATTTCTGAGGGTAATAAAATTATTCTGAGTCACAAGATGACTCACAATTCTTCTACTTCCCAAATATTTCGATTGAGTGATCTCATTAACCCTTGCTTTGGTCATGGAACTCAGAACGACACCAAATTCGGATTATTACAGAAAGAATCTTCTCTATATCCATTCGAGACATCGAAGATGAAAGTACAAACCCTAGAAAATGATATAGGCTATCTTTCTAACCAATCAAACTTTTTAGCTTCCCTAACATCTATACCATTAGAAACTATTTTTGAGCCTGTTGATGAAAACCTTTTCTTGTTAACACATCAACCAAAAACCCAATCCTAAAAAAGAGTTCAATACGATAACCTACTTCTGAGAGGGATCAAAGAGTATTTGGTATGATCATGAAAAGATAAAAACCAAGAAAGAAAAAGAAAACAAATGGTTCGAGCTGAAAAGAAACATGATCAGAAAGAAAGAAGGAAAGGTTGAAAAATAGCCAAAAAGACAAAAATTGGAAGAAAAAAAAAAGTAAAGAAAATATTATCCCTGGGAAAAGTTGCAAAGAATAGTGAGATACCCTCTCAGAATTTTTGAATACCAGAATATCCTTCTTTTCTGAACCTATCCTAGGCCTCAATACAACCTATGTAAGTCCTATTTGATTCTAGATTTGTACCATCCTCAAGTGTGGAGAATGGAGAAAAGAGAAATTATAGAGTTTGATCCGACGTTCTTAAGTGATATGACATTCCAATCATGAGATCTAATTAAATCTTCTTATACCCTCCATTCAAAAACTATATATGTGAGACATTTGCCAGTTTCTATATTCATCTCCTCACATATAATTTGAGAGAAAAGTATAAAATTATTTCTGAGTGATTTACTTCTGAGTGGTATACAAGTGAGGATTGAGGTCGAGGCATAGAGTCTCTAAAGAGATCCAGATATATCTACTGCCAGATAAGGATGATGTTGAACAAACACACACACACACACACTGAGTCTGAGTAATCTTTTATTTGAAGGTCCATTTGTAGAAGTGTTGCATTTTGCTAATTAGTTCTAATTTGTGAATGATTTCTTGCATCCTTAAAATAATCTGACAAAACGGAGTTTTTTCTGAGTAATGCAAATAAGTTTTCTAGCATGTTATGCCTAGCCCTCTTTCGCTCACGTATTTCGCAATAATTGCCAAGGATTGGCAATATGCTAGTTGGGGGTTGTGATATTCGCTCAAAAGTGCTTATTTTAAGCCATTACCCTTATAGCGATGTCGCATTCTCCTCCGTAAAACTTGTCTTTTTGTCGACTTTTCCATATAAGAGTTTCTTCCATTGCGTAGAATGCATTCTTTAGACGAAAATCGACTATTTACATGAAATATACGCATTTCGGATAGTCTAGTATCAAGGTGTTTTAGTTGAATCTCATTACGCGCTTTTTCACTTGTAGGAGACCCTATCGGGCGATTCTCGAGGACTGACGGGCCCACGATCAACCACAGAAGACTTCTATCAAAGCTTAAAGAGCCAACAGGCTAGGATAAAAAGATAGAAGACATATACGGGCAAAGCTAGAGGATCATAGAGCCGGAACAAGGACTAAGAGAGAGAATAGCTGGAGACCAAGAGAAGGACTTAGGTGTTAAAGGCCACACCAATTGACATCAAAGGATAAGTTTGACTTATTGGTGGAGTAGACGAGAGAGAATAAAGAAGACCAGGGTTCAAGACCCTCCAATGCTTTTATTTTTATATTTTTCTCTCACCTCTCACCTCTCTCCTATTTCTCTCTTTATCTATCTATCTTGGCCCATGACATAGGCCCATGACCTAAGCCCATGACCTAAGCCCATGACCTAAGCCCATGACCCATGACCCATGCCCATGACCCATGCCCATGCCCGTGACCATGACCCATGCCCATGCCCATTTGCAACAAGAAGAGAGAATTGGTCTCACTTGACCGATTCTTCTCTCCCCATATCTCTCTATCCTAGTCACTCTCTCTCTCATCTAACTAACCCATTCCCAACCGTTGGATCTCTCTAGATCCAACGGTCATCATTTTTACAACAAGCAAAAAAGAAAAAAAAAAAAAAGTCTATAAGAGATTCATTCTCTCTCCTTCTTGGGTTGGTTCCCTCCCCCTTCTCTTCCTCTCTTTCTTCCTTCTTTCTCTTCTTCTTCACCCTTCTTCTCCGGCGAGCAACTCCGGCGAGCTCACCATTAACGCCTCCACCTCGAAGTGCAAAACGTCAAACAGCAACGTCTCCTTGCTGCCCATTCCATTCGCCACAATCAAAGGCTACAATCCTCAATCCCATTGAGTTTTATCCAATAGAAGTTGTACCATCTACCTCTTCAATGGTAAGCTTCTCTCTAATTCATCTCTCTAACCTTCCTACCTTCTTTCACTCTCTTCTTTCCCTCTCTACCTTTATATGCTTTCTAGGATAATATTTTAATGGCTTTCTAGATTAATTTGGTTTAATGTTATTTCCGTTGTAAAGCATTTGAACAAGCATTGTAAGCATTTGTTTTTAGTTTAATGAACAAGTTTTAAATTCAAGTTTAAGTTGTTTTCATTTATTTTGTTTTTCATTCTCGTTTCTCTTATGTTTTTTTTTCATTCTAATAGTTTTAACAATAATCTCAAACATATTTTAAATGAACCTCCACCATTCTCACCCTTCCATTTATTCTAAACATTTTCTGATTATTCTTGTTTCTTATTGTGCTAACTAATCCCGAGTGCGGACGATATCCGACACGAGCCACTGTGCAAGTCTGCTTATTTGCAGATTAAGTGAACCAATTCGGAGAAATTACAAATATTGTTGAACTTTAGGGTTTCCGTAACCAACGACGCAGATAAACCCGAATTTCAGTTGTTTCCTCCACCCAAACCAGCAAGGAGCCACCACGTTCTGCTCTTACCATAGCCAGCAACGCTCTTGTCCGACCACCTCCTGCTGCACCCCATCGTGAAGATCTCTCTCCAAATAGGCAAGCCCATTCATCATTGCAAACGGGGTTGCAACCTGCCACTTTCGAGTTGCTATACCAGCAACACCACAACGCTTCCCTCCTCCGCCATCACCAGCTTCACCTCCTTCACAGGTTGGTAGTACACACCACGCACCACCAAGCAAGGCCGTGAACCACCAATCTCTTCCCCTAGAGCATAGACGGTGCACTCTTCTAGATCTCCAGCTACACGGTCATCACTTGGCCGATCCATCATTGCCTTTCCATGGCCCAAAGCACGGGGCAGCATATCACTCGCTCACGGTTGGCATTCTTCAGGCATGCATCAAGCGTGCATCTTCACCATCATCCACTTGGTAGGTCAAGGTAACTTCTTCTCTCACTAGATTTTTCATCTAGTTCTCTTCTTTTCATTTTCTCTCTCTATTTCCTAGTTCCCCTCTCTCTCTCTACATTATTTTCTCTTTCTAGTCTTTAGCATATTCTCATTCTCTCTTTATACCTTCCATTTTCTATCTCTAAAACGCCTCCTCTCTCATTTTCTCTCTCTACCTATTCTCCTTATATTTTTCTCTCTCTAGAATGTTTTTTTTTGTCTGGTTTTGACTGTCTAATTCAAATATTGTAAGGACATTTTGATTAATGAATGATGAAGTTTGTTTTTATCTATTATTTCTTGTGATGATCCGTCAGTTTATGTTCTTCTTTGCGCTAATCCGACTAATCCCGAGTGCGGATCGACATCCGACACGAGCCACTGTGCAAAATTGCCCATTTTACAGGTTAAATGTCTCGGATCAATTAAAAATGTGTTGATTCTAGGGTTTCCGTAACCAACGACGCGGAAAAATCCTACTTTCAACTGGTGGAAGAGGAGGATCAGGGAGGAAGAAGTGGGGGTAGGCGTAGCAGGTGGAGAAGGAGGGGGCATTGCCAGAGAGAAGAGGAGGCGCTGTTGCAGGCGGAGGAGACGGAACCCACCGTTCTTTCCTTTTTTTTATTTCTTTTTCTGGTTTTTGTGAGAGAGGCGAGGGCGAAGCGGTGGAAGAGAGAGAGGGGATATGGAGCAGTAGCAGTGGCGGAACCAGACGGGTTCAGGTTGTCGGAGTTGCTCCTGCAACTCCGGTGAAGGCTGTGGACAAGAAGAAGAAGAAAGAAAGAAAAAAAGAAAAAAAAAAGAAAGAGAAGGTTGAGGACGTTGCTGGACGTTGGGAGGGAGACGAGGCACAGGGGCGGAATCCCACAGGCTGAGACACAGGCAAAGGCGGTGCTGCTACAGATGTTAGAGGAGGTAGGAATGGTTCGCCGGCCGGAGTTGCAGGTTTGCAACTCCGGCAAAAGCAAAAGAAGAAGAAGAAGAAGAAAGAGGAGAAGAAGAAGAAAGAAGAAGGAAGAAGAGAAGGAGGGTTCGTGGCATGGTGAGCAGAGGAAATAGAAGAGGAGAAGGGCGGAAGAGAAGAAGAAGGCATGGAAGATGAACCTGCCGGAGTTGCAGGTTCTCGCCGGAAAAAGAGACGATGAAGAAGAAGAAAGGAAGAAGAAGAAAGAAAGGAAAAGAAGGAGAGGGAAGAGAGGAAAAGGTCGGGAATGGTTATCGGGGAGGAGAGAAAGAGATGGGAGGGGGATTAGGGTTCGAACGAACCCTTCTCCTTCCTCTTATAAAGCTCCCTATTTCCTTTAATGGAAATAGGGTATTTTTTAAATAAAAAAAATATTTTTTTTTTTTTAAGTAAAAGTCTACTTTTCTATGGGGAATGTCCCCATTTAGTGGACCCCCCATTTTTTTAAAATTTAATTAAAATTATTTGGAAATTCACGGGGTCCACTAACTGATCGGACAGCGGGTTGATGATGATGGGCCCGGCTACTGGCCCACATGGACTGATGATGTCCATCGTCTCACAAGATGATGTGACAGACAGTCTGATGGCGATCGGATGGATGGTGACTTGATTGGGACCCAGATTGGTAGATCGACGGATCTAGAGAGATCCAACGGTCCGATTGGAGATCCAACGGTCAGAAAGCTAAGGGAGATGAGATAGAGCCGATGGGCAGGAATTCTAGGGTTAGGTCAGTAGATTCGATGACCGAGAGATGAAGAGAGAGAGAATAAGGAGAGATGAGAGAGAAAAATATCAAAAAATGGAGATAAAAGTATTGGCAGAGGGTCTGGAACCCTGGTCTTCACTGTGACCATCCTCACGCTTCTCCAGTAGAGTAGACTATCATTCATTGCTGACTCATGTGGCTTTAAACGCTTTGGTCCGTCTTTTGGTCATTGGCTCTCCTATTCTCTTCGTTCTTTGGGCCGGCCTTTTGGTCCTCTTATTCAGCCCATATTCGGCCCATATCTTCTAGTCACAGCATGTGGGCTCTTTAAGCTTTGATAATGGGCTTTCCTGATCGATATGGGCTCGCAAGTCTCGAGAATTGTCCCATCGGGGTTTCCTGCGATAGAAGAAGCGCGTAATAAGACTCTATCAGAATGACTACATGTCTAGACTTCCGAAAATGTGTTTAATGCATGCAAATATACCATTTCATCCAGAAAAGTGTGTTCTATGCAACACAAGAGACTCTTACGTAGAAAAGTAGATAAATAGAGCATTTTAACGTAGGAGAGTGTGAAAACGCTTAGAAGATAACAGTGGAAAATACGCACTTTTAAGCGAATATCATATAGCTGCATGATTTTCTCAACATCGGCTCTACAGAATTTATTTATATTATAAAATGTTTGACAGTTTGCAAGTCAGTTTCTGTAGTTCTCATGCACACAAGATTCAGCAAGAGAGAGAGCATATCATGGAACCTGAACCATGACAGTAGTGTTAGCTACATTACAATCAAAATGTTAAAAAATCATTCAACTTCAAATAATAGATGAATAGATAGGAGGATGGAGGTTGAGTGCATGAAGAGATGACACATTGTGGTCTATGTGTAGAGGTAGTGCTGGGGTGCTTTAAGTGGTAGATCCAATAACTTTTAAATTTTGCCATGTATACAGCACAAAAAGGTAGGAGGAAAAGCGCTACTCTGTTTATACCTACTTACAAAAAGTTTTTCTGTAATGAAAATAAAAGAAATTGCAGAGTGAGGATGATTAGCCCATCTTCGAGAAATTACATACCAAAAATCAGCTTGATTGGTGGTGCAATGCCGTTGGATTTGAGCACTTTTTCACCATGGATTCTTACCCATCAGTAGGCCTATTTATAAAGCCATTCATAATAAAAATTGCTTAAATTCAATGGTTAAAAACAACTAATTGATTAGTCTAGGTTGCTATGTGCTTCATACATGGACAACTTGGAACTGCTTTTGTTGTTGGATTAGACACAATACTGAAGTTGAAAGCAAGAATGCATCATAGAAAAGTACTTCAGATGTGACTAATGTGACATGGTATAACAGTAACATCAAGTGTCTGTTATAACATGGATGTTTTTTAAGCCTTTATATTTCTGAACATTGAATTGTAGTTGTTTTATATTGTGAAACTACTAACATGCACTGCCGCTAAGAGATCTTCAATGCCAAACTAATTAATCAGATTGTTGAAACCATCCGATCATATGCCAACCTGATTTTCTATAGGCGAGTGAAAGTAGGGTTTTTCCGCATCGTTGGATTCAGAAACCCTAGAATCAATACATTTGTAATTTTTATCCAATTTTTCCTGCAAAATGAGAACTTCTTACACAGTGGGAAGTGTAGGATGTCGAATCCACACTCGGGGTTAGTTAGCACACTCAGAGAACATAAAATGACTGTTTTTATTATAGAAAATGCTAAAAATAAAAGGATGGAAAGGTGAGAATGGTGATGAGGATTTTTAAAACATTCTTTGAGAATTTTTGAGAGACATGGACACTAATAATTAAAAATGGAGAAACCTTTAATATCCATAAAACTCATTCATCGAACTCACTTTATTAATAATCAAAATATCACAACCATTACATGAAATCTTGAACAAAATTTAGCTATCCAAAAACTAAAACGCAGTAAGTATTAACCTAGAAAATATATAAGGGTAGAGAGAGAAACTATAGAGAGAGTCTAAAGAAGAGGAGAGAGAAAATGAAGGATCCTACCATAAAACTCACCAAGAGATGAAGATAATGTTGCTGGCCGTTCAACAAGGTGATGGTGCTTGCCCAAACTAGGCTGTGGGAAGTTGCGGACGAAGCATGTGAAAGGGGTGGAGGAGAGCTCGCTCCTTGTGAGATGGGTGAAAGTAGGGTTTTTCCGCGTCGTTGGTTACGGAAACCCTAATTCCAACACATTTGTAATTAATCCGAATTTCAATCCTGCAAAAATGTGACTTTTGTATAGGGATTCGTATCGGATGTCGATCCTCACTCAGGGTAAGTTTGTGCAAGCAGAGAACATGAAATGACGAATTTTTCTCAGAAATTGCCACTAAAAAGGATGGAATGGTGAGAATGATGATCACGAGATTTTATAACATGATTTTTTTTGTTGAAGATTGATTCTCCATTAAAGTGATTAGCATGCAGATAAAATTCAAAATTACTATTAAAAGAGAATATAAACAAGAATTCAAAAGAAACTAATTTCATTGAATAAAATTAAGATGTTTACATTGATGGATAACAAAAACAAGAGAATTAAACTAACCTAAAAAGCATGAAAGGTAGAGAGAGAATCTACAGAGGAGAGAGAAACTAAAGAAGAGAGAGAAAATGATGAAAGAGAAAGACCAAGCTATAATAATATAGAGAGAGATAACTAAGGAGAGTCTAGAGAGAGAAAATGAAGAGAGAAGAAAGAGAATGTTGCTAGAAAGAAAGAAAGAAAATATCACTTACCATTAAAGGATTGGCCAGGGGAAATGGTGATACTTGGGGTGCGGATGATGGAGTTGTATAGCCGGTGATGCGAGTCACCGGTGCACGCTTGGAGAAGATGAGTGTAGGCTATCAGCTTTGATGGTGAAGGGCAGCACTTGGAGGAGAAAACGGTGGTAGATCATGGCTGGACCGTGGCTGTAATATGGTAGATGGTTGACGGCTGTTGAGGTGAGGTGCTGGATGCCTTAAGAGATGATGGGGCGGTGAGTTGGGTGACTGCAGGTGGTGGTGCGGCAAATCTAGAGGAGGTAAGCCTCCTCTCTTTTCTCCTTCCTCTTTCTTCTCCTTCTTTTTTTTTCTGTTTACTGTGGAGAAGATGAAGAGGAGAAGAGAGCGTGGTGCAGTTGCGTTTTCTTGGAGATGATCCAGTCACTTGGCAGCAAGCTTCGATCGTGGAAGGAATGACCGTCCAGCAGCTATGGAGGAGGGCAGCAATAGATATGAAGGTGGGCTGTAGAGGAAGAGTGCAGGGGCGGTTTGCTGAACTGTTAAGAGCTGTAGGTTCTTAAAGTTGCAGTTGGGAGATGATGGAGGTGATGATGCCATGGAAGAGGTGGAGGACGGTGGTGTGCATCTTGTGGAAGACGAACCAGGGGTAATGGAGGTTTGGGGCTGGCAGCAATAGAGAAGAACGTGGTGGAGAGAAGGTGGGGGGGGAAGACGTGGTGGCTGTTGTTGGAGGCGCTGCACGTGGTGGTGAGGATGAAGGGAAAAATATGGGGAAAGAGAGATGGAGACGGTGAAGAGAGAGGTGACCGGAGTTGCAGGCTGCAACTCCAGTAATCAAAACTTTGAATAAAAAAAATGGTGCTGCTCGTGGCAGCAAGATTTGCTGCGCACAGGCGGAGGGTGGAGAGTTTCAGATGAAGGAGAAAGAGAAGGAGACGACAGAAGGAGAAGAGAAGAAGGAGGTGGCCGGAGTTCTGCAACTCCGGCCGGAATGAGGAAGAAGAAGAAGAAGAAGAAGAAGAAGAAAGAAGGGAAAACATGGGAGAAGATTCGGGGAAGGTTTTGGGGAAGGAGAGGAGGAGAGGGGAGAGGGATTAGGGTTCGAACGAACCCCTATCCTTCTCCTTTTAAAGCTCCCTATTTCCTTTAATGGAAATAGGGTATTTTTTGAAAATAAAAAAAATGAAAAAAAAAAAAAAATATATATATATATATATATATATATATATATATATATATATATTTTAAGTAAAAACCTACTTTTCTATGGGGAATCTCCCCAATTAGTGGACCCCCCATTTAATTAAAATTATTTTGAAATTCGCGGGGTCCACTAACTGGTCGGACAGCGGGTCGATGAAGATGGGCCCGACTATTGGCCCTCATGGATTGATGATGTCCATCGTCTCACAAGATGATGTGACAGACAGTCTGATGGTGATCGGATGGATGGTGACTTGATTGGGACTCAGATTGGTAGATCGACGGATCTAGAGAGATCCAACGGTCCGATTGAAGATCCAACGGTCCGATGGAAGATCCAACGGTCAGAAAGCTAAGGGAGATGAGATAGAGTCGATGGGCAGGAGTTCTGGGGTTAGGTCAGTAGATTCGAGGACCGAGAGATGAGGAGAGAGAGAGAATAAGGAGAAATGAGAGAGAAAGTATCAGAAAATGGAGAGAAAAGCACTGGCGGAGGGTCTGGAACCCTGGTCTTCACTGTGACCATCCTCACGCTTCTCCAGTAGAGTCGACTATCATTCTTTGCTGACTCATGTGGCTTTAAACGCTTTGGTCCGTCTCTTGGTCATTGGCTCTCCTACTCTCTTCGTTCTTTGGGCCGGCTTTTTGGTCCTCTTATTCAGCCCATATTTGGCCCATATCTTCTAGTCATAGCATGTGGGCTTGCAAGTCTCGAGAATTGTCCCATCGGGGTTTCCTGCGACAGAAGAAGCGCGTAATGAGACTCTATCAGAATGACTTCATGTCTAGACTTTTGAAAATGTGTTTAATGCATGCAAATATACCATTTCGTCCAGAAAAGTGTGTTCTACGCAACAAAATAGACTCTTACGTAGGAAAGTAGATAAATAGAGTATTTTAACGTGGGAGAATGCAATAACGCTAAAAGGATAATTGCTTAAAATAAGCACTTTTGAGCGAATATCACAACCCCCAACCAGCATATTGCCAATCCTTGGCAATTAGTGCGAAATAAATGAGCTTAAAAGGGCTCTGCACATGCTGCACACTTTTTCATATTAGCTTAGGGAAAACACCGTTCGTCGAATCATTGAATGGATGCAAAAACAGTTACATGCTAGCGAAGAGTTGGAAAGTTTTGGCAAGACTACAGACTGATAATCATGACCCAGACTAGTCAGACTCTGCGTGTGTGTGTGCTCGGCATTCTCATCATCCGACAGTAAAGATTTCCAGATCACCTCTAAGCTTTTATGCCTCGACCTCAAATCTCACATGTTTAGCACTCAGAATAGAATCACACAAGAAGGGTTTTCTTCTTTTCTCTCAATTTATATGTGAGGAGATGTATTTAATATAAAGAGGCAAAAGATCTCACATATGTTTTATTTGAAGGAAGGACATCTTTAACAGAAGAAGATCTCATGATTGGAATACCACTTCACTCGGGAACGTCAGATCAAACTCTATAGCTTCTCTTTCTCCAATCTCCACATTTTATGATCGTACTATCCTAGAATCAAGTAGGACTTTCCTGGGTCGTAATGAGGCTTAGGTCAAGTGTAGAGAGATAAAGGAATACAGGATTTCAAAGATTTTGAGAGGATATTGCCATTTTCTTGAATTTTTCCTGCGGCGTAACACCATTATCTGGTTCTTTTTCCTTTTTTCGTATTTTTCTCTTTTTCTTGATATTTCTGAGACTGCTCAATTTCTTTTCAGCACTTTTTCATACTTTCTTTCCATATTTTGTTTTTAGCTTGAACCACTTTTCTTTTCCTTTTGATTCTTCTTCTTTACTTTTCTTTTCACGGTACACCCATATCAGTTATTCTTTTGTCCATCTCAAAATAAGGGTAGCCAGTCATGCTTCGTAGCTGGACTGGATTTTAAGTTGATGGGTTTACAAAGAAAAGGCTTTTATAGAAGGGTTCAAGGGGTTTCTAGTGAAGTATAATTCAGGTGAGTAAAAAGGCTGAATGGTTCAGAAAAATGGCCTAAATCATTTTCTAGGGTTTGCACTATCATGTATACTGTCTTGACTGGATACAGAGAAGGTTCTGTCGTAGTAATCCAATGTTGATGTCGTTCCGAGTTTTATGATCGAAGCAAAAGATAATGAGATCTCTCAACGAATATTGCGGGCATGAAGAATAGTGAGTCATCCATTGACTCAGGATTATTGTATAATTCTCTGAAATGATTAAAGGTTCGAAAGCTCACTAGGTTAGGTCTCCACAATTCTTCTCATAGGATCTCTAGAATTTCCAAACTTAGGATGACTCTGATGTTGATAGTGTACAATTGTGCCGAATCTGAGTTTTTCTAAGTTTTCAAACCTGCTGTAGTCACACTTGACTTGACTCAAAGCTAGCTTTAAACAAAAATTGACATCCTCAATACTGACTTAACGGAGGTTTTTAGCTAATCAAAGTCAGGGTATTTGACACATTTTTGAAATTCTAGAAAACTTTTGGAGAACATCGGAAATCACCCCAAAAATAAGAAATTTTTTTTTTTTTTTATATCTATATCTATATTTATCAAAAGGAATACATGAGTTTTGGTAAATACCCACCCCCAACCAAAATATAGCACCGTCCTCGGTGCTCATGACCGGGACATAAAATGATAACAAATCAGTGATGATGCAAAGATTCAGGAAGGATGTTACCAAGTCGGCAGAAACTCGACAGTGTGTGATACCTGATGATCGGAAGAATGAATGTACCTGCATTTTCAGAGATATAACAGTAATAACAAATGCATGAGACTCATGTACTATAGGAATACCGGAATTGCCTTTCCGAAAGCACTAAGTTTTACATCTTCAGCCAGACACAACGGGGGTATATCAAGTACCCCCAACCAGGTTAAAACTCATGGAGAGTGAGTGAATCTGCAGTCTTCCTGACACCTAAGGTGGAACGGAGACAACTATCCTATCCCTTGTCTAGGTATACCTGTGTAGAACAGGTCTTTCTCAGTGTAGATTGAGATACGGGCATTGAGCTCTCTGAGCAGCCCGGCAAAAGCACAGAGTTGATCTGGGAGGGATTGAAGCTTCTCAGTAAAGATTGAGAGGAGAGTAGGAGTGGGTTCGCTGAGCAGACCCGCAAAAACATTTAGTTCAGCGGGGAGGGATAGAAGCTTCTCAGTAAAGACTGAGAAGAGAGTAGTAGTGGGTTCTCTGACCGTGGTTAGCAGAGCCGCAAACTCATTGAGTTTTGCAGGAATGTATCTGAATGGAGCAGACTCCTGCAGATCAGTAATACCAAAATTGTCTGATTCTGAGATGAAGTCAGACTCAAAGTGTTCTTGACACTTGGATAATTTATCCTTGAGAGAGTCCTGAATTAGACTCTCTACGGCACATGGGGCATCGATAATATCGACGTAGGGTGACGGGTGAAAACTGTTGACCTCTTTCTCGATGTTTCCTGATGTGATAGGGATGTTCCAATCCCTGCACTCAATATGTTCCACCTCGGTGGGGATCGGTAGGTCCAGGACAGCGGGAGGCCCATTTTCTAGACATGGGTCATCAGTAGGAATGTCTGCATTCAGAGCAGAGAGAGAATTATCAGAGATAGAGATGGGACTAAGTTCCTCTGTGCTCAGTCCAGAAGTTGGTGTTGTTAAGGGCACCAAAGATTGAGACTCGGGTTCATCACAATTGTTGCACAATCCAAGGGAGGTGGGGAGGAACGATAGATCTATGACAGCAGGGATCTTACGATCGAGACAAAACTCAGTGTCATGATGATCATCTTCAGGGTCCAGGTTAGAAGCAGTAGTGGGAGAGTGAGAAATAGGTTGCTCTGAGGTAGGTTCAGGATGTGGTGCTTTTAAAGGCACCGAAGAAGGAAACACTGGCTCCTCAATAGTCTGGCTCGATCTAGGGGTGGGTACAACTTCTATTTCTTCCTCACAATGGTGGTACTGGGTCCAATTGTGCGGCTCCTCATTATAAACAGTGGCCATATCATTCTCCTCAGGATAGGCTATTGGTGGACTAGTGAAGTTGACTTCCTCTCTCTCATTTTCTAATTGAACTAGACGTTGCTCCAAGCTTTCCATAGATTGCTGTTGTTGGTGCTCTAGCTGGGCAATGTACTTAGAGAGAAGGTCCTCTAGACCAGGGTTAGTAGCCAACGGAGGTAGTTCAACCAAGGGGAGCTGAGGTGCCACCTCTTGATTGTAGTCCGACTGGGTATGAAAGTTGTAAGGCAAAGTGGAGTCTGGGACTAGTTGCTGACTCTGAAAATCCTGAGGGGCCCACTGTTGATCAGAATAGTCATTCTGTGGATATGACGGGTACTGGGATTGCGAGTATTGCCAGTCATACTCTCCATTGGGTTGATGGAACCCAGAAGGATAATTATCCTACGGCAGTTGCTGCGGGAGGGCAGACTGTTCCCAACCAAAGTTATGGTGACTCCTATTATCCGGATAATAAGTGTTGTCATAGGAGGTCTGCATTGGAGATGGAAAGGTACAGACATCTTGTTGGATAGGAGGGTAATATCCTACAGACTGGGAATGGTACAGAGGTTGCTGGACCGCGGCACGAAGGGCAGAGACTGAATTTTTAAGCTCTTGGAGTATAGAATTGTACTCTGGATCTCGGTGATTATCATACCCTGTAGAAGTGTGCGAGACTAGAGTATCATGATGATACGCAGAATTGTCATACCATTGTTGAGAGTGATCACCTCGATTCTCACAGAAACTGTAGTAGGTCTCATACAGAGGCCTTTCATCTGCCATTAGAGGCGATAGAGGGGTGTGGTGGACTAACTCTCAGATCGAGTCAGTAAAAGGTTAGGACAGGTCCAACCGGGCGTCTACTTGAAAAAGCAAGCCCAAGATTTGGCAAAAAGTTGCCAAAAGGAGATACTGGAGTAGTGATTCTAAATGATGCACACAAAGCACAGATAATCCTATTCTAAACAATCAGGATATATTTTAGGCATTATCTTGTTAGTTTTGGGGCTAGAGTAGATTATGACAGTGGGCGGACCACTGGTTTATCTTTTAGCCGCCGGACTAACTGTATGCACTCAGAGGTTCTCACCAGGCTACACTCTTCAGAGCGAATCCTTTAGTACTAACTCTAGTTAACAACAAGGCAATCCGAAGCCTAGACAGACGTGCGGCACAATGGCTGTCTTAAGTACGTCCCAGACTAACCGGATTGGTCAAGTGTATAAGAAGAGTGTTCCCTCGGGTTAAGCTAGGGTTGGTGCGTGTTCCTAGTCCACACGCAACTAACCGCTGAATAGTCCAAGATGCCACGTCGAGCTCAGTGTACTTGAGTAGCAGGGACTTATGGGTGTGTTAGACAACAGGGACCCGCGCTCGTGGTCTTATTTCGATTGGATGTTAAGCGGGTTCACTTTGTGTGGATTTTTCCTCGAACACCGGGCTAATTGGCTCTACTTCTTGATTCTTTTTATTATAGATGGATCTTGGGGATCAATTTCAGCTGGAGTGATGAGGTGGGTGATGAAATCCCACCAGTTTCAATTTTGGAGCTGGGTCTGCTCTCTTAGAGTTGATTGATTAACGGCCACGCCACGCAAGTCGAATAATATGTATGCGAAAGCAAATAGACAAGCGGCAATGATTCACCCAAATTGCTCTGTATCGCACTCAAGGCGAGGATAGAGACTTACCTCCCGTGGGCCACGCCACGGGGTCGCCTCCGTGGGTTAGGGAGGGGTATCCTAATGGGTTTGGGCCCGACTCCACCTCTTTGAGCTTTCGCTCCCTACCCACACTGGATCGTGTTCCTGCAGAAACAGTTAGATCGCACGGTCTAGGTATTTGGGATTCTATTTGAAAGATCCTTGCCTTTTTAGGGTTCACTGAACAAGCACTGGATTTAGGCAAGTTTTTGAATTAATTTCCAAATTCGAGATGGGTTAAAATTGAGGAATTCCTATATTTGGAAAATACCTAGATTGGAATGTTTTCCGAACTGTGTAGATCTTCCAAGAAAGATTTGATTGTGAGATCCCTTACAATTTTGGGAAATTTCCCAAAATTGAAATTCTGCTAGATTTGGGGTGTTTCCTTTTGCAGACTTTTCCAAATTCGGAAGATTTCTAAAGATAGAAATTCTTCTAAAGAGGAAACTTCTAAGAGGGGAAACCCTAATTTAGCAAAGTTTCAAGATTTGAGAATCTTTCAAAAATCGCAAATCCTTGATTGGTGATTTCTAAAAATCTGCAGAATATAAAACCCTAATTTTTTTGAATTTTTAGTTTTTAATTTTTTTTGGTAATTTCCACTTAATCTAGGGTTTCTAAAAAACCCTAGAACAAGATCTAGCAGTTATATGGAAAGCAATAAAATTCCTAAATTATTACAAATTGCACTCGGCCTTCCGAGGCATTAAAAATAGTAATTTAAAAACTGCTAAAAATCAACAAAAACAAAAAAAATAGAAAGTTTCCCAAAAAGGTCGGGCTGGCCAAATTGAGCAGCTTTTCGCTTCAGCAACTTTCCAATTCCGTCTTTACGTCCTTTTTCGCACTCCCGAACACCCGAGCGGCAGCGGCGCCATTTGAAAGTAGTGTTTTTCCGCGTCGTTGGTTACGGAAACCCTAATTCCAACACATTTGTAATTAATCCGAATTTCAATCCTGCAAAAATGTGACTTTTGTATAGGGATTCGTGTCAGATGTCGATCCTCACTCGGGGTAAGTTTGTGCAAGCAGAGAACATGAAATGACGAATTTTTCTCAGAAATTGCCACTAAAAAGGATGGAATGGTGAGAATGATGATCACGAGATTTTATAACATGATTTTTTTTGTTGAAGATTGATTCTCCATTAAAGTGATTAGCATGCAGATAAAATTCAAAATTACTATTAAAAGAGAATATAAACAAGAATTCAAAAGAAACTAATTTCATTGAATAAAATTAAGATGTTTACATTGATGGATAACAAAAACAAGAGAATTAAACTAACCTAAAAAGCATGAAAGGTAGAGAGAGAATCTACAGAGGAGAGAGAAACTAAAGAAGAGAGAGAAAATGATGAAAGAGAAAGACCAAGCTATAATAATATAGAGAGAGATAACTAAGGAGAGTCTAGAGAGAGAAAATGAAGAGAGAAGAAAGAGAATGTTGCTAGAAAGAAAGAAAGAAAATATCACTTACCATTAAAGGATTGGCCAGGGGAAATGGTGATACTTGGGGTGCGGATGATGGAGTTGTATAGCCGGTGATGCGAGTCACCGGTGCACGCTTGGAGAAGATGAGTGTAGGCTATCAGCTTTGATGGTGAAGGGCAGCACTTGGAGGAGAAAATGGTGGTAGATCATGGCTGGACCGTGGCTGTAATATGGTAGATGGTTGACGGCTGTTCAGGTGAGGTGCTGGATGCCTTAAGAGATGATGGGGCGGTGAGTTGGGTGACTGCAGGTGGTGGTGCGGCAAATCTAGAGGAGGTAAGCCTCCTCTCTTTTCTCCTTCCTCTTTCTTCTCCTTCTTTTTTTTTTTCTGTTTACTGTGGAGAAGATGAAGAGGAGAAGAGAGCGTGGTGCAGTTGCGTTTTCTTGGAGATGATCCAGTCACTTGGCAGCAAGCTTCGATCGTGGAAGGAATGACCGTCCAGCAGCTATGGAGGAGGGCAGCAATAGATATGAAGGTGGGCTGTAGAGGAAGAGTGCAGGGGCGGTTTGCTGAACCGTTAAGAGCTGTAGGTTCTTAAAGTTGCAGTTGGGAGATGATGGAGGTGATGATGCCATGGAAGAGGTGGAGGACGGTGGTGTGCATCTTGTGGAAGACGAACCAGGGGTAATGGCGGTTTGGGGCTGGCAGCAATAGAGAAGAACGTGGTGGAGAGAAGGTGGGGGGGGAAGACGTGGTGGCTGTTGTTGGAGGCGCTGCACGTGGTGGTGAGGATGAAGGGAAAAATATGGGGAAAGAGAGATGGAGACGGTGAAGAGAGAGGTGACCGGAGTTGCAGGCTGCAACTCCGGTAATCAAAACTTTGAATAAAAAAAATGGTGCTGCTCGTGGCAGCAAGATTTGCTGCGCACAGGCGGAGGGTGGAGAGTTTCAGATGAAGGAGAAAGAGAAGGAGACGACAGAAGGAGAAGAGAAGAAGGAGGTGGCCGGAGTTCTACAACTCCGGCCGGAATGAGGAAGAAGAAGAAGAAGAAGAAGAAGAAAGAAGGGAAAACGTGGGAGAAGATTCGGGGAAGGTTTTGGGGAAGGAGAGGAGGAGAGGGGAGAGGGATTAGGGTTCGAACGAACCCCTATCCTTCTCCTTTTAAAGCTCCCTATTTCCTTTAATGGAAATAGGGTATTTTTTGAAAATAAAAAAATATGAAAAAAAATATATATATATATATATTTTTAAGTAAAAACCTACTTTTCTATGGGGAATCTCCCCAATTAGTGGACCCCCCATTTAATTAAAATTATTTTGAAATTCGCCGGGTCCACTAACTGGTCGGACAGCGGGTCGATGAAGATGGGCCCGACTATTGGCCCTCATGGATTGATGATTTCCATCGTCTCACAAGATGATGTGACAGACAGTCTGATGGCGATCGGATGGATGGTGACTTGATTGGGACTCAGATTGGTAGATCGACGGATCTAGAGAGATCCAACGGTCCGATTGAAGATCCAACGGTCCGATGGAAGATCCAACGGTCAGAAAGCTAAGGGAGATGAGATAGAGTCGATGGGCAGGAGTTCTGGGGTTAGGTCAGTAGATTCGAGGACCGAGAGATGAAGAGAGAGAGAGAATAAGGAGAGATGAGAGAGAAAGTATCAGAAAATGGAGAGAAAAGCACTGGCGGAGGGTCTGGAACCCTGGTCTTCACTGTGACCATCCTCACGCTTCTCCAGTAGAGTCAACTATCATTCTTTGCTGACTCATGTGGCTTTAAACGCTTTGGTCCGTCTCTTGGTCATTGGCTCTCCTACTCTCTTCGTTCTTTGGGCCGGCTTTTTGGTCCTCTTATTCAGCCCATATTTGGCCCATATCTTCTAGTCATAGCATGTGGGCTTGCAAGTCTCGAGAATTGTCCCATCGGGGTTTCCTGCGACAGAAGAAGCGCGTAATGAGACTCTATCAGAATGACTTCATGTCTAGACTTTCGAAAATGTGTTTAATGCATGCAAATATACCATTTCGTCCAGAAAAGTGTGTTCTACGCAACAAAAGAGACTCTTACGTAGAAAAGTAGATAAATAGAGTATTTTAACGTGGGAGAATGCAATAACGCTAAAAGGATAATTGCTTAAAATAAGCACTTTTGAGCGAATATCAATGGGCGTGGTCACAGTTTGGAAGGATGCTGGTGCAGCGGCTAGAGGACAGCTATGGTTGTTCTTGGTGGCTGGAACAAGGCGATGAAGGTGGAGAGGGACTGCAATGTTCGGACGAGCTAGACTGAGTCAGATTCAATCCAGCAATGGAGTAAATGAGGGGCGCACTCCACTTCTCCTCCTCTCTTCATCTTCATCTCCTTTTTCTTTTTCGTTTTTTTTTTTTTTTGGTTCAAGCCATTAACGCCGGAGTTGCAGACCTGCAACTCCGGCCATGATTTGAAGGAGAAGATGAAGGGGAAGTGTGGTGACGGTGGTGGAATGGTGAGATAGTGGTGCGGCTCCAATGGCTGCTGGTTGTGAAGCGTTGCTGGATTGTGAATAGCTAGGAGCAGTCCCCAAATGGCTTAGAGTAGGGGGTAGTGTTGATGGAGACGGTGGTGGTATGGGGCGGTGATGGTTGAGGGGAAGATGGTGGTGCTGTGCAGTAGCAAGTGGCTGGAGGCGGTTTGCAGTCTGTTGAGAACCAGGTAGGGGACGATCTTCCCTTCTCTTTCTTCTTTTTTTTTTATTTTTTTATCGAGGCTAGGGTCGAGAGAGACGGCTGTGAGATCCTTGAAAGTGAGAGGGGTCCATCAGGGTTGAGACAGTGGTGCACCAGTCCGGTGGAGGGCGGTGTGCAACGGTGGTGGTAGATGGTGTAGACGGCAACCGACGTTGCAATAACTTGGGAACCCGCCGTTGGGTTCTGTGGAGGTGCTGGCTATCCAGCAGGGGCAAAAGAGATGGAGAGAAGAGGGGTAAAACGAGGTGGGAGATGGCCGGAGTTCTGCAACTCCGGCGAACTACGAAAAGAGAAGATGAAGAAGATGAAAAAGAAGAAGAAGAAAGGAGGAGGAAGATGGGGCCAAAGAAGAGGGGAAGGGTTTTGGGGAAGGAGAGGAAGAGATTGGAGGGGGATTAGGGTTCAAACGAACCCTTCTCCTTCCCCTTTTAAAGCTCCCTATTTCCTCTTCTCCTTCCCCTTTTAAAGCTCCCTATTTCCTTTAAAGGAAATAGGGTATTTTTCAAAAATAAAAAAATAAGAAAAATAAATTTTTTTTTTTTTTAAGTAAAACCTTGCTTTTCTTTGGGGAATTTCCCCATTTAGTGGACCCCCTATTTTTTAAAATTTAATTGAAATTATTTTGAAATTAACGAGGTCCACTAAATGGTCAGACAGCGGGTCGATGATGATGGGCCCGACTACTGGCCCACATGGATTGATGATGTCCATCGTCTCACAAGATGATGTGACAGACAATCTGATGGCGATCCGATGGATGGTGACTTGATTGGGACCCAGATTAGTAGATCGATGGATCTAGAGAGATCCAACAGTCCGGTGGAAGATCCAACGGTCCGATTGAAGATCCAACGGTCAGAAAGCTAAGTGAGATGAGACAGAGCCAATGGGCATGAGTTCTGAGGTTAGGTCAGTAGATTTGAGGACCGAGAGATGAAGAGAGAGATAATAAGGAGAGATGAGAGAGAAAATATCAGAAAATGGAGATAAAAGTATTGGCAGAGGGTCTGGAACCCTGGTCTTCACTGTGACCATCCTCACGCTTCTCCAATAGAGTAGACTATCATTCCTTGCTGACTCATGTGGCTTTAAACACTTTGGTCCGTCTCTTGGTCATTGGCTCTCCTGCTCTCTTCGTTCTTTGGGCCGGCTTTTTGGTCTTCTTAGTCAGCCCATATTTGGCCCATATCTTCTAGTCATAGCATGTAGGCTCTTTAAGCTTTGATAATGGGCTTTCCTGATCGATGTGGGCTCGCAAGTCTCAAGAATTGTCCCATCGAGGTTTCCTGCGACAGAAGAAGCGTGTAATGAGACTCTATCAGAATGACTTCATGTCTAGACTTCCGAAAATGTGTTTAATGCATGCAAATATACCATTTCGTCCAGAAAAGTGTGTTCTACGCAACAAAAGAGACTTTTACGTAGAAAAGTAGATAAATAGAGCATTTTAACGTAGGAGAGTGTGAAAACGCTTAGAAGATAACAGTGGAAAATACCCACTTTTAAGCGAATATCAGCGAGAGGTTAGCATATAGGTTGGTTCAAAAACTTCAACTCTGTATCTGCAATCATAATTGCCACTCACAATGATCTTTGGGATGTGGCCCTAGGAGAGATGGGTCTCCACCTCTGCTGCTACATCTAAGCAAAACCCACATCATGAAGAGAGTTCCACTGTGTAGCTTCAGAAAAATGCACCACCCAAATAATAACCTATTTGAAGCCAAAATGCATGGACTAAGTAAGATTGGTACATGAAGAAGAACACTCAAGAGGATACATTAGAACCCAAAAAAAGGCTTGGTGATATAGCCTATGTTAACCTGGCACAACATGTCAACACCATGGGTACGACATTTTACACTTCAAATAGATGTGTTGAACATGGGTACAACTCACATTTTGAAATGCACTGAAAACATAGATCATACCAAACTTATAGAACATATTAGGAATGTGTGAGGATCTTATGGGATCTTATGGGAGTCTTAACTAATATTAGTTGCCAACTTTGTTAAGGAGGCCAAGTAATAATTTTAGGGTGAACAAAATACTGTCTTTGAAGTTGAATTTTCCATCTCAAAGTTGTAAATTTGAAACTTCTAACAAAAAAATATGTTACACTTAGCACCATTTTTGTTTGCCCTTTCACAATTGCTACAATTCTAACCCACTGATCACATTCAAACCAACCAAACTAATTCACACAAAAATACTCCAAGAATCAATAAAGCATGCTAATCAATAAAGATTACCCATGACAAAAATCTCATCGACATTGATCAATAAAGCATGCTTTTCCAAATGAAAACCATGACAACCCACCAGAATACTCACAGACGCCACAATCTTTAGCCGCTTCCCAATCTAACTCAAACCCCGCTTGCGACGCCTCACCAAACCCAGTAAGCAAAGCATCTCCAATGGCCATCTCCATCACTGGGACCACCACATTCCCCTCACAATTCCCATACCAATCAAATCCTCCCGGGACCTCTCCAACCGAAAAAACATAAGATGGGCTCGTCAGAGGCACTGTGCTTATATTTTCCTGAAAGATAAAAAAAAGATGACTTCTTTTATTCCAGAGACACATCGCACATATATATCACACTTTTCATATGCAAATTGTGAGATTTCAAATCTATCTGATAAAATTTATCAATAATTTTCCTTCTATAGATTTAAAGATTATACATTCTAACAATCATTAGAGCAATTAAGGGCTCAGTTAAGCTCATAAAGTTTTTGTGATATACTATCCAAGATAGCCAATCCTTTGTTGAGTTGTTCCATTATCTTTCGTAGAGATTGTGAACTTAAAAAGGTAAAAGATGCAGTGGCAGAAAAACAAAATTAATTGGAACAATCTCTTTGCTTTCATGTTGATTTGAAGAAATAGAATAACTGGCAACAATTAAAGCAAAGGAACAGTTTCTCTGTTGATTTTTTTGGCTAACTTCCAACAAGTTCTTAGTTCCAATTTCCAACAAGTTACGATCAATCTCCATTTCATACTTTGCAATATATGGCCGAAAGAAGGAATCATACAGATATGTAGTTCCCTAGAATAAAATCTCTGTTGATTTTATTCCAACCAATTGGAATAAAATCAAAGAGCTTATGAGAATCCATAGAAAATAATTCTCCCAATCCCACGATGCCGATAACGTACCTTTGTTTTAGGATACCACAACTATATGACGAAAGCCAACTTGGCTTCACAGTACATTGGTACCCTTCAAGAAACCCAGACCAGAAACACCATCAAAATACAGAACAAGTGCCATGTAACAGTAAAAAAATGACCCCTTAACAATCAAAAAGACGATCCCTTGTTCAAGTTAAGATTCTTCTCACCATGAAACAAAAGTGTTCCCAACCCTCTCTGAGACTGTCAGCATTGCAACTAAAATCCTAAAATTAAAAAGAAACAAACTTTTAAATTAGTAAATTATGTTTGTATAAATCTCAATAAAAAAGGTGACGCGACAATACATACCAGTATTGGCACCAAAATCGAAGCTGCTCAATCTCCGGCTTGTTCTTCTCCACGATTTTCAAGTAGTCGTCAGCCGGATATGCATAACCAAAAGCCATCCTGCAAACAAGCTTCACCATGTGTATTTTTTACAAACAGATAGAGAAATACAAAGAAAGATGGAGAGGGAATGAGATGGTATAACTGTGTTTTGGTCTTCTGGACTTTATTTCACTTTTCTTGAATACCCATTTCTAATTTTATGTTTTTTTATAATTTTTTTGGTTGTACAAGTGATTATGAGTACGTAGATATAATGGAGGATGAGAAGTGATTACCTCAAGAAGCCATCCGGTGGATGCCGATAGGTATATCGGATGAGATTCTCGCGACATGCTCAGATTACCTCGAGAAGTCCACGTAGTCCCAATGCTCTTGTTCAAAAGATTACTTGTTAATATTCGCTTAAAAGTGCGTATTTTCCACTATTATCTTCTAAGCGTTTTCACACTCTCCTACGTTAAAATGCTCTATTTATCTACTTTTCTACGTAAGAGTCTCTTTTGTTGCGTAGAACACACTTTTCTGGATGAAATGGTATATTTGCATGCATTAAACACATTTTCGGAAGTCTAGACATGAAGTCATTCTGATAGAGTCTCATTACGCGCTTCTTTTGTCGCAAGAAACCCCGATGGGACAATTCTCAAGACTTACGAGCCCACATCGATCAGGAAGCCCATTATCAAAGCTTAAAGAGCCCACATGCTATGACTAGAAGATATGGGCCAAATATAGGCTGAATAAGATGACCAAAAAACCGGCCCAAAGAACGAAAAGAGCAGGAGAGCCAATGACCAAGAGACGGACCAAAGCGTTTAAAGCCACATGAGTCAGCAAGGAATGATAGTCTACTCTACTGGAGAAGCGTGAGGATGGTCACAGTGAAGACCAGGGTTCCAGACCCTCTGCCAATACTTTTATCTCCATTTTTTGATATTTTCTCTCTCATCTCTCCTTATTCTCTCTCTCTTCATCTCTCGGTCCTCGAATCTACTGACCTAACCCCAGAACTGCTGCCCATTGGCTCTGTCTCATCTCACTTAGCTTTCTGACCGTTGGATCTTCAATTGGACCGTTGGATCTTCCACCGGACCATTGGATCTCTCTAGATCCGTCGATCTACCAATCTGGGTCCCAGTCAAGTCACCATCCATCCGATCGCCATTAGATTGTCTGTCACATCATCTTGTGAGACGATGGACATCATCAATCCATGTGGGCCAATAGTCTGGCCCATCATCATAGACCCGCTGTCCGACCATTTAGTGGACCCCGTGAATTTTAAAATAATTTCAATTAAATTTTAAAAAATGGGGGGTCCACTAAATGGGAAAATTCCCCAAAGAAAAGTAGGGTTTTACTTTAAAAAAAAAAAATCTTGTTTTTGGGTGATTTTCGATGTTTTCCAAGGTTTTTCTAGAATTTCAAAAATGTGTCAAATACTCTGACTTGGATTAGCTAAAAATCTTCGTTAAGTCTTTCTCGAAAGGATTTTTTTTTTTTATATATCTATATATATATTTATCAAAAGGAATACATGAGTTTTGGTAAATACCCATCTTGTTAGTTTTGAAAATAAAAAAATATTTTTTTATTTTTTTTATTTTTTCTTTTTTGTTAAAATTAATTTTTTTATTCTTTCAACGAAATAAAGTTTACAATGCTAGAATCCACTACTTAAGCAAATAACAAGAAATTAATTCTAAAAAGCAATATAAAGAGAGAAGTAGAGAGAGAAATAAGAGAGAGAAAGAGTAAGATAGATAGAGAAATAAGAGATTTTTAGAGAGAGAAAACTAGGGACTGACCTAGATAGAAGAGGTTCTAGAGAGAGGAATTTTCATGCTTACCTTTCGGCCATTAAATGGGAGGATTAGACCTTGTGAATGATGCATGACGAAGATGATCTGCTCGTGGGATCTCCAAGGGAGGAGGAGAAGGAAAAACGGTGCAAACGGCCTCTTGAAGCGTGGTGTTACGCATGTGAAGGCAACAAGCCATGGCAAGAGATGTGGACAGACCTTCAAGTGGTTGCTGGCCGGAGAGGATGCATCACACGGTGGTGACTGGTTCGACCATTGATGCACTGATCTTTACGCGATGAAGATGATGACGCTTGGGCATGGATATTTGCACTAGCAGCAACATGGAGAATAGATGTGGGCTAAGAGAGAGAGATGAAGATGTTGTTGCAAACCTAGTGGAGAGGAGCATTTCAGAAGGGGGTTGCAAGTCAGGATCCAACAAGGAGACGGCTTGGATAGGTGTTCCCGGTGAGAACCAATGCAAACCGTTGCTGTAGAGAGGAAGAGCACCACCACAGTTTGATGGAGGGGCACGTGGGTACTCGAGTTGAACCGCCTACCTGCAAAGAGGGGGCTAGTGTGAAGGAGAAGGTGGACCTGCAACTAGGAGTTGCAGATCGTGGTGGCGTCTTGGAAGGGCTGGAGAGAGGGTGCTGCAGGTGATGCAACGGCTTGAAAAGAAGAAGAAGGCGTTGGGGGCAGCCAAGGTGATAGAGACACTACTGGACGTGGTGGTGGCTGGCAGATCGTGAAGGAGAAGGAGGAGAAGAAGAACTAGGAGAAGAAGACGCTGGTGATGGTGTTGCTGGCCGGAGTTGCAGGCGCAACTCCGGCAAGAAAAGAGAATGAAGAAGAAGAAGAAGAAGAAAGAAGAAAGAGAAGGAGATGACGGTTCGTGGCGTGGTGAGCAGGGGAAATAGAAGAGGAGAAGGGCAGAAGAGAAGAAGAAGGCGTAGAAGATGAAAATAGGGATTAGGGTTCCAACGAACCCTTCTCTTCCCCTTAAAAAGCTTCTCTATTTCCTTTAATGGAAATAGGGATTTTTCGAAAATAAAAAAAATAAGAAAAATAATTTTTTTATTTTTTATTTTTTTTTAAGTAAAACATTACTTTCGTTTGGGGAATTTCCCCATTTAGTGGACCCCCCCTTTTTTTTAAATTTAATTTAAATTATTTTGAAATTCACGGGATCCACTAAATGGTCGGACAGTGGGTCGATGATGATGGGCCTGGCTACTGGTTCACATGGATTGATGATGTTCATCGTCTCACAAGATGATGTGACAGACAATCTGATGGTCAGACTGAAGATGACTTGATCAGGATCCAGATTGGCAGGCCGACGGATTTAGAGAGATCTGACGGTCTGATGGACGATCCAACAGTCTGATGGAAGATCTAACGGTCCGATAGCTTAAGGAAATGGGTCAGAGCCAACGGACAGGAGTTCTGGGGTTAGGTCAATAGATCCGATGACCGAGAGATGAAGAGGGAGAGAATAAGGAGAGATGAGATAGAAAATTGAGAGGAGGAGAGAGAAAATATCAGAAAACGGAGATAAAAGTATTGGCAGAGGGTCTGAAACCCTGGTCTTCACTATGTCGCTCCTCACGCTTCACCAGTAGAGTAGACCATCATTCCTTGTCGATTCATGCAGCTTTAAACGCTTTGATCCGTCTCTTGGTCATTGGCTCTCCCGCTCTCTTCGTTCTTTGGGCCGTGAAAGTAAGGTTTTTCCGCCTCGTTGGTTATGGAAACCCTAACTTCAACACATTTTTAATTGATCCGAGACATTTAACCTGTAAAATGGGCAATTTTGCACAGTGGCTCGTGTCGGATGTCGATCCGCACTCGGGATTAATCACGTTAGTGCAATAAGAACATAAAATGATAGATTTTTGCCAAAAATTCATGGAGGGATGAGAATGATGTATTTGGATTAAAACAAGATTGCTTGATTTTAGAGAGAGAAATTATCATAATCTACCAAAAAAAATACTAATGAAGGAAATCAAACCACAACCAACAAAAGTAATTCATCATTTAAAAATCCAAGGTTCTTACAATACTTCAAAATATAAAAAGTAACAATAACAAATTTAAAAGAACGAAAGACTAAGCTAGAGAGAGAGAAACTGAGTTCTAAAGAGAGAAAGTAGAGAGAGAGATGAGAGACTAAAGGATGAAAGAGAAAGTGGTAGAGAGAGAAAATGAAAAGGAAGAGAGAGAAAGTTACTGCTTACCTACCATGAGGAATGATCGAGTAGATCCAACGATTTGGAGAGTTGCAGGTCAGCCAATTGGTGGAAGCAGGCGGTAGGAGTATGGATCGATCATTCCTCCCTTCTCTTCTTCTTCTTCTACTTTTATTTTTCTTTGCCTTTCTGCGTTTTTTTTTTTTTTTTTTTTTTTTTTTGTTTGATGGAGAAGAAGAGGGCCGGGAGAAGTGAAACGGTGGTGCTAGCAGGCGGCAAAAAGGAGAGGGGCGGTGGACTTTGGATCAGCTGTTGTAGGTGGCAGCAAGGAGGCTTCTCTTCATTTTCTTCTTCTTCTATTTTTTTTTTTTTTTTTTATTTTTATTCAAAAAAAACAAGGAGAGTCGATCGGTGTGGGGCGGTGGAGTCTTGGTCAGCAAGGTGAAGGTGGGAGCATTGTGGAGGGAGTCGGATCACCTCCAATAGTGGTCAGGGCTGCTGTTAGACGGTGGTAGAGCAAGCTGCAGGTGTGCTGCTTGCAGCCAGGCTGAGGAGATGGAAGCAGGTGCGATTTTAGAGGTGAGGGCGGCAAGGCAACAAGCGGACTGGTGGTGGTGATGCTGTTGCACACTAGCAGGTGGAACATGAGAAGATGATGGCGGCTTGGGGCGTTCTTCAATGGTTTGAGAGAGAGTCCGTCCGTGGGGAGGAAGAGAAGACGCTGGAGTTGCAAGTCCGTTTTGCTAGTGTGCACGGCCTGCAACTCGGCGTGGGTGTTGCTCGTGGTGCTGCGCAAAGGACCAGCACAGGAAAGGGAGAAGAAGAAGGGCGAGCAGACGATGAAGAAGAATGGAAGAAGAAGGAGAAGGAGGAGGCGCACGGCCGGAGTTCTGCAACTCCGGCCGGTATGAAGATGAGAAGAGAAGAAGAATAAGAAGAAGAAGAAGAAGAAGAAGAAGAAGAAGAAGAAGAAGAAGAAGAAGAAAGAGAAGAGGAAGAAGCGACAGAGAAGAAGAAGGAGAGGAGGAGAGGGGGAGAAGGGAGAAGGACGTGCAGGCGGCCGGAGTTGCTGCCTGCAACTCCGGCGAGAGAAAAGATGAAGAAGATGAAGAAGAGGAGGAAGAGAAGGAAGAAAAAGAAGGAGAGGAAGGAGGAGAAAACCTCGGGAACAGTTTTGGGGAAGAGAGGAAGAGATGGGAGAGGGATTAGGGTTCGAACGAACCCCTATCCTTCTCCTTTTAAAGCTTCCCTATTTCCTTTAATGGAAATAGGGGATTTTTGAAAATAAAAAAATAAGAAAAATAATTTTTTTTTTTTTTTTTTTTAAGTAAAAACCTACTTTTCTATGGGGAATCTCCCCAATTAGTGGACCCCCCATTTAATTAAAATTATTTTGAAATTCGCGGGGTCCACTAACTGGTCGGACAGCGGGTCGATGAAGATGGGCCCGGCTATTGGCCCTCATGGATTGATGATGTCCATCGTCTCACAAGATGATGTGACAGACAGTCTGATGGCGATCGGATGGATGGTGACTTGATTGGGACTCAGATTGGTAGATCGACGGATCTAGAGAGATCCAACGGTCCGATTGAAGATCCAACGGTCCGATGGAAGATCCAACGGTCAGAAAGCTAAGGAAGATGAGATAGAGCCGATGGGCAGGAGTTCTGGGGTTAGGTCAGTAGATTCGAGGACCGAGAGATGAAGAGAGAGAGAGAATAAAGAGAGATGAGAGAGAAAGTATCAGAAAATAGAGAGAAAAGCACTGGCGGAGGGTCTGGAACCCTGGTCTTCACTGTGACCATCCTCACGCTTCTCCAGTAGAGTCGACCATCATTCTTTGCTGACTCATGTGGCTTTAAACGCTTTAGTCCGTCTCTTGGTCATTGGCTCTCCTACTCTCTTCGTTCTTTGGGCCGGCTTTTTGGTCCTTTTATTCAGCCCATATTTGGCCCATATCTTCTAGTTATAGCATGTGGGCTTGTTAAGCTTTGATAATGGGCTTTCATGATTGATTTGGGCCCACAAGTCTCGAGAATCGTCCCATCGGGGTTTCCTGCGACAGAAGAAGCGCGTAATGAGACTTTATCAGAACGGCTTAATATTTAGACTTCCGAAAATGTGTTTAATGCATGCAAATATACCATTTCGTCCAGAAAAGTGTGTTCTACGCAACAGAAGAGACTCTTACGTAGAAAAGTAGGTAAATAGAGTATTTTACGTAGGAGAATGCAATAACGCTAAAAGGATAATTGCTTAAAATAAGCACTTTTGAGCGAATATCAGGCCGGCTCTTCAATCCTCTTTTTCAGCCCATATTTGGCCCATATCTTCTAGTCATAGCTTGTGGGCTCTTTAAGCTTTGATAATGGGCTTTCATGATTGATTTTGGCCCGCAAGTCTCAAGAATCATCCAATCAGGGTTTCCTGCGACAGAAAAAGCGCGTAATGAGACTTAATCAGAACGACTTTATATCTAGACTTCCGAAAATGTGTTTAATGCATGCAAATATACCATTTCGTCCAGAAAAGTGTGTTCTACGCAACAGAAGAGACTATTACGTAGAAAAGTAGATAAATAGAGCATTTTACGTAGGAGAATGCAATAACGCTAAAAGGATAATTGCTTAAAATAAGCACTTTTGAGCGAAACTAACAAGATAGGTATTTACCAAAACTCATGTATTCCTTTTGATAAATATATATATAGATATATGAAAAAGTGCTTCACTATCTTCTGAATCTGTATAAGGTATATTCTAGACTTTATAAGATTGGGTGTGATGGTACCAAACAAATGGAACAAATATGAAATAGTATTCTTTTTTTAATGTAACCTCCTACCTGAGACCACCAATTCTATGGTTGGAGATGCGACCTCTCCACTTTGAACAAGGTGAGTGGATCTACGAGTACTCATTCGGTGGATGCCGATAGGAATAGCTTTAGATGATCTTTTCGAGACACGCCTATATAGTCCCTTAACGACCCCTGTGCATAAAAAACCAATTGAATTGTATAACAATCATGCTGGTAATTATTTCATCCTATTAAGTTACGCACGCACCTTTTGGAGTTCGAATTCGAGTGCTAATTTGACGCTTGTTTACTCTCTCATCTGTTGGGCCTTGCTGTGCCACTTGGGGGGTAACTGCAAGTAAGAGAAAACCAACATCAATATAGACTGAACCACATTTGGTGGACCAAAAAATATAATATTAAGTTGTTCTTTTTAGAGCTAAAGTAATAAAAAATAACGGTTAATAAAATTTACATGGGGTGGAAAAGAAAGAGTTGACAGGACCTACTGCTGCATCTGCATACATGACAACAGAATGTGACACTATTACTGTAAGCAGATCAATATATACTAGCACAACAAAAACAATAAGGAATAAGAATAGCCAAAACTTACATGGTGTGGGTTGTGGTGCCCCGCTCGATGATCCTACCAAATCTTGGTTGTAGACTTCATTGGAACATGCATTCTGGGAGGCAACGATTGACGTGATGGACTTACTTGCACCACCTAATGAAGGTGGGATGATATTGTGACTGTCTTCTGGGACAAGAGAGAAAATATGTTGCACATTACAGGTATTCATGTCCATTTCATCCTCACTTGCAACACGTAAGCTACTCCTGGACGTCGTAGGAGCAAGCTCCTCACTCCCATCACCACCCATCTGATTTTCAGGATTAGCATCACCACCTAACCATTCATCAGGGTTTGTCACTTCTGTCTCTCCACCTAATTCAGACATCATATTTGCATCATCTGCCATATCGTTGCAAGGGGTAGTAAAACCATCTGATTGTCGACTTGGTTGTGGTGTGTCTATGTCTACACCCCCTTCGGGTTCCATGCCTACGCCCTCCCAAAATTTATTGTACACAAATCGAAGTCTACTATTTTCTTCTTTTGCAAGGGGACCAGCTATAAATGGTTCAATGAGTCTTAAGAGCTCAAAACCATATTGCTTCTGTATTTTTTTTAACACATGGAATCAAATTAGATCTACAAACAAACACAATTTGACAACCATGCACTAAAATATTATTTCATTAATTTACAGGTACATAGTTTAATTGATGTACCAATTGTCTATGCTCGCCAATGAAAGGGTCGTCATTGGTTTCAAGAGGCCGAATTCGAGGGATGCTGACCATTGAGCACCATTGGGCATACTCGACTGAGGTACTTCCAGGCACAACCTCTAGCACTCCGTCAATAATCGATAGATTAGAACAGAACGCTAACCACGCGTTGTTTTCATGTGGAAATTGATCTCGCCAATTTATTCCACCTGTAGGTCGAAAGGATCTTTTATAACGCGGTGGCTTGGATGGGACACCCTGTTCCATTCCAAATTGTCGTAGACATCTACCTGGAAGCTGCATCTCGACAATATTAAAATGAATGAGCCATGTCTGACCACGTCCCACTGATCTATCCAGATTAGAATTGTTCGGTAGATTGAGAAGTCTATAGGGCTGCCACACCACCTGTTAAACAAATAGGTCAATATTAAACATCTATTTGCAACAACTCATTTGGTCGATGTGCAATTGAAACTTACGTTCCCATCATCCATTCTGTCAAACTCCCTATGAGGAGATTATAGCGGTGGTGATCCTCATGGTTTCTTACTCGCTCTTTCCATTTACATGCAAGAGGGATTTTACTGTAAGGGATTTCATTGTCGCCGTCTTGAATCTCTGGACGACCAACTGAGAATCACTCAAATGACCAACACTATCACAAGAATCAACTAATTAGTAATGCTCTTAAATACTTACACGATTTTAAGAACATTTAACATCAAATTTAACAGAACTTACTGTCAGTAGTGTCATAGAGCCACCGATGTTCATCTTCTTCCTCATAACATGTTTTGTCATTGACCTATATAAGTAGGCCAATGCTGCGGCACCCCATGCATATTCTCCACAATTCTCAAAAATCAAAAGGCAAATACATCATATTTACCATTAAAGACCCAGGCTGTGAGAAAATAGTGGTGCCCAACAAAAATAAAATATATGCTCGCGTGCTAAACTGAAAGTAGGGTTTTTCCGCGTCGTTGGTTACGGAAACCCTAATTCTAACACATTTGTAAATTATCCGAGATTTCCTGCAAAATTAAGCAATTCTTTACACAGTAGAAGTATGTCGGATGTCGATCCGCACTCGGGTTTAGTTCGCACAAATCAGGAACATAAAATGACAGAATTTTGTCAAACTCGAATCAAAATAAACTTTATTTCTTGAATTCAACTGTAACTTACAATTCAAACATGAGATAATTAATCTAGAAAGCAATAAAACTAAATTAGATAGAGAGAGAAGAGAGAGAAAACCTATTCTAGAGAGAGAAATTATAGAAAGAGGGTGAATTTACCCATGGGAAACTTATCGGAGAATGGACCAAGCAATTGACCGGAAGATGGTCCACGATCGGACATTTGATAAAGGTGAATCAACCCTGGAGTGCAGCAGTGGTGATCTCCAAGACAAGAGAGCATCGTTGATGGAGATCAACAAGCCGTGGATGAAGTTGGAGGTGACCCCGTGGATGTGGGGGTGAATGCAAGGGAGATCACGCACTTGGTAGAAGACTTGTAGAGGAGCAGCAGCATGGAGAAGCACATCTCTGTGCTTGCAGATCGTGGTATAAGGCCACGTGGTAGAGTTGCAGGCGGCAAGAGGATCGTGGGGATGATGATGGTGGCAGTGGTAATGGAGGAGCAGATGAGAACTGACTGGGGGGAGGAGGTAACGGTTGCTGGTCGGTGCCTAGCAGGTGCCTGGATCTAGATCCCGTGGAGGAGTAAGAGATGGGCTCACGTGATGGCAGTTATGAGTATGCCGTTTGAAGGTTCAACGAAGACAGAAACAACCACGTCTGGTGGTCTGTTCCACCGGCTGTACAGCAAGTGGCGGCGCTTTGAGAAGAGTAGAACGACTCGTGTATTCGTTGGTTCTACCGGTGAAGCAAGAGGGAGTGATGATGATTGGTTGCAGCGGGTTTGGTGAGAAAAGGTAGAAGAAATCGCTGTGCAAGTGATAACAGCAGCGTGGGTTGCACATCTGCAACCAAGGCGTCAAACAATGCAGGTGGCTTGAAGGGAGAAGGATAGAGATGAGGGCAGGTTTCTCCAGCATGAGAGAGAGACAAGGTGTTCTCTAGTAGTGAACTTACACGGTGGTGACTGTTGGAGGAACAGCCACCGTGTAGGATTGAGAGAGGTGGGTCACGGCTTAGTTGGGGAGAACATGGAGGAGAGAAAACGTCTGTGGTGTCGCAGACCTGCTATTACAGGTGGTGGTGAGCGGCAGATCGTGAAGGAGAAGGAGTAGAAGAAAAACCAGGAGAAGAAGACGCTGGTGATGGTATTGCCGGCCGGAGTTGCAGGCGCAACTCCTGCGAGAAAAGAGAAAGAAGAGGAAAGAAGAAAGAAGAAAGAGAAGGAGAGGACGGTTCGTGGCGTGGTGAGCAGGGGTTGGACAGCAGCTGGAGGAGGATAAGAAGAACAAGAAGAGAAGATGGAGGAGAAAAACAGCCAGAGTTGCAAACCTGCAACTCCGACGAAGGATGAGGGAAGAAGACAAAGAAGAAAGGAGCCAGAAGAGGGGAAGAAAGTGGGGGGGAAAGAGGGGAAAGGATAGGGAGAAGGATTGGAAGAGATTGGAGGGGGATTAGGGTTCAAACGGACCCTTCTCCTTCCCCTTTTAAAGCTCCCTATTTCCATAAAGGAAATAGGATATTTTTCAAAAATAAAAAAAATAAGAAATTTTTTTTTTTTTTTATAAATAAAACCCAACTTTTCTTTGGGGAATTTCCCCATTTAGTGGACCCCCCATTTTTTAAAATTTAATTGAAATTGTTTTAAAATTCACGGGGTCCACTAAATGGTCGGACAGCGGGTCGATGATGATGGGCCCGGCTACTGGCCCACATGGATTGATGATGTCCATCGTCTCACAAGATGATGTGACAGACAATCTGATGGCGATCGGATGGCTAGTGACTTGATTGGGACCCAGATTGGTAGATCGACGGATCTAGAGAGATCCAACGATCCGGTGGAAGATCCAACGGTCCGATTGAAGATCCAACGGTCAGAAAGCTAAGGGAGATGAGACAGAGCCAATGGGCAGTAGTTCTGGGGTTAGGTCAGTAGATTCGAGGACCGAGAGATGAAGAGAGAGAGAATAAGGAGAGATGAGAGAGAAAATATCAGAAAATGGAGATAAAAGTATTGGCAGAGGGTCTGAAACCCTGGTCTTCACTATAACCATCCTCACGCTTCTCCAGTAGAGTAGACTATCATTCCTTGTTGACTCATGTGGCTTTAAACGCTTTGGTCCGTCTCTTGGTCATTGGCTCTCCTGCTCTCTTTGTTCTTTGGGCCGGCTTTTTGGTCATCTTATTCAGCCCATATTTGGCCCATATCTTCTAGTCATAGCATGTGGGCTCTTTAAGCTTTGATAATGGGCTTTCCTGATCGATGTGGGCTCGCAAGTCTCGAGAATTGTCCCATCGGGGTTTCCTGCGACAGAAGAAGCGCGTAATGAGACTCTATCAGAATGACTTCATGTCTAGACTTCTGAAAATGTGTTTAATGCATGCAAATATACCATTTCGTCCAGAAAAGTGTGTTCTACACAACAAAAGAGACTTTTACGTAGAAAAGTAGATAAATAAAGCATTTTAACGTAGGAGAGTGTGAAAACGCTTAGAAGATAACAGTGGAAAATACGCACTTTTAAGCGAATATCATAAACTCAAGTGACTCCCTCGATGGATTTTCGAGTAGCTTTGAGAAGTTGGACTTAAGCCATTCAAAGCTCACAGATTGGCCACTTATTGATTGAGTATTAGATTCATCAAGTGCATGTCCCAAGTATTTTTGCAACCACTCTCGAGCATTAATAGATGATACTGTAGATCCTGTCACAGGTCTACCAACAACTTTGAGTCCAAGAATGATGCTCACATCCTCTAATGTAATGGTCATCTCGAAGTGACGCATGTGGAAGCTATTAGTCTCGGGATGCCACCTATCCAACAACGCGGTTAACAAATGAGAGTCTTGAACAAATTGCCCAATATCACGAAGATACCCCAAATCCAACTCTTTTTACTATATCAATTTGCTCATCAATTAGATTCCATGACGCAACAATCCTTGTGTGATCATTGGATTTCACAACAATTCTTGGGTACAATACCATTTAACGAGTTACGATTATAACTATGTTCACGACAATGCATTTGATACAGTCAAAATAACAATATCAAATAGTGACAATGAATTGTACATTTTCAGCCCATATAAAGGTTGTCATGTGATTTGCTTACTCGTGCAGAAGGGATTGGTCAATCGGACCCAAGTCTGATCGTCTAGACGTAAACGTGTCCACCTAATTCCTGCATCAATTTGCAAGATTAAGGGTGAAAAAAATATATTGATAGATTGATAACAAAAATTACATGTTATAATGATATGAAGGTCGTCATGTTTTACTTCTCACACTAGCTTAAGGGTTGAGACTCTCGTGCATGAGGTCAATTTTTTCCTCCCAGATGAGAAAAAGGTAGAAATTATAGGGATTATATTATGTGCCACATTCGATACTCTCAGAGGCTTTTTGTAAGAGCGGTCCTCTCACTACTAGCACACAAAAAGCCAGTAGAATAAATCAAGTGCTCCTATACTCAACTAAAGAGAAATTATATATATGTAATGAAAAATTATTAATTCCTTAGTCATACGGAAAGTACTCATTGAGAAAGTCAAAAAAATGAATTAACAATTCCAAGCAAACCAGCCTATTGTCTTGCTACCGTTAAAATGATAACCATTTCACTTTGAGCGAAACACACCATTTCACTTCTAGGAATTTCTCATGGATTAGTGCTTCGTAGTGGAATCACATTGAAATACTTGAAAATAGTTAATATCATATGGCCTGGTACGTGTCAAACATGACATGTATAGGGATACTACAAGAATCATGTTAAAAACTCATGTTTGTGACAGTCAACAAATAGCCGATACTTTTTGCAACATACCAAAATGGACCCATACAAAGTTAATGAATAACAGAATGTAACAGAGTAAGTATTTCCCTACAAAACCAAAAATAGGTGTTAATGATAAGGGCTTGATTTGGTATGACTTTTTACCGCATGAAATACCATGATAGGGAAATTTGTAACCTCTTAAGATGAATGAATAACAAATGTAAGCTGCTTGTTTAGATGATGTTTCTAGGTCACTTGCTGGCTGCAATTCAGTTCTATTGCTTTGTTTTTAACCGGTAATATGAGCTTCCTCTGACAGCTCTTGTAAAAGTGATTGAACCTGTGCATGTGTCCTAAACCATATATCAGCATACGCATATAATTGTAGTCCTTCCATGATCCTATAATTATAGACAACCGAAGCAATTCATTGTTCTGTTTATTATATAATTATAGAAATGGAACAACTGGAGTCATATCTCTATATCAACATATATATAATTGCATGGACAACAGTGTTTCCATCCATGTACAACATTGAGTGTTTTTTTGTATGAGTTACAAAAACGAGATTCTGTTAAGAATGCTCACCGGTATTTATCTTATTAAGAATGATCAAGATAAGTAACGTAGAGCATACTTACCATTTATCCATAATGACTTTCTCCAACAATTTTTAAGGACCCAATATGACCTTTTTGTATATCATCACGGGCATCAGGAATCACATTGAAAAATAGTAGAGAATCATGAACATCACCAAATGTAACTAGAGGATTGTATTGGAATATTAGAGCTGAAACAGACATCAGCCCATCAAATCAAAGCTACAAAAAGAATTTAAATCAATGCCACTGTTTATCTACAATTCCAGCCAAAATTTTAGTTGATAAAAGAATCAATGTATACCAAACGAGCCAAAACTTCGACTCTATAGGGTAACCCATGCTCATAGTGATGGAAATCACTTTGATTGATTATTGTTTTTACAATTGATAGTTAATGCTCTTACATTTCAGTTAATGAACTAAAATATATTATTTACTTGGGTTGCCTTTTGGCGGTTCTTCAAAAATATGTTTCAGGTTAATTTACCAACTCACCGTTAACTAATAAAAATAGGTTAATCTTTTCTATGGCCATAAACCTCCAAATGATCATCATTATGTTTAAAGAACTCTGGATTTGGAAGAAAGAAATGGTACTTATTTCTTTGGGTGCTAAAATATAACTATTAGATATCACCAATCAAGCTGATTTTTGGTGTATGGTTTCACCAATAGGTGGGCCAAACATCCATAAGGTTAGTGGTCCAGAAAGAGTACTCCACGTCGCACTTTGGGAGAGGTGAAACTTCAAACTTTGAAGGCCTCGAGTGAAGGCAAATATTTTCTCCAAATAAATAGGAAACTAAATGGATAGCTTAGAAAGTTGATTCAAAATATGAGATCTGAAATGGTGGTCCTTGAGAAAGTGTTGAAGTTTTTGAGAAATATGAGATCTGACAGGAAGACTAGTGGCATGAAGAAGTGGGTTGCAATGATGTTGAGAGTCTAGACTTTATTTCACTTTTCTTCAATACCCATTTTTGATTTTCTGTGTTTTTATAATTTTTTTGGTTGTACAGGTGATTATGAGTACATAGGTATAATGATGAAGGATGAGAATAGTGATTCAGTGAGGTTGATAATAGACATAGATTTCAAATCTCAGTTTGAGTTGGCAAGGCCTACATCAACGTATACACAACTCTCAAGATAATCTCTCCCATCTGCACAACTACTAAACAGTCACTAAAAGAGAAAGGTCTACACATTCCTCCATGGAAAAGAACCAGTTATATGTAGTTGGTTAACAACGGTTGAGATTAGAGATTACAAATCAGGTCTATAAGCACGTCTTAAAAAGTACTAAAAGCTGTCTATAAAAAAAACACTACCTAATGGTTAGAGATTACAAATCAGGGTGATTGTTGGTGTATATATACCGACTAAGGGGTGGGATAAACCCCATAGTTTGAAGTATCAATTCTTTTAAGGCGTTTTTTGAAGCAACTTGTCTCATGAATATTCAATTTTTTTTTAAGTATACTATAATATTGCTAGAAATAGGGTCATTACAATACCTTCTAAGATCACTAATGATTCGGCTTGGAATAGAGTTTTTGCCGGAGTTGCCGTGGTAGCCCTCAGCCTTGGGGTGAGAAACACCGGAGAGAGAGAGAGAGAGAGAGAGAGAGAGGGCAACTGGTATGGGAGAGGGAAAGACTGAGAGGAAGAAGAGGTTTGGGGGAGAGCGAGACGGAGAGAGTTAGACAACCGGCGACACGGAGGGAGCGCCTAAGAGAGAGCTAGAGACGAAGGGAGGGAGAGTTTTTCTTGGTTCAAAAGGGGTTTTAACCCTTTTGTTACAGACGAGCCCTACCGAAGGGTAAAATCAGTATAAAATAGTAAAAAAGGCTGAAATGGACAATAGTTTCAAACTATAGCCCATTTCACCTACATGACACTGTTTGTCATTTATTTGGCTAAAAGCCCTATATATATATATATTTTTTTTTTTTGGTTTATAACATTTATATAAATCTAGCGGGAGAAGGAAAGTCATTTTTTTATATTTTAAATATTTAGAAAGTAAAAAGTAGAAATAGATATTTAGAAAGTAGGAAAAAATACAAAATTGTCTTGTACGGTGCTTAGTCTTATGCAGGTGATAAAAAAAAAAAAGTCTTATGTAGGTCACCTCTACCTCGCGAGCTAAGCCGCTCGCCCCCTAGAGGCACCCTTACCCTTTTCTTAAAGCATTTTACATTTTGTTCACAAAAATACCCTTTTTCGTGACCGCTAGGAGAAGTCGCTCGGGGTGCCCCGATGACCTTTATGAGAAGTTAAGAGCCCTAAGCCCACCGAGAACGGCACCTGGAGAAAAGCTTTGTTCCACTTCTCTCTCGAACTGATCGGCTCTACTTTCTGCTTCAGAGGTCATCCGTCAAGTCTTAAGCTTTAGGCGAGAGAGAGAGCGCCCGCCCTGCAAAACTTCTAGCTGGGAAGAAGTTAAGAGTTTTTCTTTCTTTCTTTAGAGAGAAGATGGACAGAAAGAAAGAGCCCTGCAGAAACTTCCAGCGTGGAAGGTAACCTTTTTTTTTTTTCTGTATTCTCTATAATTTCGCTTCAATGTTTCTTACTATCTTTCTTAAACTTATTCAATTAATCAATCAGTCGATCAGTTGACTCAAGAAAATCCAATGAGTGAGTTTTCAGTCGAGTTCTTGGTTTCGAAAAGTAATTTTGTTTGCTTCTTCCAGTTGTCAATATGGTGAACGTTGTAAGTTTCTGCATGTCACTCAACAACAACCGAAACCTAATTCCTTTGGATTCGGACAGACTGGCTCACAGTTTCAGCACACAAATCAGCAGCAGCAACAACAAAAGCCAAATCCTTTTGGGTTTGGTGTACAGAACAGTTCACAGCCGAAAGGGCCTTCTGATTCTGGTCCCAAACATCAGAATCAATTCAAGGTTTGTTAATACATACCTCCCAACAATGAATTTAAAGCCCCTATATTACCAGTGAAAAAAGGTTGAAACTAGCTCATTTTTTTCCTCATGAAACAATTTGTCAATAATATGCTTGTTTCTAATCATGTACATCTGTTACCAGCCATTTGAAAACAAGTGGAACCGTTTCTCCTCTTTAGCTCCTGCGAACTCTAGTCCATCTCCACAAGCTGATACTCAGCCCCAGGTGGCTAATCATAAGTGAGTTATCTGTTTGCAAGATATGCTTGTTTTTTTTTGTTTTTTAGCTCTGTTACTCTCTGGAAATCTTTCTTCCTTTTGCTCTATAACTCTACCAGTATGCCCTAAATAAATGTGTTTTGATATATGTGTAGGTGTACAGATCCTGAATCTTGCAAACGCCAAATTGTTGAAGATTTCGAGCATGAGAGACCACTTTGGAAGCTTACCTGCTATGGCCATTGGAAATAGTAAGTTGTTCCATTTACATCTTGCATCGATTACACCTAAATTCAGCACAAGTTCCTTGTCTAAGCCCCCTAGAGCTAGAAAAAAATCCAGCCAGGGAGCCGTTCACAAGGATAGAAAAGGAAGCTGTCGATATGCACGCCTTAATCCATGCTCTCCACTATCACCCAAATCCATCCGCCCAAGCAAGTAGTATAAAAACTTCCAATTGACATGGTCGTAGGCTTTCACCATATCAACCTTGCATAAATTACCTCCGTTCCCTGATTCTTGAATCGATACATTCATTGGCAATCGGAACTCTATCAAGCATCTGTCTACCTTTCACAAATGCTCCTTGGAATGGGGAAATAATCGATCCTATAACCTCCTTCATTCTTGTAGCTAACACCTTAGAGATGATCTTTTAGGAGCTGCCCACAAGACTGATAGGACGAAAATCCTGTAAAGAGTTGTCTCCTTTCTTCTTCGGGACTAGAGTGACGAAGATGGTATTTGAGGCCCTATCTAGAAAAGCCTCTTCTTCAAACCCCTTGACAACTTGCATGAAGTCCTGACCCACATATTTTTCTTTTAAGCTCTCCAGTTTCTTCAAACAACCACATGGCTGTCAAAGAAACTACTAATATACGCATGCTTGAGAGATTTAAAGCACAAACAAAGAAATTGGAGTTCCTTTGGTATTTCCATTTTTTCACCACTAAAGCAATAAATAATTATGGAATTTCCAAATTCAAATATACACGTTTTCCAGAAGTTTCTAATATCATATTCCAAATGTTTTTATTAATGTTTCTTTGACGTTTCTGCACATTTTCAAAATTAAAAAATACACGTTTTTATTATTGTTTCTTAAACGTTTTTGCACGCGTTTCCCAGTTTCGGGGAAACTATATCATACCCGTTTCGTAAATGCATTTTCCCTGGAAACGTCTATCAAATTTTTTTTTTGATAAGTATAATTTATCATTAAAAAAGGCCTAAACCGAACAATTACTAAAAGAGTTTTTAAGGAGGTCGAGGTGAACTATTATGACTACATCTATGCAAAAAGCGCTAATTAAAGCAAAGGAAAGTTACACAAGTGTCAGCCGTCTCTCGAGCAAATAGACTCCCAACAAAAAACGAAATATTCGAAAACTAACCCTATGCATTCTATAAATAGTTTGGACCATAAAAATAGACCCCCCTTGATGCCTAGAACGATAGCCGCCATATTTTCACTCTTTCATTCAAACACTCTCTGGTTTCGCTCCTTCCAAAGTCCAAATAATCGCGATAGATAGCATCCTCCACAAGATTCGCCCTCAATCTGAAAATGCATTAACCTTCCAACTTTGGAGGAGTTTCATCATGGATTCCGGCATGACCCATTTCATCCCAAACTCCAAGATAAAGAAAGTCCAAACCTGCCTAGCTACATCACAATGTAACAGGAGGTGATTAACTGACTCCCCATGACACCTACACATCGAACAATAATCAATAATCATGATTCCTCTTGCTCTCAAATGGTCCCAAAATTTTCTCCAAAGAAGCATCCTAAACAAAGAATGCAACCTTAGACGGTATTTTAGATCTCCATACCAAAGAAACAGGAAAGCTAATGTTGTCGGAACAATGTAACGCCTCATAAAAGGAACTCACCAAGAACAACCCTTCTTTGGTCCAAATCCACCTTCGTTCTGCGTGCCTGTCATCAATTGTACACTTTGAAGTCGGCCAAGCATGCTAGCAAGGGGCTCGATTTTCCAATCATTAAGGTTACGCCTGAATCCGAAATTCCACCTCGTTGTCTCCCCTTCCTCGATATAACAATCCTTAATAGACCAAGACTTCATCTCGGAAAGAAAATAAAGATCTGGATACTCCGTCATAAGAGAATCTACACCACACCAAGTATCCTCCCAAAATCTAATTCTGTTTCCTGAACCCACAACAAAATGAACACCTCTAGAGAAATCCGCGGAGTTCTTCAAAATTCTCCTCCAAACACTACAACCATATGTTTGACGAGCCAACCCACTTATCCACCCAAAGATCATCGTCCCATACTTACCCACTATTACTCTCCTCCATAAATTGTTATCCTCCACCCCGAACCTCCATAGCCACTTGCCCATGAGTGTTTGATTCATTACACTAATTCTCTTTATCCCTAGACCACCGTTATCCTTTGTTTTACACACAGATTTCCAATCCACCAAATGGAATATATGAGCTTCTAGTGTATCATTCCACAGAAAGTCCTTCATACGCTTTTCATTTTTTTTTTTGATAAGTATAATAAATAGGCAAACTGAATAGAATGGACTTAATCAGAATCATCCTGCCCCCTTTAGATGGGTATCTCGCTTTCCATATTGCTAATCTTTGCTCGACTCTTTCAATCATAGGATCCCACAAAACCTTGGATTTATAAGATGCCCCCAAAAGAAGACCCAGATACGTTGTTGGAAAATGCTCGATGCTGCACCCCAAAATGCCGGCCAGAGTAGTAATATCCTCCACTTCACCCACCGCATACACCTTACTCTATCAATATGGGAAACGCATTTCTTGGTAATTATGCTAAAGCCACTAAGGTAGGGGACATTGTCTACGCCTAAATACTGTACATGCCTTTTGCCAGATGGGAATTGGACATGTGGCATGGAAGTCGAAAAGTCAATAAAAGAGTCAGCGAGTCGAAGGATAATCTTGAACATTAATGTGTTCTAAGATCAAAGGCTTAGATTGTGCCACATGTGACTACCAAAGAACCTTTGATGATTGTCTGGAACAGAATTACAGCCATGAAGTTTAATAGATTTCAACAGCTATGGAATAAAAAAGACAAAATTATATAAACCAACTTGATCACAACACATGGCAATAGAAGAAAAGAGAGGACTTATCCTTTTCAAAAACTGTTTCAAAGAATCTATATTTATCTTCCAATATTCTGTGGTTGTGCTCTACCCACACTATCTATAAAATGACAAAGGAGAGCATTTTCTAGAGTACTCGGCCTCTGGAAGTGAAGGCAACAAACCATCCATAAAGAAGGCTAAACACATTCTCAGGCATCACCCTGTAAATGCCAAAATCCTTGAAAAACCTGCACCACACTACCCTAGTGAATTCATAGTGTATGAGGAGATGATCAAATGACTCGCCATTAGCTCTGCGCAGAAAACACACATTAGGAATTGTTTTACATTTGGTAATGAGATGATCCATGGTAAAAATCTTATTAAGGGATGCAATTCATGTAAAGAAGGCCACTGGAAGGAAAGATCCTATTCTATACCATTTTTACCAGAAAAGTTACCTTGAATTTGTTCCTTAGTAAATGTATGACTGAGAACTGGCTTCTTTTCTTGTACCAATGTCCATATAGTTTTTGTATCTCGACATCTTAGTTAGTGTTCCTAGTATGTATGGAATGCTGGTTGGAAGCTTGTCTACTTGACCACTACTCATCCAGATCTTGCATATTCTGTAAGCATTGTGAGTCAGTTTATGTAGGAGCCATAGGTTCCCCATTTTGAAGTTGTCAATAGAATTCTTTGATATATTAAGTGGGCCCCACTTATCAAAAAAAAAGAAAAGAAACAAACAGATCAACTTGTGAGGTCGAGGTGAACTACGCAGCCAATCACCGAATCGGAAAGGAAGCTGAGGGCCCCCAAACTAACACGCGTCC
>CM068549.1:9081499-9218999 GCA_035048495.1 Euptelea pleiosperma
TTATTGAATATATCATTATTTTAATTAAAAAAAGAGAAGACTTTCCTAAAAAAAAATGCACATTCCGTTAAAGATAGGGATACTATTATACCAACTTTAAAAATTAAAGATTATTTTAGCAACTCAAAGAGGAGATAAGAAGAAGATATTCTGAGACTAGATGCTTTTATGTTCCGTATGTAAATGATTTTCTTTGAGGAATTTCCTATTTTTCTAGAAAATATATTTAGAAAAAAAGAGTTGTAGAAAGAGTGAAGCTAGGTAAACAGTTTCAATCGTCACATGGACCAATGAAGCAGAATGGGGACTTAGCCGGATCCCCACACGGGTGACGCTTATTAACCTTCCACGTTAGACGGGTAGAATTGTTGTCCAATTAAGGAGCAATGGGCCCATGTAAGAGCGACATTCTTGGAAATTAAAGTTTCCTCTTTTCATTTATTTATTTATTTATTTATTATTATTATTATTATTATATATATATATATATATTTTTTTTTAGGTAATCATATTCAGAGTAAAACCTGTGTCACAAGATGTTGTGACGGAAGCCTGTCACAGCACTCAATACGACCCACGTGGCATACTATTAGAGGACGATGACCGTATGGATGTTTGGCCAGTCACTCGGTGGACCAGTACACAAAAAATCAGCCTGATTAGTGATTTCTAACCAATTCGATTGAAGTTATTTTCATGGGTTGATTTTAACGGTAGGAATTTGAGCATTATTGAGCGTTATTTGGGTGCAAAAATCCAAAGGCTGTAAATACTAATCAGGCTGATTTTTGGTTTGTAGGTCCACCAAGGTACTGGCCGCCAAACATCCATACGGTCAGTGACCTCTGATCGTGTGACACGTAGCTCGTATTGAGTGCTGTGACCGGCTTCCGTCACAACATCTTGTGACACAAGTTTTACTCTCATATTCGGATTACTTGGAGCACCGTGTCAATTGGAATAAAAGAAAATGAAATGAAAATGATAATTTCGTCTTCTTCGTGATCTTCGAAATTCGTGTAATATGAATATAGACCCAGGGACCACAACTAATGGCGGAGCTAGGGGACCAGTGACGACCCGACTTTAAAAGATCTATTTTAGAAAATTAGACCACCCTATTTCGAAAGCCACCGTCAAGCTCAACTGACCATCTTGTTCGGAAAGCCAAAAATTAAGACCAGCCAAAGTCAATCTCGATCCAGTTCATCCGTGGGCCCCACATTTATGACCCCCTTTATTTTTTTGTAATTCATGCAAAAAAATTGAATCGGCTTTAACTTTTCTAAAACTTATTGAAACAACTACACTAGATCTAAAAAGCGCAGAAAAAAAGAAAAAGAAAAAAATCCAGCCCCCTTTTGCTCCTGAAAGCTCTTTTCCCTTTTTATTGTTGGCTCTCAAATTCGCAACTGGCCCTGCTTGGTTCGCTGCACTGAGATGCATTTTGCACTCCTTTGAAAATGCAATGAGTGGCAATGCAGCCAGTTGCCATGGTTTTTGGGCTTCACTCGTTTGCATCTATTTGTTAAGGAGTTTGCAAGGGCTTGGCAACCACTTGCACGCCAGATCATTTGCATGACCCCAATCAATGACTTGTGATCTCAAAACTGTGGCAAGTGAGTGCATTGCATCCGATTTGCATTGAACCAAGCAGGGCTAATGGCAGCAGAGTACATGTAATCTCTTGCCACTAGGGACGATGGTAAAGCTGACCAAAATTGAATGGGAAGAAAGAAGAGATAATAAAGGGAAGTGATTGTTCTGTCCTCTATATTTTTGAAGAGGAATGCTAGCAGCTAGCCACTTATTAACGGCGTTGAGAAGCAATCATGCATCCTTGCAACGCGTAAAATGTGTTGCTTGTTAGTACTGAACACCGTTGGATTGTAAATCAGACGGTGTTTGAATCACCGAGACAAGTCGACGCAACCTTTATCTTTAGATCCCAGTTTCAATTATGCCTTTATCATCTGTACCATCCATGGATTAAGAGCAGAAAAATACCTGCTGATGCAGCATCCACACTGTCTTTCTTGGAGTCCCTGGTGTGAAGGACCAGCCTTTTTGTGTAGTTGTTGTGAGACGAGTAGAAATCTGAGAGGGCCATCGAAATGCAGCTTTGGCTACTCTTACCCACCCACGTACCCAAATCAAGAATCACCCCAACATCAACGGTAGATGTCGCATGTTGGGCGTCTGCCCTCTTACCGGACAGACTCATCAGCAAAGAGAGAAGAAAGAAAAGTAGAGAAAAATGAGGATAAGTTGTGTTCCTCATTTGAAGCTCTAATGGGTTGGTGATGGGTCCAATTCAATCCTCATTTATATAGGGACAAGGGGAGATTAAGAGATGTACTTAATGGGAAGCTCTCCGGGTGTTTTTAATGAGAAACTATTCTATATATGCTTCTTTCTTCTATCATCGTATGCTCTACACATATTCAGAGTACATACGCATCAATCCGGACCATCCTATTAATGAGTTATCTGAATCAAGCAGCACCAATCAGACGGTCCTATTTGTTCAATCAATCACTTTCTATTGCCGGTGGGGACTACTGGGATGTTTGGGCCTGCCTACAGACCAAAAATTAGCTTGATTAGTGATTTCTAAGCGTTGGATTGGATTCATTTTTCATGGGTTAGTTTTAAACCATGGAATTTGAGCGTTATTGACCATTATTTGGGTACAAAGATCCAAAGTTTTGAAATTTCAGCCCGATTTTTAGTTTGTTTGTCAACCTAGGTATTAGCCAAACCAAGGTTTAAAGGAGGCCATTTTAACGGTTAAACGGACTGGGGGCGTTACCGTTTAAACGGCCGTTAAAACGGATTGAAACGGTCAGGGGCAAAAATGGAAAAAAACAGAATTAAACGGATTTTAACGGTTTTAACGATTTTAACGGAAAAAGTGGCGTTGAAATTCAAATTTTAAAATTTGAAAATTAAAAAAAAATGGAATTTAACGGATTTTAACGGAAATTAAACGGATTTTAACGGAATTAAACGGTTTTAACGGCCGTTTTTTTTACAAATTTTTTTGAAATTAAATGGCTGTTTAAACAATTTTAACGGCCGTTAAAACAAAAAAAACGGTCGTTTTTTTCAAAACCGATAAAATGGGTTGGCTTGGGGCGTTACCGTTTAAACGGCCGTTTTTAAAACCATGAGCCAAACATCCTTACGGGTCAGCGTCCTCTAAGAGTGTGCAACGTGGCACAAATTGTGGCTGATCACTGGTCAGCAATTTGCTGCCCGGCGGTACTCAAGAGAGGTACCTTTGTCGTGAAGCAGGCTATCAATAGAATATGCGGTATTGAATTTTGACGTAAGAGTCTGGAATCTCTCAATGGAAATGTACTGTAAGTGGAGAGCGCGTATTCCTTAGGTCGAGACCGTTGGATAGTCCTCGGATTCAGGAAACACGAATCCCAAAGAGAAATCACGGTAGGTGATGTTTGACTTCGCTGATAATTAAATAATTCATTAAAATATGAAGAAAATTTGTAACTTATGTGTGGTCTTATTCCAAAGGATCTGACTTTTTGCTGTAAAGTGTAAACGTATCACGCGGCAACTAATTGGACTTGGTCTTCTTTATACGGGTGTGAATTGTTAACTTCATTCCCAGTGAGTAAAACTTCTATCACACAAAATTGTAAATCACACAAAACACAGCCAATGAGTTCTCGGCACGTACACAAGTACTTTTGCAACGTACCCATGTGCATTTGCTTTTTAGCTGTACGTGCCGAGAACTCATTGGCTGTGTTTTGTGTGACTTGCAATCCCTTTGTGACAGAAGTTTTACTCCATTCCAGTCGGTGTTCCGCTTGAATCCCTTTGACTTTGTTTACACGACGAATGTCAAAGACTTTGATCAGGGACGTTCGTATGACACGAGCCAGGTGGAACACTCATAGAGACCACTGACCATATGGATGTTTGGCCCATTCTTTTATTGATCTAGCTACAAATAAAAAATCAGCCTGATTGGTGATTTCTATCCATTGGATCTGTCCTTGGGACTGAAAAGTTTGAAGTCCCCTCCCAAAATGTTTGACACGTAACCCAAGGCCTAAACCCAACCCATGTTAAGTCCTTGGTTAGTTGGTTAAGGGTTGTCACGCCCCGAATCCGGATACCCAGATACGACCCGAAAATCCATGGATCGACCCGTACCCGAACCCAGAAGTGATCCATGAATGTCCCCTAGTGGTCCAATTAGGTCAATTAGACTACTAAGGTTCATTCGAAAACCCACTAAGAAAAAAAAGAAGAATAGATGTATGTAGGAAACAAATAATTTAAATAATTTATAATTCAAATAATTCAATCAATCAACTAAATGTGAAGAGATGGAAGTGAGAACATGCTCTCAATCAAAGGCTTACATGCCCGTGAAAATAAATAAATAATGTTATAAAATAATCAAATACAACTTTCTAAAGTGTGGGATCGACTCCCAAATCCTCGCCGATCTCCTCGAATGCACCGGAGTCTTTCGTCTCAAAACCATCTCACGTACTCGACTCCTCAAAATCTGAAAATGGTATCGGTGTAGCACCGTGAGCCGAGGCCCAGTAATACAACAGTGTGCATGGTATGATATCATACTATACAAGTTTTTTAATCAAGGTATGCATCTCAATCGTATAATAAAGATGGCATGAATATGAGGATGAATGCAGATGAGTAAGTACGGGATGCAAATGCAACTAGTACCCATAACCACATAGGGTCTCCATCTCCTTCCCGCACTGGGAGCGGTCTCATCGACCCATCTGCAGGATATAATAACGTCTGGGGCCTTTCACCCTAGGGTACCGAACCCTGATTAATTGATAAAACCAATATAAACGTATATAATATACTTCAACCTCGTTCCCTTATGCACCCCTTATATGAAATGACGTGATGATCATGGTATGACAACAAGATGTACTAGGGTTACATGACATAAGCACACATGTATTTAACATTTAAATAAAAATATAAAATGAACCAATGATCATTAAGAGTAATAATATGGGAACGAATTAGGGTTAACCATGAATAACATGTAACAATCACCGAAGGTCACGATCAACACGGATGAATAATATAAGCGGAAATCACAAGACAATCCAACACACCATGGCCGAACCCTATGAGGGATCTATGACACAAGGTCGAACCCTAAAGAGGGATCCAAGACACTTGGCCGAACCCTATGAGGGATCCAAGACACATGGGTGGGATCCCCATGCATACAAGTATAGGTCGAACCATCTAGGTATAATAGTCAATAAGACATGACCAAATATCACAATCAACATCGATAAATAATATAAGTGAAAATCGTAAGAGAATCCAACACGCCATTGCCGAACTCTATGAGGGATCCATGACACAAGGTCGAACCCTAAAGAGGGATCCAAGACGCTTGGCCGAACCCTATGAGAGATCCAAGACACATGGGTGGGATCCCTATACATACAGGTATAGGTCAAACCATCTAGGGTTTAGTCAAACAACAAGGTTAAAACCTTAATAGTTAATAATCATGACCGAACCACGAACAATTAATAGGTTTTTACAAAAAAAATGTACTGCATTATAAAAATCATAACTGAATAAATATGAATTAGAAAAATATAAACTCAATAGATTTAAAAACTAGATTTATAGAGGTTTTAGAAAAAAATAAATAAAAAAATATTCAGATTCAAAATATAGGTCAAAACTCTTAATTAATTGGGCCGGACAGAATCTGGGATACAGAAAAGTCCCGCACATTGTAAAAGTTATAACTAAATAAATAATTATTAGAAAAATACAAACTCAATTAATTTGAAAAATAAATTCATATAAATATCTATGAAAAATAATTAAAAAATATTTAGATTAAAAATATAGATCGAAATCCCAAGTGAAGTGGACCGTATAAAATCTGAAATTCTGAGTTTTATAGAAAAGTCCAGCACGTTTGAAAAATCATAACTTAATCAATATAAATCAGAAAAATACAAACTCAAAGGTTCTAGAAACTAGATTGATAGAGGTATCTGTGAAAAATAATTAGAAAAATATTTAGGTTAAAAATATAGATCGAAATCTCAAGTAAAATGGACCGTGTAAAATCTAAAATTCTGGGTTTTACAGAAAAGTTCAATACGTTTGAAAAATCATAACTTAATCAATACAGATGAGAAAAATATAAACTCAAAGGTTATAGAAACTAGATTGATAGAGGTATCTGTTAAAAATAATTAGAAAAATATTTAGATTAAAACTATAGATCGAAATCTCAGGTAAAGTGGACCGTGTAAAATCTAAAATTCTGTGCTTTACAGAAAAGTCCAGCATGTTTGAAAAATCATAACTTAATCAATAAAAATCAGAAAAATATAAACTCAAAGGTTCTAGAAACTAGATTGATAGAGGTATCCATGAAAAATAATTAGAAAAATATTTAGGTTAAAAATATAGATCGAAATCCTAAGTGAATCGGACCGTGTAAAATCTAAAATTCTGGGTTTTTTGGTAAAGTCATACAACTTAGAAAAATCATAACTTAATCAATAAAAATCAGAAAAATATAAACTAAACGGTTTTGAAAAATAGATTCACAGAGGTATTTAGAAAAAATAATTATAAAAATATTTTAATTATGAAAATACAACGAAAATGATAAAGAACATAATCATCCGTTATAGGTACAAAATAGACGATGGCCCAACCCATCATGGTGGCCCAAAATAAAGATGAACCCAATAAGAATAAAATAAATATTGTTGAAATTAATTTATAATGAGTATCAACCATTATCTAATGAAAGAGAAACAGAATCTTGAAGAAAAACAAGTATAGGATGGATCAAGCGCATTTACTTCAAGGTTTCTTGAACTTTAATGAAAATCAAAAGTTTCTTCAAATTTGAAAGTCGTCGGATCGTCCTCTCCTCGGAGTATGTTCTTCAAATCGGAGTCCCCGTCAATTCTCCCTTCTTGCTTGAGTGCGATCGGTCCCCGAATGAAGGTTTAATAGGGCTTTCTCTTTTCTTCAATAAAGTTGGGTTTGTGAAAGCTTCTAAAGCTTTAGGGTTTTTAACAAATAGGTTTAGGGAAGGATTAGGGTTTCTATTTTGTTGAAATTCGTAACTAGCAAAGGGATGACTTTTTCAACCTTCAAAAACTTATATTTTACACTATGAATGGGTTAGGAATGGGCCCAAGGCCCATATACATCAATAGGCTTCATTTAAGAATATTATTAAGCCCAAAAGGCTTCTAGATTGGCCATACGGCCCCACCCAACAATCATAACACAAATAATTATAAATTAATTCAATCAAACTATATTATATAATTTAAAAATCCATACAATAAGGTATTGACACATGTCACACACACAAATCATAAAAACGTTCAAAACTCTAGAAAAGTGTCAAATGACATCGGAATGACCCGAAAGTGATTTGCGGATCCCACGCTTATTAAATAAATAAAATATAATTAAATATTATTTTTGAAAAATATGCGAATGGTAGGAAGTTCAAAAATTATAAAAATACTATTTTTGTCAAAATCTCCCAAAATCTCCCGCTAGGGTTTTCATGTCTCAAGAAAGGTTTCAAATTTCACAGGTAAGTTGGTAAGGATAAAATAGGAATATTTTTGGTGTCTCGGGCCCACAAAATAATTTTTTTATAAAAGTTTTGGAATGTTAGCTGGGGAAAGAAAAAGTCCCCTGTAAATTATGGTTCATTATTTTTAGCAAGAATTTAGCCCTAAAGAGCAAGTTTCAAAAATAGTAGGTTTTTCAAAGTTGTCAGAACGAAACCAAATTAAATACACATACTCATACATGATATTAAACAATAAAAATAATAATAAGAGTCTGAAAAAGTTTCAGGTTTTCATTATTAGGTGAATTTACCATAATACCCTAGAATTCGGATACCCAGATACGACCCGAAAATCCGTGGATCGACCCGTACCCGAACCCAGAGGTGATCCATGAATGTCCCCTAGTGGTCCAATTATGTCAATTAGACTACTAAGGTTCATTCGAAAACCTACTAAGTAAAAAAAAATAGAGTCTAGATGTAGAAAACAAATAATTAAAATAATTCATAACTCAAACAATTCAATCAATCAACTAAATGTGGAGAGATGGAAGTGAGAACATGCTCTCAATCAAAGGCTTACATGCCCGTGAAAATAAATAAATAATGTTATAAAATAATCAAATACAACTTTCTAAAGTATGGGATCGACTCCCAAATCCTCGCCGATCTCCTCGAATGCACCGGAGTCTTTCGTCTCAAAATCATCTCACGTACCCGGCTCCTCAAAATCTGAAAATGGTATCGGTGTAGCACCGTAAGCCGAGGCCCAGTAATACAACAGTGTGCATGGTATGATATCATACTATAAAAGTTTTTAACCAAGCTATGCATCTCAATCATATAATAACGATGACATGAATATGAGGGTGAATGCAAGTAAGTACGGGATGCAAATGCAACTAGTACCCATAACCACATAGGGTCTCCATCTCCTTTCCGCACTGGGAGCGATCTCATCGACCCATCTGCAGGATATAATAACGTCTGGGGCCTTTCACCCTAGGGTACCGAACCCTGATTAATTGATAAAACCAATATAAACGTATATAATATACTTCAACCCCGTTCCCTTATGCACCCCTTATATGAAATGACGTGATGATCATGGTATGACAACAAGATGTACTAGGGTTACATGACATAAGCACACATGTATTTAACATTTAAATAAAAATATAAAAAGAACCAATGATCATTAAGAATAATAATATGGAAACGAATTAGGGTTAACCATGAATAACATGTAACAATCATCGAAGGTCACGATCAACACGGATGAATAATATAAGTGGAAATCACAAGACAATCTAACACACCATGGCCGAACCCTATGAGGGATCCATGACACAAGGTCGAACCCTAAAGAGGGATCCAAGACACTTGGCCGAACCCTATGAGGGATCCAAGACACATGGGTGGGATCCCCATGCATATACAAGTATAGGTCGAACCATCTAAGTATAATAGTCAATAAGACATGATCAAATATCACAATCAACATCGATGAATAATATAAGTGAAAATCGCAAGAGAATTCAACACGCCATGGCCGAACTCTATGAGGGATCCATGACACAAGGTCGAACCCTAAATAGGGATCCAAGACACTTGGCCGAACCCTATGAGAGATTTAAGACACATGGGTGGGATCCCTATGCATACAGGTATAGGTCAAACCATCTAGGGTTTAGTCAAACAACAAGGTTAAAACTTTAATAGTTAATAATCATGACCGAACCACTAACAATTAATAAGTTTTTTACAAAAAAAGTACTACATTATAAAAATCATAACTAAATAAATATGAATTAGAAAAGTATAAACTCAATGGATTAAAAAACTAGATTCACAGAGGTTTTTAGAAAAAAGAAATAGAAAAATATTTAGATTCAAAATATGGGTCGAAACCCTTAATGAAATGGGTCGGACAGAACTTGGGATTCTGGGTTTTACAGAAAAGTCTAGCACATTTAAAAACTCATAACTTAATCAATACATATCAGAAAAATAGAAACTCAAGGGTTATAAAAACTAAATTGATAGAGGTATCTATGAAAAATAATTAAAAAAATATTTAGATTAAAAATATAGATCGAAATCTCAAGTGAAGTGGACAGTGTAAAATTTGAAATTCTGGGTTTTACAGAAAAATCCAGCACGTTTGAAAAATCATAACTTAATCAGAAAAATATAAACGCAAAGGTTCTAGAAACTAGATTGATAGAGGTATCTGTGAAAAATAATTAAAAAAATATTTAGGTTAAAAATATAGATCGAAATCTCAGGTAAAGTAGACCGTATAAAATCTGAAATTCTGGGTTTTATAGAAAAGTCCAGCACGTTTGAAAAATCATAACTTAATCAATACAAATTAGAAAAATATAAACTCAAGGGTTCTAGAAACTAGATTGATAGAGGTATCCAAGAAAAATAATAAGAAAAATATTTAAATTAAAAACATAGATCGAAATCCCAAGTGAATCAAACCGTGTAAAATTTGAAATTCTGGGTTTTACAGAAAAGTCAAGCACGTTTGAAAAATCATAACTTAATCAATACAAATTAGAAAAATATAAACTCAAAGGTTCTAGAAACTAGATTGATAGAGGTATCCATGAAAAATAATTAGAAAAATATTTAGGTTAAAAATATAGATCGAAATCCCAAGTGAATCGGACCGTGTAAAATCTAAAATTCTGGGTTTTTTGGTAAAGTCATACAACTTAGAAAAATCATAACTTAATCAATAAAAATCAGAAAAATACAAACTAAACGGTTTTGAAAAATAGATTCAAAGAGGTATTTAAAAAAAATAATTATAAAAATATTTAAATTATAAAAATATAACGAAAATGATAAAGTACATAATCATCCGTTATAGGTACAAAATAGACCATGGCCCAACCCATCATGGTGGCCCAAAATAAAGATCAACCCAATAAGAATAAAATAAATATTATTGAAATTAATTTATAATGAGTATCAACCATTATCTAATGAAAGAGAAATAAAATCTTGAAGAAAAATAAGTATAGGATGGATCAAGCGCACTTACCTTAAGATTTCTTGAATTTTAATGAAAATCAAAAGTTTCTTCAAATTTGAAAGTCGTCGGATCGTCCTCTACTCGGGATATGTTTTTCCATTCAGAGTCTCCGTCAATTCTCCCTTCTTGCTCGAGTGCGATCGGTGCCCAGATGAAGGTTTAATAGAGCTTTCTCTATTCTTCAATGGAATTGGGTTTGTGAAAGCTTCTAAAGCTTTAGGTTTTCATAAATAAGTTTAGGGAATGATTAGGATTTCTATTTTGTTGAAATTCGTAACTATCAAAGAGATGACTTTTTCAAGCCTCAAAAATTTATATTTTACACTACTAATGGGTTAGAAATGGGCCCAAGGCCCATATACATCAATAGGCTTCATTTAAGAATATTATTAAGCCCAAAAGGCTTCTAGATTGGCTATACGGGCCCACCCAACAATCATAACACAAATAATTATTAATTAAACTATATTATATAATTTAAAAGTTCATTCAACAAGGTATTGACACATGTCACATACATAAATCATAAAAAATAGTCTAATACATAAAAATCATAAAAATGTTCAAAACACTGGAAAAATGTCAAATGACATCCGAATGTCCTGAAAGTGATTCGCGGGTCCCACACTCCTATTAAATAAATAAAATATAATTAAATATTAATTTTTGAAAATATAAGAATTGTGGAAAAGTTCAAAATTTATAAAATACTATTTTTGTCAAAATCTCCCGAAATCTCCTGTTAGGGTTTTCATGTGTCAGGAAAGGTTTTAAATTTCACAGGTAAGTTAGTAATGATAAAATAGGAATATTTTTGGTGTCTCGGGCCCATAAAATAATTTTTGTATAAAAGTTCTAGAATGTTAGCTGGGGAAAGAAAAAGTCCTCTGCAAGTTATGATTCATTATTTTTAGTAGGAATTTAGCCCTAAAGAGCGAGTTTCAAAAATAGCAGGTTTTTTTCAAAGTTGTCAGAATGAACTCAAATTAAATACACATACTCATACATGATATTAAACAATAAAAATAATAATAAGAGTCTGAAAAAGTTTCAGGTTTTCATTATTAGGTGAATTTACCATAATACCCTAGAACGAAAGTTCAGGGTATTACACTTGCAGTCCCCACAGGATAGCAAAATATTTCTCCCTCCTAACATCCATACGGTCCACGTGGCTCATATGGATCGAAGACATCCTGATAAAAAAGTGGACTCAAGTACCATCATGAGGGTAACGGCTGTTACATATAATTAAGTTGATTTTTTATTTGGCCAAATCTTTGATGAGCCAAAGAATACCTTGTGCCAATCTCAAAACGAGTTACCTTTGCAACCGGTTTCTTAATGACATTAGCCCCTAATTTACTAAAATACACTCAAATTTTATTTTATTAATTTTTTATTAAAGAAGAAAAGATGTATATTGATCGATAAATCCGAATAAAACCAAGAATATAACTAGAGAAAAGAAAGATGCCAGGAATCGGGGAAAGGATTTAATAGGATATATCACCTCAGGATCTCAAGTTCACTTATCCTGGAGTAATTCCAGCACATCCAAACTAGAAAATCATTTATCCCAGTTAAAACCAAGAGAACCCGAACCCCTGTGAGCTCTAATGAACTTTTGATTGGAAATTTACAATACAAAATATTCTTAATTGACTCGTAAAGTGGTGATATCGACTCCTATAATCGATCAACGTGCAGTACTTACTAAATAACTATAGATCGATCAAGACTTTTTATAGCGACAAGTCTTTATTACTGTTAATAAATTTTGCCAAACATTTAGTAACTTCTGATTTTCCATGGGTGTTATTAGTAATTACTTAATTTTTTGACTAAAATCTTACTACAGTAGATAGATAAAGTTCCACTAATACATTCAAAACGTTACTAGAAGTTACAAAACAAGATTACATATTTTGTTTATTATTACTTTATTTATTGGCATGTATATTTATTAAAGAAGTCGATCAACATGTAGTATTTATTAAATACATGTTGAACAATACTTTTTACTGCGACGAGTCTTTATTAATGTTGTAATTGTTGCCAAAGTTTTAATGTAATACCCTAAGATATAAATATTTTGATAGTAAGCTACATTTGAGATATAACTCCTATTATTTTTAAAATTATTCAATTTTTTGTCTTTTATGTAAGGTATAGATTTTTGTGTTGGTTAATCCCGTATGACAAAACATGTGTTGGTAACCTCTCTAGTTTGCGAGTAGTTAGGAGTCGATTGGTTAAGTTTCCTCACTGAAGACTATTAGACAGATGATCAGAAGAGTGATACATTAGAAGATTCAAAGCTTCAATTGATCAACACACCATTAGGTTGGTAAGTGACTTAGATACTATAGAAATATGGTTGAGAATCCTGAAAATCATGAAAAACTAAGTCATAGTAGCAAGGGGAACTTTTCGGAGCAATTCGGGGCTTACCAGGCAACTTTTGGATAGTCCAATTAATATGCTGAAAAGTCTAATCGATCTAATGATTGGACTTGTACTGACAGAACTAAAATTGTTGCCCGAACAATCCAATCGATTAAACAGAGACTCTAATCGATTAGACCTTGAGTACAATCGATTGGACACTAAGTACAATTGATTGGACTTGCCCTGAAAGAAAAATAATTGGTACATGTTATGTCCAATCGATTGGACTTTTGCCCAATCGATTGGACTGACGAAAGATGGGTTTTTAAAACTCTAAAATTGTCAAAATTGCCCCCAATTAGTTCTATTTCTCTAGGACTCTTGCTTTACTATAAATATAACCTTTTAAATTCAAAACCTAGGACTTCTAAGCCATCCAAGCCCATATAAAACAAAGGAAAAAACCTAAAGATCCAAGAGCTTCCATTGTTGATTGAAGCTTAATTTTTGCTCTTGGATGCTCAAGATCTTGATCAAGTAAGTTTTATTCTTTTGATCTTAAGTGAAGAAAAATGTTGATCTCTTCATGGTTGAATCTATTTCTTCTATGAAGGATTAAACACATTCGTTTATTCTATTACATTTCTGTTAGTTGCCCCACCATGTGGATTCGGTGTGAACTTGTGTGTGGACCGAGTTGGTTGTGATTCGAGATCAAACCCTGAAGGCGTTTCATGCGGTTCAGAACGTGAAGATATAAGGCGACGTGGTAAATCGACTACTGAAGCTCGTGTGGAGTTGGATTCAGTTGTGAGTCATAGCGTGAGTAACTGTCTGTATCTCTATCTTCTATTAGTATTGTGATTTCGACTGGAAGTGGTCCCGAGGTTTTTCTTAGTTGGGTTTTCCTCGTAAAAATCGTGTGTCTATTGCTTTATTGATTTTATTGTGTTATTGGCTGAACAAATTTATGAAAATTATATTTCTAGTATTGTTGACAATGAAATGTGGATCGCAATGAAAATCATGACCAAGGGACACGAAGACTAACTATCAGAGTCAAAGTCAACTGCAAGGTAGTATACCGATCAGAGCAGAAGACTTGGATAGGGCATTTTTCCTGAAGATATGATCATATACGGTTGTATAGAAGATAAGAGTACACAACCTTATTTAGTCAGAAGTAGCACAACTAGTGCGAATTTCAAGAAAAATGAAGATGGTCAGTCTTGAACAGAACCAGCCAAAATCTTCAGGAAGTAGCTACATACGGTTGTGTAAAACATAGGGATACACAACCGTATGCCCTCAGATTTGATAGATCAAGGTTGGATTTTTGCATAAATAGCATGTATTGATTTTTGAGCCAACTACCCACAGATCAGAGAAACTAATTGGATACGGTTGTGTAGGAAGAAAAGCTACACAATAGTATGGAGTCAGATCTGGAAGATCTACGGCCAAAAATGAGAAAAAGCACATGTGCCCTTTTCCTCGAGATCTGCACAGTGGGATGAAAAACTATTCACATACGGTTGTATAGGACATCCTCCTACACAACCGTATGCAATTACATTTCTAAAAATACCCCTCATACTTTTAGAAAAGCGCATATGCCATTTTCCACGAAAAGCGTGCAGAATCTACCAGAATTAATGGCGTACAGTTGTGTAGCACCCTTGACTACACAATCGTATGTGGTTACTTTTTTAAGGTTGTTTATATTTATTCATTATTTTAATCTTTTTTCCCTATAAAGGTGAGTCTGCAACATGTGCAGACCCCTTCCCAGAACTCTATAAATAGAAGATGATATTTGAAAGAAGAATTTTCCGCGTCGTCAATTCGGAAACCCTAACTTCAACAATATTTGTAAAATCCGATTATCTGCAAAATGTAACTTGTATAGCAGTACGTGTCGGATGTCGATCCGCACTCGATGTGAGTTAGTACAATAAGGAATTAAAACTGACAAATAATATACAGAGAGAAATGAGAATGGTGGAAGAGATGAGAAGGGCGAGTCGATTTAAAAACAACATTCATTTGAGATTCAGAACACCAAAATATCAAAAACAACTTCATTAATCATCAAAGAGTGCGTACATAAATCAAAATAACAGAAATAAAGAAAGCATGTAAGAAAGCATGTAAAGGGATGAGAGATGAAGAGGTAAGGGAAAGAAACGTCCATTGAAATCTCAGAGCTAAGGGCGCTACCGATCAAGAAGAGGATCGTCCAAGACTCCGATGAATGCTTCAATCGTGGAGAAGGGTTTTGACAGAGAAGCATCCCATGACCTTTGGAGCTAAGGGCGCTATCGATCAAGAAGAGGACCGTCCAAATTTCATGGAATGCTACTCAATCGTGGAATCCACATCGACTCTTACCGGCCGACAAGGTAGATGTGAATTGGCTAATGTACTATAATGTGCCCTAAAAAGCTCACCTTTTCACTCGCCGAAAGGAGTCGGACAAGTGAATAGGCGATCGGCCTGAGAAAGTAGTGAGAGGATCTAGAGAGAGAAAATAGACTTAGAAAGAGAAATCTCAATCTAGAGAGAGAACATGGGATTAGGGATGTCACGCCCCTTCCATGTTGTCTAGAGAGAGAAAGTGAGAGAAACTAGGTAGAGAGAGAAAGTCACTAACTCTAGAAAGAGAAAGTGAGGGTTTAGACACAGGTTTAGGGATGAGACGTCCCTTCCATGTCCGTTAGAGAAAGAGAGAGAGAAACTAGGATTTCTAGAGAGAGACATCTCACTCTAGAGAGAGCAAATAGAATGTAGAGAGAGAAAGTAGAGAAAGAGAACATGGAATTAGGGATGTCACTTCCCGTCCATGTCATTTAGAGAGAGAGGAGATCTAGAGAGAGAAAGTAGTTTTAGAGAGAGAAACTAGGATTTCTAGAGAGAGGAGAAACCCTAGAGAGAGAAAGTGAGAGAAGATAGAGAAAATACCTCGTAGTACTTACCATTGAGTGACCGGAGTGCATCGGGACCAGGATGTGGTCGGAGTGGTGAAGATCGACCCATGGCAATGGTCCAAGATCAGCCAATGATGGTCGGCCAAGAAAACATTGGCCATGGAAGATGAGAGTGGTGTGGCTTTCGGTAGGCTTTGGTGGTGCACACAACTTACCCTTAGAGCACAGGCTGGTTTGAAGAGGAGATGGTGGGAGTATGCACAGCCTTGCTGTCCATGGGAGAAAACATGGGCTGTTCTCTATGGCATGGAGGCATACGGGCCAGCCTTTGATGGAGAGAAGACCAAGGAGGTTTCAGACCTACTGATCATCTAGCAGCTCGTGAATGAATGACTCCAACAGATCGTGGAGACTAATGTTGCTGGCTCGTATCGGACCAATGAATGGTGAAGATGATAACAACGAGAAGCTCTCAGTTTGAAGCATGGAGATGGAGTGCAGGTTGTAAAAAGTGAAGCCGTAATGGCTTGTTGGTGCATCACGCACACAATCAGGGAATGGAGAAGGTGGTACCTGCAGGTTCCCTTGACCACATTGTAGATCTCCCACTAATGGAGAAGGCAATGGTGGCATGTAGATAGAACTGGCCAATGAGGAGATGAGGTGCAGGTCGTGCCTGCCAGCATGATGAAAGGGATCCACGGTGCACCTGTGTTGCTGGTTGTGAGAGGGGAAGAGATCCACGGTAGAGGTGCAGACCGACAGGAGGCACGCCAGATACATGGTGGTGTGATGGCTGTGGTGGAAATGCAGCAGCTCCAAGAGGGAGGAGCAGATCGCCGGCATTAATGGAGGGATAACGAAGGCCAAGAAGAGGCCGTGATGGCCGTAATTATTGGCTGGAGGGGAAACACGGTGGAGAAAGATGAAGCAAACAGTGGTGAAGATGTTGCTGCAATTTACAGCCAAGTTCGCCGGAGTTTGGAGAAGAGTTGCAATGGAGATGAGCAGCAAGGTGTTGGGTCCGTTTCTTGACAGGAGAAGGGAGGAGAACGTGGAATGGGGGAACCCAACTTGCAGGTGTGGTGGCAGGAGAGATGAGCGCCAAGAGAGGGAGTTACAACGGTGTTGAGGGAGAAGATGAACAGTGGCTGAGGACGGTGGTGGCTAGTGGTGGAGAGCACCGTTTTGAAGTGTTCACCGTCCAGGGAGAGGAATGGTGGTAGGAGACGAACCAGGTTGCAGGTTGCAACTCGGTGGAAATGGAGAAAGCAGCAACTACGTAGAGATCCCGTAAAGGGAGGCTGCAACAGTGGGAGGAGATGCCGGAAAATGAGGACTGCAACTCCGTTGCTGCCCAAACCAGTGGTGGAGATGACGGACTCCAGCACATGGACAACCCAGTCCGTGGAAAGCAAGGAGCATGATCTGGAGTTGCAAGTGGGTTGTGCATGGCCTGTTCTAGAGAAGGTTGGAGGAAGCAAAGCTGGTAGAGGAGGTGCAGACCGTGAAGAAGATGAAGGTGTGGCTGTTGGAGAGGTTGCTGGTTGCCGAAAGAAGAAGGAGGAGATGGCCGGTTCTCCTCCCAAAGGAGGAGCCGATTGCTCCTCTCAAGTCTGTCCAAGCCAGTTAGAACGTGGGGGAGATAGATGGAAGAAAGGAATGTGGTGGCTCCCATTGTGCTCTCCCAACGAGAGACCGTGTGAGAGAGAAGTGAGAGAGAATCAGATGTGAGGGAAAGAGAGGGTGAGATATATCGTGGGTTAGAGGTTAAGGGGATGAGAGAAATGAAGAGAGAGAAATGGTCAAGGAAGACCAATTCTCTCACATTCATGATGTTGTTAGAAAAGTAGGGGAGTTAGTTGTAGGATTAGAGGGATCCACGTGGTTTATTGAGGGGAAATGGTCACGGGAGACTGTTTCTCCCTCATTCCAACGACAATGAAGCCGTGGGGTTGAGAAGTTAGGAATGGAGGGAATAAACGATCTTGGCCATAGGATTAGAGCTTGAGTTGGGCCTATTCACTGGGCTTCTCAAGTGGGCCCTTTGGCCACTAAGATGGGGTCGAGATTGGCGAAGGCCATGGGGGTCCAAAGAATGCCAGTGAGCCATGGGCCATGGGCCATGGGATGAATGAGTGGATCGATGATTTGGTTAGTCCCAAGATTGGTGAACCGTCGGATCTGGAGAGATCCAACAGTCCAATGAGCGATCTAACGGTCCGATTGAAAATCTAACGGTGGAAAAGCTATGGGAGATGGGATAGAACTAGAGGAGAGGAGATCGAAGGTTAGGATGATCGATCTGAGGATTGGGGTAGTCGATCTGAGGATTGGACGGGGGATATAATGATCTAATGGTAGGATGATATGATCTAAGGGTTAGAACGGATGATCGGATGGTCAAATGGATGATCGGGTGGTGAGATGGGGGTAATTAGAGAGATGGAAGAGAGAGGGGAGAGAAAATGATACAAAATAAATGCAAAAGAGCTGGCGGAGGGTCTTGAACCCTGATCTTCAATGTAATCTTTAGTTGGCTTCACCAATCATGTAAGCCATCTTTGAGTCTTCAGCTTTGCCTCTCTCTTGGTCTTTATTTGGCTCTACGATCCTCTGACTTGACCCGTACTTGGCCTGTATCTTCTAGTCATAGCCTGATGGCTCTTTTAAGCTTTGATATTAGGCTTCTATGGTTGATCGTCGGTCCGCAAGTCTTGAGAATTGCCTGATCGGGTTTCCTACAATAACGAAAAGCGCGTAATGAGACTTAATCGAAATGGCTTCATATCTAGACTTCCAGAAATGCGTTTAAAGCATGCAAATATACCATTTCGTCCAGAAAAGTGTATTCTACGCAATGAAAGAGACTCTTCCGTAGAAAAGTGTATAAATGGGAAGTTTAACATAGGAGAGTGTGATAACGCTAAAGGATAATGGCTTAAAATAAGCACTTTTAAGCGAATATCACAACCCCCAACCAGCATATTGCCAATCCTTGGCAATTAGTGCGAAATAAATGAGCTTAAAAGGTCTCTGCACATGCTGTACACTTTTTCATATTAGCTCAGGGAAAACACCGTTCGTCAAATTATCATATGGATGCAAAAACAGTTACAAGCTAGCAGATAGTCATGAAGTTTTGACAAGACTACAGACTGATAATCATGACCCAGAATAGTCAGACTCGACGTGTGTGTGTGGTCAACATTCTCATTATCCGTCAGTAAAGAGTTCTATATCACCTAAGAGATTGTATGCCTTGACCTCAAATCTCACTTGTAAAACACTCAGAAATGATCACTCGTCAGTGGTTTTATTTCTTTTCTCTCAATTTATATGTGAGGAGACATATTGATAAAAACAAATATCTCACATATATATTATTTTGAAGGAAGGACATTTTTAACAGAAGAAGATCTCATGAAAGGAATATCATTTTACTCGGGAACGTTAGGTCAAACTCTATAGCTTCTCTTTCTCCACTCTCCACATTTTATGATCGTGCTATCCTAGAATCAAGTAGGACTTTCATGAGTTGTAATGAGGCTTAGGTCAGGTGTAGAAAAATAAGGGGATACAGGATTTCAAAAGCTTCTGAGAGGATATCTCAATTTTCTTGTATTTTCCTATGGGTATAGCACCATTATCTGTTTCTTTCCCTTCTTTTGTATTTTTCTATTTTTCTCGATATTTTTGAGACTGCTCATTTTTGTTTTCGGCTCTTTTCTATACTTTCTTTTCATCTTTTCTTCTCAGTTTGAACCACTTGTCTTTTTCTTGACTTTTCTTTTCATAGTATACCCATAACAATCATTTCTCTATCCTTAGGGTCGCGAGTCATACTTCGTAACTGGATTGGGTTATAGGTTAATGGGCTTTAACAAGGAAAGGCTTTTTATAAAGGCTCCTGAGGGTTTCAAACGGTAGAGATTTAAGGTAAACTAAAAAGGCTGAAAGGTTTAAAAAGATGGCCTAAATCATTTTCTCGGGTTTACACTCTCATGTAACATGTTTTGAATGGATATAGAAAAAGGTTCTGTCGTAATAATCCAATTTTGATGTTGTTCCGAGTTCCATGATCAATACAAAGGATAATGAGATCTCTCAACGAAATATTGCGGACATGAAGAAATAGTGAGTCATCTTGTGACTCAGAATTGTAGTATAACCCTCTGAAATGATGAAAGGCTCGAAAGCGTACTGGGTTAGGTCTCCACAAATATTCTTCTAGGATCTTTAGAGATTCTAAACTTAAGATGACTCTGATAATGAATGTGTACAATTTGTGCCAAATCTGAGTTTTTCAAAGTTTTCAAATCTGCTGTAGTCACGCTTGACTTGACTCAAAGCTAGCATGTAACACGGAAAATGTCATGCTTTATAAAATGATTTCATGGATATTTTTAACTAATCAAAGTCAGGGTATTTGACACATTTTGAAAGTTCTAGAAAACATTGAAAATCATCGGAAAACACCCAAAAACACAATTGTTTTTTTTATTTTTATTTTTATTTTTTATTTTTTTATTTTTTATTTTTTTATTTTTTATTTTTTTGGAATTTTATCAAAATGAAAACATGAGTTTTGGTAAATACCCACCCCCAACCAAAATATAGCACCGTCCTCGGTGCTTATAACTAGGACCAAAAAAAATGTTGAAATATCGATAATTATGCAAGGAGTTTAGGGAGGATGTTACCAATGGGGCATGAAATGAATACTGTCTAATACCAGATGATTTTCTGTATTGAAGGTACCTGCATGAAAGATAGATATAGCAATAAAATATGCATGCGATTCATGTGACTACGAATACCGGAATTGCCTTTCCGAAAGCGCTAAGTTTTACGTCTTCAGCCAGACACAACAGGGGTGATAAGCACCCCCAACCAAGTTGAAGCACAAGGAGACTGCGTGAATCATCAGTCATCCAGCTCATCAGTTGGAGCAATAACGCTTCCATTTGAGCTAACCAAACCCAGCAGTAGTACGAGTAGGTTCTTTCTCAGTGAAGACTGAGAGGTTTCTCTGACCGTGGTTAACAGAGCCGCAAACTCTAAAAGAGGAGCGGGTATGGGATTGCAGTAATGGGTCTCTCATCAGTAAGAGATTTAGCAAAGGGATTCTCTGACCATGGTTAGCAGAGCCGAAGACACAATGTGTATCGGGGATGCATTTTGTGGAGCAGACTCCAGTGGGGTTTACAGTAAGCACCCCTATCCAAGATTATGGTGTTGAATATCGAAAGACTCTCAGATCGAATCAAACGATGTGGCAGTTGAAACCATAGAAATAAGCCCTAGACTTGGTTCAAGGAGACACTAGAGTATGAACCTAAATGATGCACATAGAGCAAGCAAGATAATCCTATGTCTAAAACAAATCAGTATAAGTTGAGGATTTATCTTGTTAGTTTGTGGGGTATTGTAGATTATGACAGTGGGCGGACCACTGGTTTATCTTGTTTACCGCCGGACTAACTTTGTCGCTCTTGGGTTCTCACTGGGATACACTCTTCAAAGCAAATGCTTCAGTACTAACTCAAATTGATCACAAGATAATCCGAAGCCTAGACAGACGTGTGGCACATTGACTGACTTAAGTACGCCCCAGACTAACCGGATTTGTCAAGCAATGGAGATGAGTGTTCCATTAGTATAAGCTAGGGTTGGTTTGTGTTCCTAACCCAACAAATAAGCAGACCAACAAAGAACCAGGGAAGCCAATGGTGAACTCGGTATACTTGAGTAGTAGGGACCTTTGGGTGTGTTAGACAACAGGGACCCGCGCTCGTGGACTTATTCGACCTGGGATGGATGGAAAGACTACGTGAAGGGGTGTCCTAGAACACCGATCTATTTTGGCTCTAGCTCTTGATTCTTTTTATTAGAGTGGATCTTGGGGATCAAAATCAGCTGGAATGATGAGGTGGGTGATGAAATCCCACCAGTTGCAAGTTAGAGCTGGGTCTGCTCAATTAGGGTTTATTAATTAGCGGCCACATCCACGCAGGGCGAATAAGTTTATGCAAAAAGCAAATAGACATACGGCATTATAATGCACCCAATTGCACAGTATCGCTCTCAAGGCGAGGGAAGGGACTTACCTCCCGCGGGCCACGCCACGGGGTCGCCTCTTCGGGGTAGGGAGGGGTATCTTCATGGGCTTGGGCCCGATTCCTTCGTAGTGAGCTTTCGCTCCCTACCCGCATTTAGAATCGCAATCCTGCATACGAATTAGTATATGATATGGGTCTAGGGTGTGGGAATATTTTTTGGAATGTCCCTGCCTTGTGTGGGTAAGCAATCAATCAATCAATAAGGCAAGGTAAATTGGAAAGTTACTATTAATGAGAGTTGACTAAACAACTATCAACCCCCTAATAGACCTTTTCAATTTATTGTTTCTCCAAGTTAGGAAAATTCTCTAAAATTAGTAGTTTCCTAAATCTGAAAACTTGCTAAAATTAGGGTTTCTTCCCATGTTGGAAACCTTCCAAAAAGGGGACCTTCCACATCTAGAAATCCTCTAAAAATAAGAATTACTAAGTATGGAATTTTGTCCAATTCGAAAATTTTCCAAATAAGCTCGATTCCAAAGAAATTTCCCAGGAATGGAAACCTTGCAAAGCAGGAAACTTCCCAATTTGGAAAGCATCCAAAAATGCAATCTTCCCATATGTGAATATCCTAAAATGTGCAGAAATGGAAACTAGCATTTTTAAATTTTTAAATTTTTTTTTTTTGTGAGTTAGGCACTCAATCAAGGGTTTCTAAAACCCTCGAACACACATCTAGATATGGTACTAATCAAGGTGTCCGATTACAACTTTGCACCCGGCCTTCCGAGGCATGACAAAATAATAATAAAAATCTACAAATAGAAAGTTTCCAAATGTCCGGATCTTTCCGTTTTCGTTGTCTTCATTCCTTTAAGCTTTTCTGTACACCGAGCGGCAGCGGCGCCATTTGAAAGAAGAATTTTCCGCGTCGTCAATTCGGAAACCCTAACTTCAACAATATTTGTAAAATCCGATTATCTGCAAAATGTAACTTGTATAGCAGTACGTGTCGGATGTCGATCCGCACTCGGTGTGAGTTAGTACAATAAGGAATTAAAACTGACAAATAATATACAGAGAGAAATGAGAATGGTGGAAGAGATGAGAAGGGCGAGTCGATTTAAAAACAACATTCATTTGAGATTCAGAACACCAAAATATCAAAAACAACTTCATTAATCATCAAAGAGTGCGTACATAAATCAAAATAACAGAAATAAAGAAAGCATGTAAGAAAGCATGTAAAGGGATGAGAGATGAAGAGGTAAGGGAAAGAAACGTCCATTGAAATCTCAGAGCTAAGGGCGCTACCGATCAAGAAGAGGATCGTCCAAGACTCCGATGAATGCTTCAATCGTGGAGAAGGGTTTTGACAGAGAAGCATCCCATGACCTTTGGAGCTAAGGGCGCTATCGATCAAGAAGAGGACCGTCCAAATTTCATGGAATGCTACTCAATCGTGGAATCCACATCGACTCTTACCGGCCGACAAGGTAGATGTGAATTGGCTAATGTACTATAATGTGCCCTAAAAAGCTCACCTTTTCACTCGCCGAAAGGAGTCGGACAAGTGAATAGGCGATCGGCCTGAGAAAGTAGTGAGAGGATCTAGAGAGAGAAAATAGACTTAGAAAGAGAAATCTCAATCTAGAGAGAGAACATGGGATTAGGGATGTCACGTCCCTTCCATGTTGTCTAGAGAGAGAAAGTGAGAGAAACTAGGTAGAGAGAGAAAGTCACTAACTCTAGAAAGAGAAAGTGAGGTGATATTCGCTCAAAAGTGATTATTTTAAGCAATTATCCTTTTAGCGTTATTGCATTCTCCTACGTAAAATACTCTATTTATCTACTTTTCTACGTAAAAGTCTCTTGTGTTGCGTAGAACACACTTTTCTGGACGAAATGGTATATTTGCATGCATTAAACACATTTTCAGAAGTCTAGACATGTAGTCATTCTGATAGAGTCTCATTACGCGCTTCTTCTGTCGCAGGAAACCCCGATGGGACGATTCTCAAGACTTGTGGGCCCAAATCGATCCTGAAAGCCCATTATCAAAGCTTAAAGAGTCCACAGGCTATGTCTAGAAGATATGAGCCTATTACGGGCTGAACAAGGGGATCGAAGAGCTGGCCCAAGGAACCACGAGAGTAGGAGAGCCAATGACCAAGAGACGGACCAAAGCGTTTAAAGCCACATGAGTCAGCAAAGAATGATAGTCTACTCTACTGAAGAAGCGTGAGAATGGTCACAGTGAAGACCAGGGTTCCAGACCCTCTGCCAATACTTTTCTCCATTTTTTGATACTTTCTTTCTCATCTCTCCTTATTCTCTCTCTCTCTTCATTTCTCGATCCTCGAATCTACTGACCTAACCCCAGAACTCCTGCCCATCGGCTCTATCTCATCTCCCTTAGCTTTCTGACCGTTGGATCTTCCATCGGACCGTTGGATCTTCAATTGGACCGTTGGATCTCTCTAGATCCGTCGATCTACCAATCTGGGTCCCAATCAAGTCACCATCCATCCGATCGCCATCAGAATGTCTGTCACATCATCTTGTGAGACGATGGACATCATCAGTCCATGTGGGCCAATAGCCGGGCCCATCATCATCGACCCGCTGTCCGACCAGTTAGTGGACCCCGTGAATTTCAAAATAATTTTAATTAAAAAATGGGGGGTCCACTAAATGGGGACATTCCCCAAAGAAAAGTAGCATTTTACTTAAAAAAAAAATATATATATATATATATATATATATTTTTCTTATTTTTTTATTTTCAAAAATCTCCTATTTCCATTAAAGGAAATAGGGAAGCTTTAAAAGGGGAGAAGAGAGGGTTCGAAACCCTAATCTCCTAATCCCTCTCCTCCTCTCCTTTCCCCAAAACTTCCCCCCCACGTTTGCCCCTTCTTCCCCCTCCTTCTCCTCTTCTTCCTTCTCGTCTTCTTCATCTTCTTCATTTTCTTTACCGGAGTTGCAGCCTGCAACTCCGGCTGGTAGCAACAACAGCCATCTCTTACACCTGCTGCTCCCTGTGCGAGAATGGCCTACATGACCCCACAGCAGGTTCACGGCCTGCAACCATGGCAGGCCGTTCACCCCTTCACCACCCTTCTACCTGCAACTCACTATGTCGGTCATGGATTCCTCCACCGTTGGAGCACCCTGCTCCCACTCTTAACAGCCACCCTCGGGTTGGTCTCTTCCACGCTGCTACACCAATTGCGCACCTGCAACTCTAGGCAGCACTTCTCCACCATCAACACCTCACTCCTCACTTTTGAACCTGCACATCCTCTTGTCGTGGGTGATCTTCAACAATACTCCAGCAACGTTCCCCATTGACACGATCTGGTTGCATCACCTGCAACCAGGATCTTCATCTTCTCCGGTATCTTCTTGGCCGGACTGGTACTCTTCAAGAATCAAGAGCAGCAACCTTGCTGCCCTCTTGATCTTTACGGTTCAGATCCGCTCCAAACATCACCTGCTGGTGCGCTTCTTCCTCTCCCTCCATCACCGTGGTCTTCACCATCCTGCCAGATTGGTTTGAAACTAGTCATCAACGTCTTGGAGACCTTCAACTCCGGTCACCGGCCTCATCAACGAGTTGCAGACCGTGGAGCTACCGCCCTCAACTCCTTGCAAGACAAATCTTCTTCTCCTTCCACTAGTTGCAGGTCCGACTCCACATCTTATAACAGCCAAACAGCACACCTTCAAACCATTCTCACCGGTGACACCTTACACCTCCAGCCAACGGGTTGCATTCCAGCAACTCTCCATCGTGCACTACCACACCCAGGTGCTTGGCTGCCACATCCATTGCGATCCACAGCTGCATGTGTATGCGCTCCTCCCTCTCTTTCATCTCTCCACCACACCGCTGCTCCTCCTTCACGGCCTGTACAAGACGCTGCGTCCCACGCTGCTAGATGGACCACATCTCGATCTGTTCTTGTAGCAGAACTTAGCCTACAACTAGCCGAGCTCACTCTCCTTGTTGGCCATAGCAGTCTGCAAACGCACTCTACAACCTCAAGCACAACAAGGTGTTGGGACTTGCAAATGGCACCTACAGACTTCTTTCAGAACTTACCTCCGTGCACCACTTTGCACATGCTCACCATCAAGGCTTATCTATGCATCACTTCGCACGCTTGATCACCACCGAATCCAAGCATTTTGGTAAGTCGAGGTAGTTCTCTCTCTACCTTATTCTCTTTCTCTCTCTATCATTTCCATCTTTTTCAACTTTTCTTTCTCTAGAATCACCTTTCCATAATTTTCTCTCTTATTTCTTACTTTCTCTCTCTAGAAACATGTTATCTTTCTAGGGTTCATTTTCTCTCTCTAGGGTTAGTGAGATTCTATCTCTAGAATCCCCAGGCTGATCGCCTTTTTGCACCACTGACTCCGTTCGGTGAATGCAAGAGGGTGAGTTTTTCTCTCACCTCTACCTTGTCGGCCGGTAAACGACCGAGGTGTGAAAATTCTCTCTCTACCTTCTTCCTCTCTCTCTAAAATCTCTTTTTACATGCTTTCTAGAATAGATTTACTGCTTTATTTATTTCTGTCATTTATTTCATGTAAGCAACAGTTTAATTAATGCAATTTGATTTTGATAATTTTAGTCTTCTCTGGATCTTATTTGGATGTGTTTTAAATCGACTCGCCCTTCTCATCTCTTCCATCATTCTCCTTTTTCTCTTGTATATTATCTGTCATTTTATGTTCTTATTCGCGCTAATCAGACTAATCCCGAGTGCGGATCGACATCCGACACTTCCCACTGTGCAAGAATTACTATTTTTGCAGGAATTAAATTGGAAAAGATATAAATTTTGTTGGAATTAGGGTTTTCGTAACCAACGACGCAGAAAAATCCTACTTTCATGAGGGTTTGGACACAGGTTTAGGGATGAGACGTCCCTTCCATGTCCGTTAGAGAAAGAGAGAGAGAAACTAGGATTTCTAGAGAGAGACATCTCACTCTAGAGAGAGCAAATAGAATGTAGAGAGAGAAAGTAGAGAAAGAGAACATGGAATTAGGGATGTCACTTCCCGTCCATGTCATTTAGAGAGAGAGGAGATCTAGAGAGAGAAAGTAGTTTTAGAGAGAGAAACTAGGATTTCTAGAGAGAGGAGAAACCCTAGAGAGAGAAAGTGAGAGAAGATAGAGAAAATACCTCGTAGTACTTACCATTGAGTGACCGGAGTGCATCGGGACCAGGATGTGGTCGGAGTGGTGAAGATCGACCCATGGGAATGGTCCAAGATCAGCCAATGATGGTCGGCCAAGAAAACATTGGCCATGGAAGATGAGAGTGGTGTGGCTTTCGGTAGGCTTTGGTGGTGCACACAACTTACCCTTAGAGCACAGGCTGGTTTGAAGAGGAGATGGTGGGAGTATGCACAGCCTTGCTGTCCATGGGAGAAAACATGGGCTGTTCTCTATGGCATGGAGGCATACGGGCCAGCCTTTGATGGAGAGAAGACCAAGGAGGTTTCAGACCTACTGATCATCTAGCAGCTCGTGAATGAATGACTCCAACAGATCGTGGAGACTAATGTTGCCGGCTCGTATCGGACCAATGAATGGTGAAGATGATAACAACGAGAAGCTCTCAGTTTGAAGCATGGAGATGGAGTGCAGGTTGTAAAAAGTGAAGCCGTAATGGCTTGTTGGTGCATCACGCACACAATCAGGGAATGGAGAAGGTGGTACCTGCAAGTTCCCTTGACCACATTGTAGATCTCCCACTAATGGAGAAGGCAATGGTGGCATGTAGATAGAACTGGCCAATGAGGAGATGAGGTACAGGTCATGCCTGCCAGCATGATGAAAGGGATCCACGGTGCACCTGTGTTGCTAGTTGTGAGAGGGGAAGAGATCCACGGTAGAGGTGCAGACCGACAGGAGGCACGCCAGATACATGGTGGTGTGATGGCTGTGGTGGAAATGCAGCAGCTCCAAGAGGGAGGAGCAGATCGCCGGCATTAATGGAGGGATAACGAAGGCCAAGAAGAGGCCGTGATGGCCGTAATTATTGGCTGGAGGGGAAACACGGTGGAGAAAGATGAAGCAAATAGTGGTGAAGATGTTGCTGCAATTTACAGCCAAGTTCGCCGGAGTTTGGAGAAGAGTTGCAATGGAGATGAGCAGCAAGGTGTTGGGTCCGTTTCTTGACAGGAGAAGGGAGGAGAACGTGGAATGGGGGAACCCAACTTGCAGGTGTGGTGGCAGGAGAGATGAGCGCCAAGAGAGGGAGTTACAACGGTGTTGAGGGAGAAGATGAACAGTGGCTGAGGACGGTGGTGGCTAGTGGTGGAGAGCACCGTTTTGAAGTGTTCACCGTCCAGGGAGAGGAATGGTGGTAGGAGACGAACCAGGTTGCAGGTTGCAACTCGGTGGAAATGGAGAAAGCAGCAACTACGTAGAGATCCCGTAAAGGGAGGCTGCAACAGTGGGAGGAGATGCCGGAAAATGAGGACTGCAACTCCGTTGCTGCCCAAACCAGTGGTGGAGATGACGGACTCCAGCACATGGACAACCCAGTCCGTGGAAAGCAAGGAGCATGATCTGGAGTTGCAAGTGGGTTGTGCATGGCCTGTTCTAGAGAAGGTTGGAGGAAGCAAAGCTGGTAGAGGAGGTGCAGACCGTGAAGAAGATGAAGGTGTGGCTGTTGGAGAGGTTGCTGGTTGCCGAAAGAAGAAGGAGGAGATGGCCGGTTCTCCTCCCAAAGGAGGAGCCGATTGCTCCTCTCAAGTCTGTCCAAGCCAGTTAGAACGTGGGGGAGATAGATGGAAGAAAGGAATGTGGTGGCTCCCATTGTGCTCTCCCAACGAGAGACCGTGTGAGAGAGAAGTGAGAGAGAATCAGATGTGAGGGAAAGAGAGGGTGAGATATATCGTGGGTTAGAGGTTAAGGGGATGAGAGAAATGAAGAGAGAGAAATGGTCAAGGAAGACCAATTCTCTCACATTCATGATGTTGTTAGAAAAGTAGGGGAGTTAGTTGTAGGATTAGAGGGATCCACGTGGTTTATTGAGGGGAAATGGTCACGGGAGACTGTTTCTCCCTCATTCCAACGACAATGAAGCCGTGGGGTTGAGAAGTTAGGAATGGAGGGAATAAACGATCTTGGCCATAGGATTAGAGCTTGAGTTGGGCCTATTCACTGGGCTTCTCAAGTGGGCCCTTTGGCCACTAAGATGGGGTCGAGATTGGCGAAGGCCATGGGGGTCCAAAGAATGCTAGTGAGCCATGGGCCATGGGCCATGGGATGAATGAGTGGATCGATGATTTGGTTAGTCCCAAGATTGGTGAACCGTCGGATCTGGAGAGATCCAACAGTCCAATGAGCGATCTAACGGTCCGATTGAAAATCTAACGGTGGAAAAGCTATGGGAGATGGGATAGAACTAGAGGAGAGGAGATCGAAGGTTAGGATGATCGATCTGAGGATTGGGGTAGTCGATCTGAGGATCGGACGGGGGATATGATGATCTAATGGTAGGATGATATGATCTAAGGGTTAGAACAGATGATCGGATGGTCAAATGGATGATCGGGTGGTGAGATGGGGGTAATTAGAGAGATGGAAGAGAGAGGGGAGAGAAAATGATACAAAATAAATGCAAAAGAGCTGGCGGAGGGTCTTGAACCCTGATCTTCAATGTAATCTTTAGTTGGCTTCACCAATCATGTAAGCCATCTTTGAGTCTTCAGCTTTGCCTCTTTCTTGGTCTTTATTTGGCTCTACGATCCTCTGACTTGACCCGTACTTGGCCTGTATCTTCTAGTCATAGCCTGATGGCTCTTTTAAGCTTTGATATTAGGCTTCTATGGTTGATCGTCGGTCCGCAAGTCTTGAGAATCGCCTGATCGGGTTTCCTACAATAACGAAAAGCGAGTAATGAGACTTAATCGAAACGGCTTCATATCTAGACTTCCAGAAATGCGTTTAAAGCATGCAAATATACCATTTCGTCCAGAAACGCAATGAAAGAGACTCTTTCGTAGAAAAGTGTATAAATGGGAAGTTTAACATAGGAGAGTGTGATAACGCTAAAGGATAATGGCTTAAAATAAGCACTTTTAAGCGAATATCAATATTCGCTTAAAAGTGCGTATTTTTCACTGTTATCTTCTAAGCGTTTTCACACTTTCCTACGTTAAAATGCTTTATTTATCTACTTTTCTACGTAAGAGTCTCTTTTGTTGCGTAGAACACACTTTTCTGGACGAAATGGTATATTTGCATGCATTAAACACATTTTCAGAAGTCTAGACATTAAGTCATTCTGATAGAGTCTCATTACGCGCTTCTTCTATCGCAGGAAACCCCGATGGGACAATTCTCGAGACTTGCTAGCCCACATCGATCAGGAAAGCCCGTTATCAAAGCTTAAAGAGCCCACATGCTATGATTAGAAGATATGGGCCAAATATGGGCTGAATAAGAGGACCAAAAAGCTGGCCCAAAGAACGAAGAGAACAGGAGAGTCAATGACCAAGAGACAGACCAAAGTGTTTAAAACCACATGAGTCAGCAAGGAATGATAGTCTACTCTACTGGAGAAGCGTGAGGATGGTCACAGTGAAGACCATGGTTTCAGACCCTCTGCCAATACTTTTATCTCCATTTTCTGATATTTTCTCTCTTATCTCTCCTTATTCTCTCTCTCTTCATCTCTCGGTCCTCGAATCTACTGACCTAACCCCAGAACTCCTGCCCATTGGCTCTGTCTCATCTCCCTTAGCTTTCTGACCATTGGATCTTCAATCGGACCGTTGGATCTCTCTAGATCCGTTGATCTACCAATCTGGGTCCCAATCAAGTCACCATCCATCCGATCGCTATCAAATTGTCTGTCACATCATCTTGTTAGACGATGGACATCATCAATCCAGGTGGGCCAGTAGCCGGGCCCATCAACATCGACCCTCTGTCCGACCATTTAGTGGACTCCGTGAATTTCAAAATAATTTCAATTAAATTTTAAAAAATGGGGGGTCCACTAAATGGGGAAATTCCCCAAAGAAAAGTAGGGTTTTACTTAAAAAAAAAATTCTTTTTTATTTTTTTTTATTTTTGAAAAATACCCTATTTCCATTAAAGGAAATAGGGAGCTTTAAAAGGGGCAGGAGAAGGGTTCGTTTGAACCCTAATCCCCCTCCAATCTCTTCCTCTCCTTCCCAAAAATCCTTCCCCACGTTTTCCTATCATTCTTTCCCGACTTTTTCCTCTCTTTCTTCTTCTTCCTTTCTTCTTCTTCTTTTTCTCCTTTTCCGGCTAGAACCTGCAACTCCGGCAGGTTCATCTTCCACGCCTTTTTCTTCCCTTCTTCTTCTCTTCCGCCCTCTTCCTTTTCTATTTCCCCTACTCACCACGCCACGAACCGACCTCTCCTTCTCTTTCTTCTTTCTTCTTCTTCTTCTTCTTCTTCTTCTTCTTCTTCTTCTTCATTCTCTTTTCTCACTGGAGTTGCGCCTGCAACTCCGGCCGGCAACACCATCACCAGCGTCTTCTTCTCCTGGTTCTTCTTCTCCTCCTTCTCCTTCACGATCTGCCAGCCACCACCACGTCCAGCAGTGTCTCTATCACCTTGGCTGCCCCCAACGCCCTCTCCTTCTTCCACGTCCTTGACTGCCCTCACTCCACATTCTTCAACTAGCAACTCCATCTTGCCGCCTAGCTACACCAGTCCGGCGAACCAACCTTCAGCCGTTCTGCCTTACATCGCCAGCCACTCCCTCTCTCTTCCTTGCTGTTTCAACACCAAGCCGTCATCCTTTTTCTCCTGGATCGTTTTGAAGAACAAAAACAAAAGAGAACAACATAAAAAAAAAAGAAAAAAAAAGAAGAAGAAGAAGGTTTGAAGAAGAAGAGAGGAGATCCAAACCTCCTCTACCGCCTAACCCCCCACCGTTCCACCTTGCCTCACCGTTGTTTCTCATTGCAACCCGATCAAACAGCTCTCCATTGCTGCCCACTTTGTTGCACACGTTTACCAAAACGTTGCTACAACACCACGGCTCATCCTCTAGTCTGTACCTCAACAACCTACCACATTTTCATGGGTTGGGCATCATCAATCTTTGGCTAAACTCCAAGGCCAACCATGGCCGATCTAAGATGCACCATTCACAAGGCCGAATCCCTCATTTCATGGACGAGAGGTAAGCCATGGTACTTTCTCTCTCTAAAACTCTCTCATTTTATCTCTCTTCTCTCTTCTTTCTCTCTCTAGGTTTTACTGCTTTCCTAGATTAATCCCTATTTGATTATCTTTATTTTTAATGGTGAACATTGTAATAGAATAAGTTTATTTGAATAAATTTCAATTTTCGATTAGTCTATGTTTCATCTCGAATATTTTGTGCGTTTGGAAAATTTCAATTTCACCAGGAATATCTCTAATAAAAAAAAAGAATATTTTAAATCTCGGATTCACCATTCTCACCCCTCCATGAATTTCAGAGCAATTTCTGTAAAACAAATCCGTTATGTCACGTTCTTGAATTGCACAAACTAACCCCGAGTGCGGATCGACATCCGACACGAATCCCTATACAAATCTCTTAATTTTGCAGGATTAAGAATTGGATAAAATTACAAATGTGTTGAGACTAGGGTTTCCGTAATCAACGACGCGGAAAAACCCTACTTTCAGAGGACTTTGGGGACAAAAAAAAGAAAGAGAGATCTTCTTTTGTTATTTTATGATAAGGCTATACTCTGTCGAAATTCATCTAGAATTTGACTTAGTGTTTCCTTCAGTGTGTAAGTGATTTACTGGAGAAATATAAAAAGGTAATCCCTAATGAATCGTACTGGGTAGATGTTCCTCTTCTAAGGACTCTATGTCGGGTTACTACACCACTAGTGTCTGAGTGACATATTCTCCCCATCTTGAGGGGAATGGACTGAAGCAAGAGAACAAGCCTATCCTTTGTGGGTCCAGGGGATTCCATTCAGGGTAGGAAAACGGTTAAGGGTCCGGTACCTAAAATGTTATGGAGTTGTCCTGCCACATAGACGTTTCTGTCACATCGTTTTAATGAACCTATTAATGTTATTGAGACCCGGAGATCTTCTCTCCGTTGTTTGAAATAGGACGCCAAAAGATAATCATGGACTAATTGAATCACTCCCCTTTGAGACCGCTTGGGGCAGAGGACGACTCCACTTAACAATGTTTGAAACCGTTGGATGCACTTTGGACATTCCCTAATCCCTCAATGTGACAGGCTGATGGACCCATTCAGCAAGACTAGATTAAGATTACCTTCTTGGGGAATGACGAACTGGAAGCGACATTAATCAATCAACCCCCTGTTACATTTGTGGTTGTTCAGAATGACGGTGTTAATGAAGGACAGTTCAGTAAAGTTTTGCTGTATGGAATGGATGTCATTCGCAGGACTTGTGCTTCTTTGAAGAAAGGATATCAATCTTCCTTCTCCCAATGATCACCCCATAAAAGAACTACCCGAGACCAACAACCAACCCAACCACACACACATACAATATCACTGTTCCCGGTTCACGCTATCAGTGTGTTGCCAAAATGCACCTAACAATATGGCGTCGTCGCCGTGGTTGGGAGAAACAGAAGAACCCTCTAGTATTGAGGTACCCTCACCTCCTCGAAGATCGATGAGGCTGCGATAGGGGACCAAGTGATATTCGCTTAAAAGTGCGTATTTTTCACTGTTATCTTCTAAGCGTTTTCACACTCTCCTACGTTAAAATGCTCTATTTATCTACTTTTCTACGTAAGAGTCTCTTTTATTGCGTAGAACACACTTTTCTGGACGAAATGGTATATTTGCATGCATTAAACACATTTTTGGAAGTCTAGACATTGAGTCATTCTGATAGAGTCTCATTACGCGCTTCTTCTGTCGCAGAAAACCCCGATGGGACAATTCTCGAGACTTGCGAGCCCACATCGATCAGGAAAGCCCATTATCAAAGCTTAAAGAGCCCACATGCTGTGACTAGAAGATATGGGCCAAATATGGGCTGAATAAGAGGACCAAAAGGCCGGCCCAAAGAACGAAGAGAGTAGGAGAGCCAATGACCAAAAGATGGACTAAAGCGTTTAAAGCCACATGAGTCAGCAAGGAATGATAGTCTACTCTACTGAAGAAGCGTGAGGATGGTCACAGTGAAGACCAGGGTTCCAGACCCTCTGCCAATACTTTTATCTCCATTTTCTGATACTTTCTCTCTCATCTCTCCTTATTCTCTCTCTCTCTTCATCTTTCGGTCCTCGAATCTACTGACCTAACCCCATAACTCCTGTTCGTCGACTCTATCTCATCTTCCTTAGCTTTCTGACCGTTGGATCTTCTATCAGACCGTTGGATCTTCAATCGGACCGTTGGATCTCTCTAGATCCGTCGATCTACCAATCTGGGTCCCAATCAAGTCACCATCCATCCGATCGCCATCAGAATGTCTGTCACATCATCTTGTGAGACGATGGACATCATCAGTCCATGTGGGCTAATAGCCGGGCCCATCATCATCGACCCGCTGTCCGACCAGTTAGTGGACCCCGTGAATTTCAAAATAATTTTAATTAAATTTTAAAAAATGGGGGGTCCACTAAATGGGGACATTCCCCAAAGAAAAGTGATGTTTTACTTAAAAAAAAAAAATATATATATATATATATATATCTATATTTTTTCATATTTTTTATTTTCAAAAAATACCCTATTTCCATTAATGGAAATAGGGAGCTTTAAAAGGAGAAGGAGAGGGGTTCGTTCGAACCCTAATCCCCCTCTTTTCTTCTCCTCTCCTTCCCCGAATCTTCTCCCCACGTTTTCCCCTCCTTCTTTCTCCTCTTTTCTTCTTCTTATTCTTTTTCTTCATCGTCTTCTTCTCCTTATTTTCGTCGCCGGAGTTGCAGAACTCCGGCGGATTGCAACCAGCTCCATCCACCTCTTCTCTCCTCCGCCTGTGCGCAGCGCAGCACCACCTCTGGGCAGCAATGTCTCCTTGCAGCAACCAGCATCCTTGCTGATTCGTTTTCTCCACGCTCCGGCCAACAATCTTTAGAACACCGACCAGTTGCGGCTCTCACACCGCCTTCTCCTTTGCAGATCTTCAAACGGTAAGTTCTTTCTCTTCTTCTTCTTCTTCCTCTCCTCCTTCTCTTCTTTTTTTTCTTCTTCTTCTTCTTCTTCTTGTCCCTTACCGGAGTTGTAGATCTGCAACTCTAGTCGGTTGTCTAGACTGTTGCTGTCTTCACAGGTAGAAACGTCTATAACTCCGGCAGCCTCTTTTGTCATCGATCTACTCCGCAAGCTCCTATCACCTAGTCTCCACCATACCCTCTATCACTTATCCTTCTCAGAGGTTGCTGGAGTTGCAACCTGCAACTCCGGTGACCTCCATTGAAGCCGGCGAAACCTGCTGCTCCACAGCCTCGTGCAAGCACCCCTTGCTGGTGCGCACCTGTCCTCCACCTTGCATCCCCGCCAGCTCCTACCTACCGCCAATAGCAGCCACCACCACCTGCAACTTTAGGTTGTAGGTCTACTGCACCACCTCACCACCTCACCCCTTCATTAACCTCATTCCACGATCTCCACACCATCCTCACCTGCTGCCATCCACCAGATCCACGAGCCACTCCTCCTTCTTGCACCGCCCACCACTTTTTCTCTCTAACGTGCTGGAGTTGCAACTTGTAGCTCCAGTCCGTTTCACCCCCCAAAGAAAAAAAAATAAAAAGAAAAGAGAAGAAAAAGAAGAGAAGAAGAAGAACAAGTGAAAGGATCCCCCTACCTGTTTTCTCCCTTGCAGCCACCGTGTCCACTACCTCCAACAAACGCCTATACCTACAACTCCATCTCCATTGCTATTGCACCACTACTATCTTCACAACCTTCAATATTGGTAGGTTTCCTATGGGTAAAATTTCTCTCTCTACCTATTCTATCTCTACTTTTTCTCTCTCTCTCCTCTTATTCTCTTTCTCTCTCTAGTTTTTACGACTTTATAGTTTAATCCTTTTAGTTCTTTTTATGTTTAGTTCGCAATTTTGATTGAGAATATTGTAAGAAAGTTATTATTTCAATAAATTCTAGTATTACTTCATTGTGTTAGTTATTTTCTTTTTAATCTTATGGCAATTTCTTTCTCTAAAATCACTAAACATGTTTTAAATCCGATCCCTTAATCACCATTCTCATCCTTCCATCATTCTTTTTAGCAAATTCTGTGGCAAAAACCCATCATTTTATGTTCTTGTTTGCGCAACTTACCCCGAGTGTGGATTGACATCCGACACGAATCCCTATACAAATCTGTCAATTTTGCAGGATAATCGGATAAAAATTACAAATGTGTTGAAGTTAGGGTTTCCGTAACCAACGACGCGAAAAAACCCTACTTTCAAATGGCACCGCTGCCGCTCGGGTGTTCGGGAGTGCGAAAAAGGACGTAAAGACGGAATTGGAAAGTTGCTGAATCGGAAAGCTGCTCAATTTGGACAGCCCGACCTTTTCGGGAAACTTTCTATTTTTTGTTTTTAGTGATTTTTAGCAATCTTTTAAATTACTATTTTTAATGCCTCGGAAGGCCGAGTGCAATTTGTAATAATTTAAGAATTTTACTGCTTTCCATATAACTGCTAGATCTTGTTCTAGGGTTTTTTTAGAAACCCTAGATTAAGTGGAAATTACCAAAAAAATTAAAAAAATCAAAATTAAAAAATTAGGATTTTATTTTCTACAGATTTTTAGAAATCACCAATCAAGGATTTGCGATTTTTGGAAAGATTCCACAATCTTGAAACTCTGCTTAATTAGGGTTTCCCCTCTTAAAAGTTTCCTCTTTAGAAGAATTTCTATCTTTAGAAATCTTCCGAATTTGGAAAAGTCTGCAAAAGGAAACACCCCAAATCTAGCAGAATTTTAATTTTGGGAAATTTCCCAAAATTGTAAGGGATCTCGTAATCAAATCTTTCTTGGAAGATCTCTACAGTTCGGGAAACTTTCCAATCTAGGTATTTTCCAATTTGGGAATTCCTAAATTTTAACCCATCTCGAATTTGGAAACTAATTCAAACACTTGCCTAAATCCAGTGCTTGTTCAGTGAACCCTAAAAAGGTAAGGATCTTCCACATAGAATCCCAAATACCTAGACCGTGCGATCTAACTTTTCTACAGGAACACGATCCAGTGTGGGTAGGGAGCGAAAGCTCAAAGAGGTGGAGTCAGGCCCAAGCCCATTAGGATACCCCTCCCTAACCCACGGAGGAGACCTCGTGGCGTGGCCCACGGGAGGTAAGTCCCTATCCTCGCCTTGAGTGCGATACAGAGTAATTTGGGTGAATCATTGCTGCATGTCTATTTGTTTTCTAGCAACAACTTATTCGACTTGCGTGGCGTGGCCATTAATCAATCAACTCTAAGAGAGCAGACCCAGCTCCAAATTGAAACTGGTGGGATTTCATCACCCACCTCATCATTCCAACTGATTTGATCCCAAGGCTCCATTTAATTAAAAATAATCAAGAATTAGAGCCAATTAGCCCGGTGTTCGAGGAAAAATCCACGCAAAGCGAACCCGCTTAACATCCAATCGAAATAAGACCATGAGCGCGGGTCCCTGTTGTCTAACACACCCATAAGTCCCTGCTACTCAAGTACACTGAGCTCGACGTGGCATCTTGGACTATTCGGCAGTTAGTTGCGTGTGGACTAGGAACACGCATCAACCCTAGCTTAATCCGAGGGAACACTCTTCTTATCCACTTGACCAATCCGGTTAGTCTAGGACGTATTTAAGTTAGCCATTGTGCCGCACGTCTGTCTAGGCTTCGGATTGCCTTGTTGTTAACTAGAGCTAGTACTAAAGGATTCGCTCTGAAGAGTGTAGCCTAGTGAGAACCTCTGAGTGGAAAATAGTTAGTCCGGCGGTTAAAAGATAAACCAGTGGTCCGTCCACTGTCATAATCTACTCTAGCCCCAAAACTAACAAAAATAATTCCTAAAATATATCCTGATTGATTAGAATAGGATTATCTGTGCTTGGTGTGCATCATTTAGGATAGTGTTCCTCTCTGGCAACTTTTTGCCAAGTATAGAGCTTGCCTCACTCGCGTATGCCCGTTTGGAATTGTCCGAACAAGCGCTTGATTCGATCTGAGAATCACGTCCCTACAGTGGATCCTCCACTGAATTCTTCCCCATCTCTTTCCCCACCCGCCTCCCCCAGTACTACTACCTTTGTAGTCATGGCAGTCGAACGACCTCTTATCGAGACGTTCGCTCCTATCTCTGCCAATCCGCCCACTTGCATTGTTCTCCCACCTACTATGGTGGTACAGTTCGAGATCAGGCCACAGACGATCCAAATGCTGCCAACCTTTCGTGGTCTCCCAAGAGAAGACTCATATTCCCATATTCGGGAATTCCAACATGTCATCCTACTTTTCAAGAATCAGAACCTCGATGATGACAATGTGCGTCTGCGAGTTTTCCCATTCTCGCTCAAAGACCGAGCCTCAGATTGGCTCTACTCCTTACCCGCTGATTCAATCAGCAGTTGGAAAGAGTTGGTGGGAAAATTCATGTCTAAATTCTACCCCATGACTCGGACCAACCAAATGAAGCAACTCATTCAGGACTTTAGACAGAAGTCCGATGAGAAATTTTTTGAAGCATGGGATAGATTCCAAGACTACCTGACTAAGTGTCCCCACCATAGCATCGACAAGGGCAATCTTGTCCACGTCTTCTATAAGGGACTTACTGATGAGTCCCGGACCATGGTAGAGTCAATGTGCCAAGGAAAATTCCTGCACCAAACTCCGACCGATGCATACAAATTCTTGGGAGAGTTAGGAGAAAACTCTCAACATTGGACGACTGACTCAGAGTTTAGTCGAACCACTTCGGTCCAAAGGACAACCAAGGGACATGATGCTACAGCTGATACTGAGCTTCGATCTGTCATTCAAGAGTTGAGCAAGTCAGTCTCGGCACTGGCTGTGTCAGTACAAAAGCCTACTCAACAATCCACCCCAGTCATGCATGTGGGACACGAGAGCCCTATGGAATCCTGTACCCTTTGTCTGCAACCCTCCCATACTACTGACCATTGTCCTTTGAATGAAGGATGGTCTAATCCTCTTCAGGAAGAAGTTTGTGCTTTCAGCACATACAAACCACCCTCTCAGAACTCGTATAGTCAATCTTATCATCCGGACACGAGAAACCACCCTAACTTCTCTTTGAGGCCCAGTCTACTCAACCACAAGCTCAACCTCCACATCAACCTCAGGGCATGTATCCTCCTAGGTTCAATCAACCCAATAGGCAATTCAATCAGGGACAATACCAGCAGAGTCAGTACCCATCTACTCAAAACCAGCAGTTCCAACAGGGTCAATACACTGGACAACCGAGCACATTTCAGAATCAGCAAAGAGTCCCACAGACCTTTCAGAACCAACCGATTGTCCCAACTAATTCTCCAGCCTATAACTATAATGTCCCGATGAGCTCGAGTCGCGAATTGGTACCTCAGCTCCCATTAGCTGCCCCCCAACAGTCGGTCTCCAAACCTGGTATTGAGGACCTTCTAGCTCAACTCATTACTCAATCTATGCAACGCCTAGAGCAACAGCAACAGCAATCCATGCTTCGTCTAGAGCAACGCTTAGGCAACCTGGAAGCTGAGAAAGCTAAAGGCATCTTCCCTAGCCAACCCATCGCTAACCCAAAAGGAAATGCCAAAGGAGCAGTATATGATATCGATTCCCAATCTCAAAGCCAGAATGAGAATTGTCAAGGGGAGGTGCAAGCTGTAACCACCCTACGATCTGGAAAAACTGTGGACATGGGAGTCCAACCACCACCGGTGCCATCTCCAGCACCCATCACTCGCACCGTGGAAACTAGTCCAAATCCTACCTCTGCTTCCTCTCCCTCTGTGCCAACATCAGATATCCCTGTGCAGAAATCTAAGGCTAAAGACAAATCCATTTGTCGAGTAAAGCCTCCCTTCCCAGACAGACTTGTCCAAGATAAGCGGGATCAGCAATTCTCAGAGATCTTAGACGTCTTTAAAGACGTCCAGATCAATATCCCATTCCTTTTTGCTATCAAGCAAATCCCCTCCTATGCCAAATTCCTCAAGGACTTGTGCACAGTTAAGCGGCGTACGCATGTACCCAAAGCTGCCTTCTTGGCCGAAAAAGCTACCGCGTTCATTCAACGCAACAGTGTGATCAAACACAAGGATCCAGGTAGCCCAACTATCCAATGTGAAATTGACGACAACTTTAGCTGCACTGCCTTGCTAGATTTAGGGGCTAGCGTTAACCTCATACCATTCTTGGTATATCAGCAGTTAGGACTGAAAGATATGAAGCCTACCAATGTCACCCTGAAATTGGCTGATCAGTCCATCAAGATTCCAAGAGGAATCATTGAAGATGTCCTAGTAAAAGTCACTGACTTTTATTATCCTGTGGACTTTATCATTCTCGACACCGAGCCGTGTCAGGATAACCGCATTCCGGTCATCCTAGGCCGTCCTTTCCTTGCCACCGCGAATGCACACATCGGGTGCCGGGACGGAAACATGTCCATTGCTTTCGGAAACCTCAAAGCTGAGGTCAATATCTTTCGTCTAATGCAACAAGACGCCGATCGCGAAGTGACCGATGAAATGTGTGCCGTTGAGAGTCTAATCCCGGACTCCACCAAAGATATTCTTAAGCAGTGTCTAGAACACTTTGGAGCTGACTTTGCAATAGAGTCAGCCATTTCTGATCTCAATGATCTTTTGGAAACTGCTCCACTGATAGAGATCCCCACTCCACTCATTGAGTTCGAGCCTCTGATAACCATGGCCAGAGAACCCATCCTTCCTTTTACTACTGAAGTCAAACCTCTTCAATCCGTGTCTTCTGTGACACTTACTTCAACTCCATCTGCTCCAACATTGGAGCTCAAGCCGCTTCCAACAAATCTTTCCTATGTCTATCTTGGTCCTAAGGAAACCTACCCTGTCATTATTGCTTCCGCTTTGTCTGCGAGTGAACGTAAGAAACTTCTTGAGTTGCTCAACGAGCACAAATCTGCGATAGGTTGGACTATAGATGATATTCGTGGCATAGACCCCTCGGTGTGCCAACATCACATCTATCTCGAGGATGAATCCAAAACCTCTCGAGAACACCAGAGGAGGTTGAACCCCGTCTTGAAGGATGTAGTCCGGGACGAGGTCCTTAAACTGTTAGATGCGGGTATCATTTACCCCATCTCCGATAGCAAATGGGTGAGTCCTATTCATGTCGTCCCTAAAAAGGCAGGATTCACAGTTCTGGAAAATGAGAACAAGGAAATGGTCACCCAGCGCCTGAAGAAAGGGTGGAGAGTCTGCATCGATTACCGATGACTCAACACCAATACTAGGAAGGACCATTTTCCTTTACCCTTCATAGACCAAATGTTGGAGAGACTAGCAGGTCACTCCTATTACTGCTTCCTCGATGGTTACTCAGGGTATAATCAAATACCCATCGCCCCTGAGGATCACGAGAAGACAACTTTCACCTGTCCCTTTGGCACTTTTGCCTACAAGCGCATGCCCTTTGGCCTCTGCAATGCACCCGCGACCTTTCAAAGGTGTATGATGAGCATATTCTCTGACATGGTAGAAAAATTCCTCGAAGTCTTTATGGACGACTTCTCAGTCTTTGGGTCATCCTTTGATTACTGTCTGAACCATCTAGGGCTTGTACTTCACCGCTGTCAGGACAAGCGACTTGTCCTCAATTGGGAGAAATGTCACTTCATGGTGAAGAAGGACATTATTCTGGGACATGTCATTTCCCATCAGGGCATTGAGGTCGACAAAGCGAAAATCGATATCATCTCGACCTTGCCTACTCCTAAGTCTGTGCGTGACATCCGATCCTTTTTGGGACACGGAGGATTCTATAGGCGATTCATCAAGGGCTTCTCTCAAATCGCTCGACCTCTGTCCCATCTTCTGGCTAAAGATAGTCCTTTCGACTTTAATGCTGACTGTGTCAAGGCATTTGAGCATCTCAAATCTGAGCTCACTACTGCGCCCATTATCCGTCCCCCGGACTGGACTCTACTTTTCGAGGTAATGTACGATGCTTCTGACTACGCGTTAGGTGCTGTTCTAGGGCAGAGAGTTGACAAAAGGTCACACGTGATCTACTACGCGAGCAAAACTCTTAACTCTGCCCAAATGAATTACTCCACCACTGAGAAAGAACTCCTAGCGGTAGTCTTCGCCCTTGATAAATTCCGTCAGTACCTCTTAGCCACTAAGGTGGTTGTGTACACTGATCATGCAGCCCTTCGTTATCTCATGTCGAAAAAGGAAACCAAGCCTCGATTAATTCGATGGATTCTCTTACTGTAGGAATTCGACCTCGAGATTAAGGATAAGAAAGGAACTGAGAATGTAGTGGCTGATCACTTGTCTAGACTGACTTTAGAGTCATCCTTCGACACCCAGCCCATCCCTGAAACCTTTCCAGACGAACAACTGTTCGCTATCTCCGTTCATCCATGGTATGCTGACATTGTCAACTACCTTGTCACCGAAGAAATGCCTTCACACTGGTCAAAATAGGACAAAAGCCAATTCCTAGCAAGAGTTAAGTACTACTCTTGGGATGACCCTTATTTGTATAAATACTGTCCTGACCAGATCATTCGTCTCTATGTACCTGAGTCGGACCAACTCAGTATCTTGTCCTCGTGTCATGATGAAAGTAGGATTTTTCCGCGTCGTTGGTTACGGAAACCCTAACTTCAACACATTTTTAATTTATCCGAGACATTTAACCTGTAAAATGAGCAGTTTTGCATAGTGGCTCGTGTCGGATGTCGATCCGCACTCGGGATTAGTCGGATTAGCGCAAATAAGAACATAAAATGATAGATTTTTCCATAGAAATTGATGAGAATGATGGTGGGGGTGAGAGTGGTGAATCCAGGATTTAAAATATTCTTTTTTTATGAGAGATTCCTGGTGAAATTGAAATTTTCCAAATGCACAAAATATTCAAAATGAAACATAGACTAATCGAAAACTAAAATTTATTCAAATAAATTTATTCTATTACAATATTATCCAATCAAATGAAAATGCTCAAATAGGGATTAATCTAGGAAAGCAGTAAAACCTAAAGAGAGAGAGAAGAGAGAGAAAATGAAGTAGAGAGAGAAAGTTAGAGAGAGATCTCTAGAGAGAGAAGAAAGAGATCTAGAGAGAAATATGTAGAGAGAGAAACCTATCTAGAGAGAGAATAGAGGATTCACCTTTGATTTACTTGGATCGCCCCGAAGAGTTCGGCCATGTTGGCATTGAAGTTTGACCATGAATGGCCAAAGTGGTGAAGAAGATGCCCATGAAGAAGTTGCTGGTTTGGCCAATAATGGAGGAAGGAGATGCCGTCCAAGAGAAGAGTATGGTGAACTGTGGATGGCTCAGCGAGGCAGGGGGTAGACCTTCTACAACAAGTTGTAGACGGTGGTGTTGGCTGAAGGAGGCGGAGCAAACCGCCCTAAGGAGAGCACCTCCGACTTCCTCTTCCTCCTCCTTTTCTTCTCCTCTTCTTTTTCTATATATTTTTTTTTTTTGTTAAGAGAAAGTGGATGGACGGTGGATAGGAAAGGGGAGAGTTGCAGAGACGGATGCGTGGTGGCCGTTGGAAGAACAGCCACCGTGGAGATCTGGAGAAGGTGGTGGAACAGTGGCTATGGGTGGAGAAGATGGTGACGCTTGAGCGTGGATGCACACGTGGTGGAGAGAACCGTTGGTGTGCAACGGCTTGGCAGCAAGTTTTTCTTGCTGGTTCGACCAGTAAACCAGCAAGAAGGATGGTTAGAAAGGAGAGAAGGAGGTAGAGAGAGGGTTTGATGGCTGTGGTGGAGGCGCTGGTTGCGCCAGCGTCAATGGAGGTCGCTTGAGCGTGGATGAAGTGCTGGGCAGTAGAGGAGGAGCAGGGGCGTTCGGTGGTTGTAAACGGAGGTGGCAGCGCAGGGGATGGGGCAGCAGGCGGTGCTGTTTTCTGGCTGTAAGCAGCAGCAGCTAGCGGCCGGAGTTGCAGGCCTGCAACTCCGGCAATGGAGTTCGTGGAGGAGAGAGCAACAGTCGAGGAGGGGGGTTGCAGGTCGTTGATGGGGGCGGCAACCGAAGTTGCAGCGATGTGGGAACCTCAGTTGGGTTCTGGTGGTAGAGGAGGTGGAGCGGCGAGCAAGGAGGGGCGGTCCAGCAGGTGGAGAACGCAGCTGGCGGCCGGAGTTGCAGGTCTGCAACTCCGGCGAGAAGAAGACAAAGACGATAGAAGAAGAAGGAGAAGGAAAAGAAGAAGAAGAAGAAGAAGAAGAAGAAGAAGAAGAAGAAGAGGAAGAAGAGGAAGAAGAGGAGGAAGAAGAAGGACGGCCGGAGCTGCAAACCTGCAACTCCGGCGAAGTATAGGTGAAGAAGACGAAGAAGAAGAGAGAAGAAGAAGAAGAAGAAAGAAAGGAAAACGTGGGAGAAGATTCGGGGAAGGTTTTGGGGAAGGAGAGGAGGAGAGGGGAGAGGGATTAGGGTTCGAACGAACCCCTATCCTTCTCCTTTTAAAGCTTCCCTATTTCCTTTAATGGAAATAGGGGATTTTTTGAATAAAAAAAATAAGAAAAATAATTTTTAAATATTTTTTTTTTTTTTTTTTTTTTTTTTTTTTTTTTTTTAAGTAAAAACCTACTTTTCTATGGGGAATCTCTCCAATTAGTGGACCCCCCATTTAATTAAAATTATTTTTGAAATTCGCGGGGTCCACTAACTGGTCGGATAGCGGGTCGATGATGATGGGCCCGGCTACTGGCCCACATGGACTGATGATGTCCATCGTCTCACAAGATGATGTGACAGGCATTCTGAAGGCGATCGGATGGATGGTGACTTGATTGGGACTCAGATTGGTGGATCGGCGGATCTAGAGAGATCCAACGGTCCGATTGAAGATCCAACGGTCCGATGGAAGATCCAACGGTCAGAAAGCTAAGGGAGATGAGATAGAGCTGATGGGCAGGAGTTCTGGGGTTAGGTCAGTAGATTCGAGGACCGAGAGATGAAGAGAGAGAGAGAATAAGGAGAGATGAGAGAAAAAGTATCAAAAAAAATGGAAAAAAGCACTGGCGGAGGGTCTGGAACCCTGGTCTTCACTGTGACCATCCTCACGCTTCTCCAGTAGAGTCGACCATCATTCTTTGCTGACTCATGTGGCTTTAAACGCTTTGGTCCGTCTCTTGGTCATTGGCTCTCCTACTCTCTTCGTTCTTTGGGCCGACTTTTTGGTCCTCTTAGTTGGCCCATATTTGGCCCATATCTTCTAGTCATATCATGTGGGCTCTTTAAGCTTTGATAATGGGCTTTCATGATCGATTTGGGCCCACAAGTCTCGAGAATCGTCCCATCGGGGTTTCCTGCGACAGAAGAAGCGCGTAATGAGACTTTATCAGAACGGCTTAATATTTAGACTTCCAAAAATGTGTTTAATGCATGCAAATATACCATTTCGTCCAGAAAAGTGTGTTCTACGCAACAGAAGAGACTCTTACGTAGAAAAGTAGGTAAATAGAGTATTTTACGTAGGAGAATGCAATAACGCTAAAAGGATAATTGCTTAAAATAAGCACTTTTGAGCGAATATCACATGACCAACCTTGTGGTGGTCATTTCAGCACTAAGAAGACTGCAGAAAAAGTTCTGCAATGCGGATTCTACTGGCCCACATTATTTAAAGATGCCCACATCTACAGCAAAACCTGTCCTAATTGCCAGCATCTAGGCCGCATCTCCCAGAGGAACATGATGCCCTTCACTCCCATCGAGGTCGATGAAATATTTGACATCTGGGGCATCGACTTCATGGGCCCCTTTCCCATTTCTTATGGTTTTGAGTACATTCTCCTTGCGGTAGACTATGTATCCAAATGGATAGAAGCCATTCCCACCAAGACCAATGACCACAAAGTGGTGGTCAAATTCCTAAAGGAGTTCATCTTCGCCCGATTCGGTGCCCCTAAGGCCATCATTAGTGATGGGGGCACCCATTTCTGCAATAGGATATTCGAGAAATTAATGAAAAAGTATAGGGTAACCCACAAGGTTGCCCTAGCTTATCATCCGCAGACTAGTGGTCAAGTAGAGGTTTCTAATCGGCAGATCAAGCAGATCTTGGAGAAGACAGTCAATACCACACGTAAAAATTGGTCTACTCGTCTCACTGATGCTTTATGGGCATACAGAACCGCCTACAAGACCCCACTCAATATGTCTCCCTATCGTCTCGTCTTTGGGAAACCTTGTCATCTACCGGTAGAGATTGAACATCGTGCCCTGTGGGCCATTAAGAAACTCAACTTCGACCCCGACTCTGCAGGGAAGGAGAGAAAACTTCAAATGAATGAGTTAGAAGAACTCAGAAATGATGCCTACAACTTGTCCAAGAATTACAAAGCAAAAATGAAGTGGATACATGACAAGAGCATCCTCAGGAAAGAGTTCCATCCAGGACAGAAGGTCCTTCTTTATAATTCTCGTCTTCATCTCTTCCCTGGGAAATTGAAATCTAGGTGGACCGGTCCTTATACGGTCACAGCAGTCACACCCTTTGGGGCAATTACTATTGAGGATCCCAAGGATCACTCCTCATTCCAGGTCAATGGCCAGCGTCTTAAACAGTTCCATGAACTTGACGTATTGCGCATTCAGACTTTTGAGATCGATCTCCTCGATCCTATCTATGTCGACTGATGATCCAATCAGTCTCCTGTGCCCCAACTTGGTTGGGGGTGCCTGTCACCCCCGTCATGTCTGGCTGAAGACGTAAAACTTAGCACTTTCGGAAAGGCAATTCCGGTATTCCTAGAGTAGATGAGTCTCATGTATTTGTTATTACTGTTATATCTCTGGAAATGCAGGTACATTTATTCTTCCGATCATCAGGTACCACACACTGTCGAGTTTCTGCCGACTTGGTAACATCCTCCCTGAACCTTTGCATCATCATCACCGATTTTTCATCATTTTATATCCCGGTCATGAGCATCGAGGACGGTGCTATATTTTGGTTGGGGTGGGGTATTTACCAAAACTCATGTCTTCATTTTGATAAAAAAAAAAAAATAAATAAATAAAAAAAAAAAAAATAAAAAAAATAAAAAAAATAAAATAAAATAAAATAAAAAAAAATAAAAAAACTTCTTGTTTTTGGGGTGATTTCCGATGTTCTCCAAAAGTTTTCTAGAATTTAAAAAATGTGTCAAATACCCTGACTTTGATTAGCTAAAAACCTCCATTAAATCAGTATTGAGGATGTCAATTTTTGTTTGAAGTTAGCGTTGAGTCAAGTCAGGCGTGACCACAGCAGGTTCGAAAACTCAGAAAAACTCATATTCGGCACAATTGTACACTATCAATATCCGAGTCATCTTAAGTTTAGAAATTCTGGAGATCCTATGAGAATGATTGTGGAGACCTAACCCAGTGAGCTTTCGAACCTTTAATCATTTCAAAGAGTTATACAATAATCCTGAGTCAATGGATGATTCACTATTCTTCATGCCCGCAATATTCGTTGAGAGATCTCATTATCTTTTGCTTCGATCATGGAACTCGGAACGACATCAACATTGGATTACTACGACAGAACCTTCTCTATATCTAGTCAAGATAGTACACATGATAGTGCAAACCCTAAAAAATGATTTAGGCCATTTTTTTGAACCATTCAGCCTTTTTACTCACCTGAATTATACTTCACTAGAAACCCTTTGAACCTTTCTATAAAAGCCTTTTCTTTGTAAACCCATCAACCTAAAATCCAGTATAGCTACGAAGCATGACTGGCTACCCTTATTTTGAGATGGACAAAAGAATAACTGATATGGGTGTACCGTGAAAAAGAAAAGTAAAGAAGAAAAATTAAAAGGAAAAGAAAGTGGTTCAAGCCAAGAACAAAATATAGGAAGAAAGTATGAAGAAGAGCTGAAAAGAAATTGAGTAGTCTCAGAAATATCAAGAAAAAGAGAAAAATACGAAAAAAAGAAAAAGAACCAGATAATGGTGTTGCGCCGCAGGAAAAATGCAAGAAAATGGCAATATCCTCTCAAGATCTTTGAAATCCTGTATCCCTTTATCTCTCTACACCTGACCTAAGCCTCATTACAACCCAGGAAAGTCCTATTTGATTCTAGGATAGTACGATCATAAAATGTGAAGATTGGAGAAAGAGAAGCTATAGAGTTTGATCTGACGTTCCCGAGTGAAGTGGTATTCCAATCATGAGATCTTCTTCTGTTAATGATGTCCTTCCTTTAAATAATACATATGTGAGATCTTTGCTTTCATATATCAACACATCTCCTCACATATAAATTGAGAGAAAAGAAGAAAACCCTTCTTGTGTGATTATATTCTGAGTGCTAAACATGTGAGATTTGAGGTCAAGGCATAAAAACTTAGAGGTGATCTGGAAATCTTTACTGTCGAATGATGAGAACGTTGAGCACACACACACGTAGAGTCTGACTATTCTAGGTCATGATTATCAGTCTGTAGTCTTGCCAAAACTCTCCAACTCTTCGCTAGCATGTAACTATTTTTGCATCCATTCAATTATTTGACGAAAGATGTTTTCCCTGAGCTAATATGAAAAAGTGTGCAGCATGTGCAGAGCCCTTTTAAGCTCATTTATTTTGCACTAATTGCCAAGGATTGGCAATATGCTGGTTGGAGGTTGTGATATTCGCTTAAAAGTGCGTATTTTTCACTGTTATCTTCTAAGCGTTTTCACACTCTCCTACGTTAAAATGCTCTATTTATCTACTTTTCTACGTAAGAGTCTCTTTTGTTGCGTAGAACACACTTTTCTGGACGAAATGGTATATTTGCATGCATTAAACACATTTTTGGAAGTCTAGACATTGAGTCATTCTGATAGAGTCTCATTACGCGCTTCTTCTGTCGTAGGAAACCCCGATGGGACAATTCTCGAGACTTGCGAGCCCACATCGATCAGGAAAGCCCATTATCAAAGCTTAAAGAGCCCACATGCTGTGACTAGAAGATATGGGCCAAATATGGGCTGAATAAGAGGACCAAAAGGCCAGCCCAAAGAACGAAGAGAGTAGGAGAGCCAATGACCAAAAGACGGACTAAAGCGTTTAAAGCCACATGAGTCAGCAAGGAATGATAGTCTACTCTACTGGAGAAGCGTGAGGATGGTCACAGTGAAGACCAGGGTTCCAGACCCTCTGCCAATACTTTTATCTCCATTTTCTGATACTTTCTCTCTCATCTCTCCTTATTCTCTTTCTCTCTTCATCTTTCGGTCCTTGAATCTACTGACCTAACCCCAGAACTCCTGTCCATCGGCTCTATCTCATCTCCCTTAGCTTTCTGACCGTTGGATCTTCCATCGGACCGTTGGATCTTCAATCGGACCGTTGGATCTCTCTAGATCCGTCGATCTACCAATCTGGGTCCCAATCAAGTCACCATCCATCCGATCGCCATCAAAATGTCTGTCACATCATCTTGTGAGACGATGGACATCATCAGTCCATGTGGGCCAGTAGCCGGGCCCATCATTATCGACCCGCTGTTCGACCAGTTAGTGGACCCCGTGAATTTCAAAATAATTTTAATTAAATTTTAAAAAATGGGGGGTCCACTAAATGGGGACATTCCCCAAAGAAAAGTGATGGTTTACTTAAAAAAAATATATATATATATATATATATATATATATATATATATATATTTTTTTTTTTTTTTTCATATTTTTTATTTTCAAAAAATACCCTATTTCCATTAATGGAAATAGGGAGCTTTAAAAGGAGGAGAGGGGTTCGTTCGAACCCTAATCCCCCTCTTTTCTTCTCCTCTCCTTCCTCGAATCTTCTCCCCACGTTTTCCCCTCCTTCTTTCTCCTCTTTTCTTCTTCTTATTCTTTTTCTTCATCGTCTTCTTCTCCTTATTTTCGTCGCCGGAGTTGCAGAACTCCGGCGGATTGCAACCAGCTCCATCCACCTCTTCTCTCCTGCGCCTGTGCGCAGCGTAGCACCACCTCTGGGCAGCAATGTCTCCTTGTAGCAACCAGCATCCTTGCTGATTCGTTTTCTCCACGCTCCGGCCAACAATCTTTGGAACACCGACCAGTTGCGGCTCTCACACCGCCTTCTCCTTTGCAGATCTTCAAACGGTAAGTTCTTTCTCTTCTTCTTCTTCTTCCTCTCCTCCTTCTCTTCTTTTTCTTCTTCTTCTTCTTCTTCTTCTTCTTGTCCCTTACCGAAGTTGTAGATCTGCAACTCCGGTCGGTTGTCTAGACTGTTGCTGTCTTCACAGGTAGAAACGTCTATAACTCCGGCAGCCTCTCTTGTCATCGATCTACTCCGCAAGCTCCTATCACCTAGTCTCCACCATACCCTCTATCACTTATCCTTCTCAGAGGTTGCTGGAGTTGCAACCTGCAACTCCGGTGACCTCCATTGAAGCCGGCGAAACCTGCTGCTCCACAGCCTCGTGCAAGCACCCCTTGCTGGTGCGCACCTATCCTCCACCTTGTATCCCCGCCAGCTCCTACCTACCGCCAATAGCAGCCACCACCACCTGCAACTTCAGGTTGTAGGTCTACTGCACCACCTCACCACCTCACCCCTTCATTAACCTCATTCCACGATCTCCACACCATCCTCACCTGCTGCCATCCACCAGATCCACGAGCCACTCCTCCTTCTTGCACCGCCCACCACTTCTTCTCTCTAACGTGCTGGAGTTGCAACTTGCAACTCCAGTCCATTTCACCCCCCAAAGAAAAAAAAATAAAAAGAAAAGAGAAGAAAAAGAAGAGAAGAAGAAGAACAAGTGAAAGGATCCCCCTACCTGTTTTCTCCCTTGCAGCCACCGTGTCCACTACCTCCAACAAACGCCTATACCTACAACTCCATCTCCATTGCTATTGCACCACTACTATCTTCACAACCTTCAATATTGGTAGGTTTCCCATGGGTAAAATTTCTCTCTCTACCTATTCTATCTCTTACTTTTTCTCTCTCTCTCTAAAAATTCATACTCTCTCTCCTCTTATTCTCTTTCTCTCTCTAGTTTTTACGGCTTTATAGTTTAATCCTTTTAGTTCTTTTTATGTTTAGTTCGCAATTTTGATTGAGAATATTGTAAGAAAGTTATTATTTCAATAAATTCTAGTATTACTTCATTTTGTTAGTTATTTTCTTTTTAATCTTATGGCAATTTCTTTCTCTAAAATCACTAAACATGTTTTAAATCCGATCCCTTAATCACCATTCTCATCCTTCCATCATTATTTTTAGCAAATTCTGTGGCAAAAACCCATCATTTTATGTTCTTGTTTGCGCAACTTACCCCGAGTGTGGATCGACATCCGACACGAATCCCTATACAAATCTGTCAATTTTGCAGGATAATCGGATAAAAATTATAAATGTGTTGAAGTTAGGGTTTCCGTAACCAACGACGCGGAAAAACCCTACTTTCACCAAGCGAGGTCGGGATGGAAGTCCCAAGAGGGCCCAAATAGAAATCATGAGTGGCGTTGCACCTCACTTGTCTTGTTCCAGTAAAATACCTCCTGGGGTGGCCCAGGGAAAGAAAACAACAAGAACCATCCCAACCGGCCCATTCAAGAAGGTCAAAAAGGTCAAAAAGGTTAGGGTCAAGAGACCTGAGCACCAAGCAAAGCCAAAACCCGAGTATTTAGGGGATGAATCAGACTCCCCCATAAGGACTGAGCCAACATTGCAGCCTACCGCCATGGAACCAACTATACCCGATGTTGGCACCAGAGGTAAAGAAATTACCGATGTCGCTAGTTGGATTTCAAATCCGTTTCCTTTGTGATGTTCTACTGCCGAGTGCTGTTCCACTATTGAGTGAAAGGAGGTGGTAGGGTTTGTTTTAAAAGGATACTAACCATAACTCATATGCAGGTGAGGAAATGGTGTCAGAACATCCAATGGTACAGGAGGTACACACAGGTGGAGCCAAAGCCCCTCTGGGCAAAGAATGGTAGGCGGTGCTTGACATGCTGGAATTTGATGGGGAGGGTTTCATGGGAGTAGGTAAGGATGGATATGGATGTACTAAAACTTTGGGTAATACTTTAGTAAAAATTTGTCATCAGGTACTGACTTTGGGTGGTGTGATGGGTAATGAACAAGTGGGGAAGGGAAAGTGGCTAGTCCTCTACCCAAATACGCGCGCCCACGAAGGGATGATGCCTACGACGGAGGTGCCTCCAGTGCAGGAACCACATCGGGCTTGCAATCACTTGGAAAAAATGATGCCCTGACCGAGGCTGAACTGGAGGCCTTATTCGCCGGAGGTAAGTCGTATTTGGCTTGACACCAATCAATTGCAGTAAGAAATGTGTTGCACCGCCCATTGAACTAATTGCTTGTATGTATTTCATGACAGGTGACGGTGAAAAGGACGGGGGTATTGAGCAAGGTGAGCTAGATGCGGAGATTGAGCTGGCCGTGGCAGCACATCGGGCCGAATAAGAACGAAAAAGGCAACTCAAAGGCAAGGCGGTGGCAAGGGAGAGGGACACATCAGTAACGCCTGTTGCACGTTCCATTCCACACATGTCCATTGACGAAATGAGAACGGGGGGAATCCAAGACGCACCCATAGCAAAGCATGTGTTCGAAAAGGTCGGAGAAGGGAGATTCCCAACGCGGCTAGTTTTTGTGAGCTTAGAAGAATGGGAAATCCCCCTATATCGGGACTAGATGGTGGTCCTCTCTCTGTAGGGAAGTCCAAGCCACCCTCAAATGGAGAGCTTCCTCGTCGGTATGGGGCATCCGTTGGTGCGGACTCTGGCAAGTTTGCGACATCTAATAGAGCAAGGGTTGTTGTCAGACGCGCTCATAAGTAATTCAGAGGAAGCACATTCCTTAGGAGTGCGACCCGAGCCGCTGCCACCCACGGACAGAGAAGACTTGATACTGGTGTACGAGGCATTTCCCTGCTTCTGTTCCTTGATGGCCCCTGTGCCACGGGCAATAGGCGACGGATTTGTAGGCTTGGTGGTGATGTTTCTGAATATATTGAAGTACATCAGGCTATTCCAGCAAGTTGCTGGTATTGCCGAGTGTGACATATATGAACTCCACCCTATGCAGGGGGCCTTGGCTGATCTTGGGCAGACGGATCTGAACTTGAGCTTACTGAAGACGATCATCGACTTCATCTTTGACTACCGGAAGGCAGAGTGGGACACCATTGACCTCGAAGTGAAAGGACTCGTCCAAGGTCGAAAGCAAGAAGAGGAGCTTGCCTAAATATCAATGACGGAGGAAAAAACAGCCTCTGAGCCCTCTCTTGATGTACAACTTGAGGTGACCCAGTCTGCCTACACAGAAGCCCATTCGGAAGTAACCCATCTGGAGGAAGCACTAGCCAAAGCCAATGACACGCTCAGTGCCCTACATGTTGACTTGACCGGATTGGGGCAAGCAAAGAATGAATTGGCCAGTGCAAAGTAGTAGTTGAGTAGGCTCAGGTCGTCTGCCCATCAAAGAGCAAGAGTCATGATGGAAATCTCTGAAAGGATTAGCCTCGAATGCCCCAAAGTGGACGCAAGGCAGCAACTGGTGGAAGACATCTTCCGTGCAGCCAGCTTTTGATTTGTCATGCCGCTTTACATTTCCCATGCAGATAACAATTGTAATGTCCAGCCTTTATGTTTTTCGTCAAAGGCTGACCCTAATTAGTAACATACATGTAAATCCTTTTGAAATGAAATGAAATATTCAACAATCTTTTGATCACAATCTTCTTTGTCTTCGATTGTATGAAGCACATGCAAATACCAGTTCATGTAAATTATGCAAACACATTTAAATAGTAGTTGATTCAAACTATGAAAACACCTTCAAATATTGGAAAGTTCAAAGTTGAGAGATGCCTTTGAATTTGTTGTTAAAATGTGGGGAATAACAGCCCCGATGATGTTTCTAAAGGTGGGGAGACACCTCGAATTTGTTGTTAAAAGGTGAGGGATAACGGCCCCGATGATGTTTCTAAAGGTGGAGAATAACGGCCCCGAATTTGTTTCCAAAGGTGGGGAGACGCCATCGAATTTGTTGCTAAAAGGTGGGGGAAAACAGCCCCGATGATGTTTCTAAAGGTGGGGAGACGCCCTCGAATTTGTTGTTAAAAGGTGGGGGATAACGGCCCTAATGATATTTCTAAAGGTGGGGAGACGCCCTCGAATTTGTTGTTAAAAGTTGGGGGAAAATGGCCCCGATGATATTTCTGAAGGTATGACGGGATAAAACAACCGCACGAAAAGGATGGATCGAAGCACTCAAAGCATGACAATTTTTTAAGAACAAAAACCCATTTTCACGATCAATCACACAAAGGCATACTTCCAATCATGTGTAACAGAAAACCCCTTAACTAGGCGAATAAGTAAACCAATTCCTCAAAGAGGTCTAAAATGTAATCACACACAGAAATGGATGTCACATCCGCATCAAAGAAAAGCCAATGCCTCAAAGAGGTCTAAAATGTAATCACACACAGAAATGGATGTCATATCCACATTAGAGGAAAGTCAATGCCCATTCAACTCTTAACAATAGTACTTCTTCAACCACTTGCCATTGATCGAAGCTTTTAACTGATATTCGCTCAAAAGTGCTTATTTTAAGCCATTATCCTTATAGCGATGTCGCATTCTCCTACGTAAAACTTGTCTTTTCATCGACTTTTCCACCTAAGAGTTTCTTCCATTGTTTAGAATGCATTCTTTAGATAAAAATCAACTATTTGCATGAAATAAACGCATTTCGGATAGTCCAGTATCAAGCCATTTTAGTTGAATCTTATTATGTGCTTTTTCACTTATAGGAGACCCTATCGGGCGATTCTCGAGGACTGGCGGGCCCACTATCAACCACAGAAGACTTCTATCAAAGCTTAAAAAGCTAGTAGGCGAGGATAAAAAGATAGAAGACATGTACGGGAAAAGCTAGAGGATCGTAGAGCCGGAACAAAGACTAAGGGAGAGAAGAATAGCTGGAGACCAAGAGAAGGACTTAGGTGTTAAAGGCCACACCAATTGACATCAAAGGATAAGTTTGACTTATTGGTGGAGCGGACGAGAGAGAATAAATAAGACCAGGGTTCAAGACCCTCCAAGGCTTTTATTTATATATTTTTTCTCTCACATCTCTCTTATTTCTCACTCTATCTATTTTGGCCCATGACTTAAGCCCATGACCTAAGCCCATGCCCAAGCCCATACCCATGACCCATGCCCATACCCATGACCCATGACCCATGACCCATGCCCATGCTCACTTGCAACAGAAAAGAGAATCGGTCTCACTTGACCGATTGTTCTCTCCCCCATCTCTCTCTATCCTAATTAACCTATTCCCAACCATTGGATCTCTCTAGATCCAACAGTTTTCCTTCAAACAACAAATCCTCCTTGCCTTTTTTATGAGGAGATCATTGGTTCCTTCCCCCTTCAAATTCTCCTAATCCCTTCTTTTCCCTAACCTACTCTATTCCTTCTCTCTCAAACTTTTCCCTCTTACAACTGAAACCACCATATCTCACCACTTCGACTTGCAGGTTCCACTAGCCATTGCTAGAGTTGCACGCTTACAACTCCAACAATCGCATCCTATAACACCATCTTCCATGGATGAGCAGCTCTCCTAGATTGCCTTCATCACCAAACCTACATCAAAGGTGTTGCACCACAGCAATCGCCATCTCTCCAAGCATCTTTAGCAACGTCTCCCACCTTCCCAACTGTTGTGACTCCAAGCAGTTGATCCTCCTTTCTACTCTCTTCCACGACCATCAATCAGGTCGTCATCTTCAAACCCACCACCGTTGTTGCAACCTGCAACTTCCTCCTCCATTTTCTTCTCTCCATCCTCTGTCCAGCAAGCTCCTCACGCACCACAATCTCATCCAGATTGTGCTACACAACCATCGCCCTCTCCATCTCCAACCTTGCACTACCACGACCTACACCTCTTAGTTGCAGATCTGGTCCTCGCAAAGCTCTTCTCAGTCGCTGCGCCTTCGATCTGCAACCCAGATCTCTGAGAAGAACGTTGCTGCTACTCTTCAGGCAGACTGTCTAGCACCACCATTTGCACACCTGCAATTTCGCCATCTCCATCTAATCCTCCCACTACACCTCTCCTTCGGGTCTTCTTTCACGTCTCCACTTCCATTTGCAGGTTCAGCACCCCCTCTTCAAGTTGCACCTGCAACTCCTCTATCCAAGCTCATCTCCTTCATCTTGGGGTCACTGTTCATCATCTTCTCCGGACAGATTTCCAAGAACCTGCAAGTTCTGGCTGTTTCCATTACCAAAACGTGCACCGCCTTCTACCGTTAACTCCTGCACCCCTTGCACAGCAAGCAACCACGGTTGCATCCTCCTCAGCCTTTAACAACCTGCAGGTCCTAACCTACACGTCCATCAGTCCAAGTTGTTGCTACTGCAACAGCATCCTCTTGGACGTGTTCCTCACCCCACAACTGAGTTGATCCTTCTTGCCAGCTACCTTTGGTCACCGCAATCGGTGCACCATCACGTTGACCCTTTGAACAATCTCCACCTCTCCACGGCCTGCACATTCGTGTACGGGAGCTTCTCTCCTCCACCTTCTTGCTTACCACACAGTCTGCAAATTCCCGGACTGGAACACCAGCTAACAGTAGCACCAGCTTGTAGCCCCTCACAGGTGGTCATCTTACCACCTTCATCCACCATTCTGGGAAGATCTGCAACTTTACATTGGTTGCACAGCCTTGAACCACAACCGTCTTTTTGACCTCTTCTTCAGATCCTTCTTCCTCTCTCAAGTTGCTGCTCATGACAGAACCTGCAACTCGAGCCATTGTGCACCATGTGCATAACCTGCAAGATATTTCATCCTCAAAAGCTGCCCTTTTCCACCGAGCTCATAAAATTTGCACATCTTGCTCAAACACAGCGAGCAAGAATCGGTAATCTTTTTCTCTCTCCTTATTATTTTCTCTCTCTAAATCCTCTCTTTCTTTCTCTAAACCTCCATCTTTTTATTTCTAAAACTTCTTGTTTTTGTGACTTTCTCTCTCTACCTAGATCTTTATTTTTCTCTCTCTAGAATTTATAGTTTTCTCTCTCTACTTTTTCAAGCTTTGTAATCAGTCTTGTTTTTAGTTTGGATTAATACATTTTGTAAGGATTTTACTTAATTAATTTCATTTCATTTCATATTTCAGTTATGTCATTAGATTTAGTAAATTTATTTAATTGAAAATTCTTCATCTAAAAATCATATTTTAATTTCAATCAAACCACATACTAACCCTTCCATCATTTCTAAGCATATTTCCTTTAATTTGTTCTTTATTTGCCTTAACCCCAAGTGTGGATGATATCCAACACGAGCCACTGTGCAAATTTGCATTTTTGCAAATTAAGTGAACCAAATCGGAGAAATTACAAATCTTGTTGAAATCTACGATTTTTTATCCGACGACACGAAAAAACCTTAATTTCACTAACTCAAAACCGTTGAAGTCGCGATGCGATAATAACCGGAATCGAACGCTCTGGTGATGATGTATAATTCTTCATCAAAATTTGGTGTAAACTTGGTGTGTGTAGTCGACTCCCGCACATGATTAGCTACCTTAATAACAATGTTCCCTACCCCTAGGGCTCTGAACTTGACCTTCTTGTCATACGCCTTGGTCATTCTGTGAACATAAACATCTAAATTCTTCCTGGCACGAAGGCGATATTCATCCATGGCTAACAGGTCAAAATGCCTGAGAAAAGCGTACTCAACTTCGCGGTAATCGAACATTGCTGCAGATTCCATGCGAGGAGTGGGAATTCGAATTTCAATGGGGCCAACAGCCTCAGTGCCATAAACAAGAGAGAAGGGGGTTTCGCCAGTAGAGGTACATGCAGCAGTACGATAAGCCCACAAAGCATTAACTAACTTAACATGCCAATCTCGTTGACACAAATTAACTGTCTTCTTGAGAATTTTCAACAAAACTCTGTTGATGGCTCCACTTGTCCATTCCCTGGCAGATCATACATCGTGGACTGGCTATGGAATATGCCGTACTTCTTGAGCAACTCTTCCACGTCTCCCCTGAACTGAGTCCCATGGTCGGTGACAATCTTTTGAGGAATTCTGAATCTTGAAATAATATGACTCATAATAAACTCGACGACGGCTGCGGAAGTGGCTCGTCAGAAAGGAATAGCTTCAACCCACTTAGTAAAATACTTCGTGGCGACCAGTATCCAAACTTGATTTTTGCTGGAGGCTGGATTGACTTTTCAAATGAGATCCAGCCCCCCAAGTCTAGAACGGCCAATAAGACTTGATAGGATGAAGATAACCTTGTGGCAAATGTAATTGGCACATCCGACATTTCTGAACATGGTTGATGCTGTCCTTGTGCAAATGAGGCCAATAGTACCCCAGATGTATTACCTGATGAGCCAATCTAATCTTGCTCTGATGTTCACCGCAATCTCCCTCATGTACTTCCCTCAAAATGATCTTCCCTTCTCTGTGCGAGACACAACGCAATAGGACTCCACTGTAACTACGCTTGAACAACCTGTCTCCCATGACCACATAACTGACTACCTGTCGCTTAACATTTCTAGATTCATCCCGGTTGGTCGGTGCACGACCATGCTTCAACCAATCCCAGATGGGCCAAAACCATTCATTTCTAGGTAACTCGACGAAGGCGTCTTGAGTATCCATGAGGTAAGACTCTTCCCAGTTAGCTTCCAAAAAGGATGTTGGTAAGACCCTTTTGATCACGCGGACGTCTTTGGCGTAATTGTCCGGCCCCATCTGAATTTTGGCCGCTATGGTGGCCAAAGAATCGGCATGAGAATTTTTCGCCCGACGGATGTGTTCTAGCTCGAATGTCTCAAAGGACGAGAGTAATCTCAAAACCTTCCGCTGTCAAGGCTTCAAATGCTGTTCCTTGACCTTGAACAGGTCGGTGACTTGATAAATGACCAACATAGAATCCCCAAAAATTCGTAAATGGTGGATGTCTGCCAAGACGGCCATTTCCAAGCCAATTGCCAAGGCCTCGTATTCTGCCATGTTGTTAGTGCATTCGAATTCAAACTTGAAGGAAAAAGACACAAGGGCACCTTCAGGCGATCGGAACATGATTCCTGTCCCTCCATCATTCTGTGAGTCCAACCTGTTAGGAGATCCATCGAAAAACATGAGCCAAGGTCCCAACATGGTTGTGGCTTCAAAAACTTCCTCATCTGGCAAATCCTCTATAATGATTCCCCTGGAGGGTACCGGGTTCTCAACTAATAGTTCGGCCATAGCTTGACCCTTAATTGATCTCTTCATCCTACACGTGATGTCGAATTCACTTAACATCAAGGACCATATGGCAAAATGACTCGAGAGAACTGGCTGACTTAAAAGGTATTTTATAGGGTCACTCCCACACATTAGCGTAACAGAATGAGCCAACATGTAGTGGCAGAGCTTCTGAGATGCAAAAACCAAGGCCAAACAAGCTCGCTCGATCTTAGGATAACGAGTTTCGGCCGATAACAAAACCCAACTAAGATAGTAAATAGGTTTTTCCGCACCCTCTTCATCCTCTTGGGCCAAGAGAACACCCATAGCATTCTCCAAGGTGGAAAGATAAAGAATCAAGGGCTGTCCATGAATAGGCGCCATTAGAGTCGTAGGTTTGAGTAACTCCTGTTTGATTTCCAAGAAAGCCTTCTCGCATTCCTCAGACCAAATAAAAGCGGCATCTTTCTTCAATAACCCTATGAGCGGAAGCATCTTCTTGGAGAGATTAGGTATAAAGTGGCGAATGTAGGACAAACGTCCCAACATACTCTTGATTTGTTTAATAGTCTTAGGACGAGGTAGACCCTGTATTACGTCTAATTTAGACGGGTCGATCTCAATTGCCCTATGTCGAATAAGAAATTCCAAGAACTTATCGGAACTGGACCCAAATGCGCACTTCAACGAGTTCATCTTCAAGTTTATTTGCCTACATCGATCAAAAACCTTCTTTAGGACGTCACAATGAGACTCTCTTGGTCCCTTACGACCACATCGTCGACATAATCCTCCACCTCATAGTGCATCATCTCGCCAAAGATCTTAGTCATAGCTCTTTGATAGGTGGCCCCTGCATTTTTCAAACCAAAAGCATAACTGTGAAGCAAAAGCTACCGCTAGGGAATAAAAACTCGTATGGATCTCATCTGTAGCGGCCATCTTGATCTAGTTGTACCCACTGTAACCATCCATGAAACTGAACATCTGATAGTAGGATGTGTTGTCAATCAAGATATCCATATTGGGTAGGGAAAAATCATCTTTAGGGCAATTTCTGTTCAAGTTTCAAAAATCTACACATACTCTGATCTGTCCATTCTTCTTCTTGACTGGCACGACATTGGCTAACCACTCGAACCACTGAATATGACGAATGAAATCGGCTTCAGTGAGCTTCTAGAGTTTGACCTTAATCTGAATCTCTAATTCGGCCCTGAATTTTTGATGCGCTTGTTTCACAGGCTTGGCTTGTGCATAAATCCCCAAATGGTGTACTATGATATCCTCCGGCAGACCAGGCATTTCTTCTCAACTCCATGCGAAAACATCGCGATATTCGGATAGAAGATTTATCAGATCTGTTTCTTCGTGATCTCCCAAGGATTCTGATATAAAGAACTTACGGTCTTCCCGAGGCTTGCCCAAATTGATTTCCTTCAAAATCTCTTTCACTGCTACTACTCCTTCCTCGAAACAATCCGGAGCTGGGCTCATGTCTAACTCTTCTGATGGGTCCATATTCTCAACCGTGCATACCTCCTTCATTACGAATTCAGTACCATGTTCCCATACAAAGCAGTTGAATGGGGCATTGACGTGTGCAATAGTAGACATTTCTAAAAGGTGCAACATAAATCAACATATATCTAGCATGGTGCTTTCACAAGTAAACAAACATGGCAATTATATAAAAGATGCATACACTTCAATATGATGAATGGTTTTTAAGTAAAATGATCTGAATGCATTCCAAAAAGGGTCAAAGTGTAAGTCTATATTACCTAATCTGCTCGTTTAGCCCCCAAGTATATGAGGCCGCTAGACGAGCGCAACATTGGCTATATGAAGGAACTTTTGACGAAGACCATTACAAGAGAAGGAGGAGATTATGATAAGATACCACAAAGCACAGACCTCCCCGTCCTTTTGTGACAATCTAAGGAAAATATTTAGGTCATTGTTATAATGATAATGCATGTATAAAAAGGAAACATTAAGACCAAAATAAGTGGAAAAACATAGGAACGGAATTATCTTCATTCATAACCCACAAACGAAGAACAAAAAGAAGTCCTGTCACCGAACAAAAAGAACTAAGGCACTCCGGTCAGTTGAGAGTGAACTACTCCCAAGGTATGTATACCCTGAAGTACCCTCCGGGATAGCCTGTGACACAGGCTAAAAGGAAAAGACAAAACAACAAAGAAAGAGAAAGTCAAGATCCATTCTGCTAAGGAAGTAACAGTCGTTACGCCCAGTTGTAAATACAGGGTTCCAAAATGGAGGGTTCTTCGTCATCCTTGACGAACTAGAAAAAGTCAGCTGGCACGAAGCAAATCCCATATGCACTGATGGGTATGTCGCCTTCATCATCTGACATATCAGACAAAGAGATAGCCGTATTTTCGTTCGGATATTCCCATCACGTTATCTGTTTCGGGACCCCCTCCTCGGCCACAAAGACCATCTTCTTTCCCTCAACCTCGCAAAAGGTTGGCACGGGCCTATCAGCCGCATCTGATAGGTTGTAGAAACGAGCGTCCACATAGTAAGACTCCCATCTCTCGAATGGCCACACCAGACCCAAGATAATCCCCTATTGTCCGTCCATGCAATACTTGAAACACTGGTTGTAGGACGACGGGACTCCATGGTAGTAATGGATCCACGGGCTGCCCAATAGTAGATGATAGGAAGGGGTAGTATCTAGCACATCGAATGGGTGGACATGGTCCAACTCATTCACCACAATCCAAAGTTGGATGGTCCCAATCGATCTCTGCACGGCCCTGCCGACTCCATGAATGTAGATGGGTCGGGCTGTATCCACGTCGTCCATGGAAATTCCCAACGGGGGTAGCATGCCCAAAGGGATGATGTTGACGGAGGACCCCATGTCCAGAAGAGCCCTGGGTACGACGACGTCCCCTGCCAGGACTTGGATATACAACGGGCAATTGTGGCCCTTGTCAGGGCAGATCATGTCCACGTCCGTGAAAGTTATAGTGGGCAGGGAATGCTCCATCACCTGCAGGAATTGAGAGGTGGCAAAGACTTCAACGGGGCTCTGGGATGTTCCTACCGGCCCTTGGTCACTCCTCCCCTCAGACGTCGAAACATCGATAAATGGCTCCTTCCCAACTCTGAAACAGAGGCCCGAGCTTGTTCCACTGAAAGTAGGGGATTACCCGTCTGACCCTCCCTAGGCTCACATCGCGAGGTACAAGAAAAGAAAAACTCCTGCTCTCCCCTTTCTAGAGTTGCCTCGGTAATAGCCACCTTGAGAGCCAGCTTTGTCTCGGGGGAAATTTTCAATACCTCAAAAATTGACATCATAGCCGGGATCTTTTTCAGGTGTGCCACCACGTCATATAGGGCACGAGTCTTTGACTTTTCATGAGTGAGCTCTGCAGCTTACACTCGGAGCTTGCTGATTTGTTTCAGATGCTTTTTCTCTCTTTCGACCCACTGTGGTTCTGGTATAATTTCAGTCGGGGCCGTAGGGCCCCACTTTGTTCAATCCCCTCTATAGGTAAGTCAGTTTGGTGGCGGAATCCCGAATCGTGAGGCCATCCAAGGCTCTCCTAACTCCGCAAGTCTGTACCACCAAGGTCTCAAAAAGCTATTCTTCGACAACATTCTCATGTGGGACAACTCCCGCAAAATATCTCTGAGGGCCTTGCTCCTCAATAAGAGAGGCAAGGTCCAACTCCTCCTCTAATCAATAGTCGTCTGGGCATTGATATGAGTGACTGGCCGTCCAAGCGTTGGCCCCAGCCTCTGGGGGTCTATTGCCTGCTCCCTGTGCTGGTGCCTTCCGAGGCTGGGCCTGTAGTGCACCCGTGGAAATCTTCTGGTGAATGATGTCTTGCAGCTTGAAACAACTCCTGGTGTTATGAGTGACGCTGCGACAAAAGGCAACCACCCGGCATCGGGCCCTTGGTTGACTAGTCGGGCTGTATAATTTGAAGGGGGGAGGATGAGCTGATTGGCTGCCATGAGCCGGTTGAAGATCTCCTCTGTCTTCCGTTAGTCGAAGTTCAACTCCGGTCGGAAGGGACGGCCTGCAAAGCGGTTCACTTCCGGTCGCTTCTGCTCGACCTTCTCTGCCACATGCATGAAATGGGCCGGGTTCCTCATGTTGTGGTCATGATCAATGAAGCTAACACTGCTACGGATCATGGACAAGAAAAGGGCACCACAAAGGATCAAGTCCTTTTGCAAGATGAAATTGGCGCCTCGAACAAAGGTGTCCATGATAGAGCTATCGCTAATAGCCTCCGCTTCTTTCCTGTCCCTCTCTCGAAATTGTCGAGATAGGTCATCAAAGACTGACCGGGGTTCTGCCGGAGGTTCTCCAGAGTAAAGACATTTTTGCAGGCCTGAAACTTCTGGTGGAAGGCTCTCTTCAACTGTTCCCAGCTAGAGATACTATGAGGGGTGAGGCTTACAAACCATGAAAATGTTGTCCCCTTAAGGGAGACCGGGAACATCTTGGCCATTAATAGTAGGTTCATAGAATGTTCCCCACACTGAATCTCATACCACACCAAATGCTCGACAGGATCAGTGGTCCCATCATATGGTGTGAAGGTAGGGACAATAAAGCCAGCTGGGTACGGCTACTGAGAGATGTTAGGGGTAAAGACACCCTTAGGGCTAGAGGGCCCCAGAGTCAGGTCTCTCTCACGTAGAATATGGTCAACATATTCATAGAGTTGGATAGGGTCCATAATAATGTCACTCCCTTGTCCGTTCTCGCGATTGACAATAATCAGTGACTGAGGGTCCCTGACTGGTGTTGTAGTTGAAGTTTGGGCTCTCTAGTGCGGGGGGACTTGCCCATCCCTCGTTTCTTGGAACTATGTCTGTAGGTCCCTCAATTGATCCCTGAGGGTCATATTCTCTTCCCTAACGGCTCGGTGAGGATCCAATTCTTCCATGGAGGGCCCCTCCATAGGCGCTTTCCTTACAGACTTCTCTATCTGGGTAGAAAGCCGCCCCACCTCCTGTCGAAGTTGTTTCATCTCTGTATGCTGGTGCTCGGGTGGGTGTAGAGCCATGAGTTCTTGATACTGTTGCACGAGGCTGTCAATACAATCCAAAAGTCTGGAGTTAGAACGAGTCGAAATTGCTTGCTCTCGCACTTCTACTTCTTTCCGTAGTACTTCCCCGATACTCAATCCAACCTAGTCCTGGCCAGTCATGTGCCTTAGGCCCACCAATTCACGAAAGAAGAAAAAACCTTTAATAGGGTAGCTTATACATGTTTTTGAGAAAATAATGTCTGATCTCTGAGACATTTTGAAAACCAAAGTATAAGCGAGAAAAAAGGACGTGAAATAGCACAGCCCATGTGCACGTTACCCAAAGGGCCATTTTCCAAAACATGAATTCATAGTTATAGGAAAATCTCCATCTCGGAGTGGCTTTAAGCCTATATTTTCAAAACAAGAGTAAAATTCATTCTTAAAACATGACAACTTTTATGGTAAAAATCTTTTCAAAAAGAGCAGTTTATGACAAAGTATTTAAAACTACTTTTTTTATGAAAATACAAGTCCTTTCGGGTTTTAACACAAGGGGGTATGATATTCGCTCAAAAGTGCTTATTTTAAGCCATTATCCTTATAGCGATGTCACATTCTCCTACGTAAAACTTGTCTTTTTATCGACTTTTCCATATAAGAGTTCCTTCTATTGCGTAGAACGCATTCTTTAGACGAAAATTGACTATTTGCATGAAATATACGCATTTCGGATAGTCCAGTATCAAGGCATTTTAGTTGAATCTCATAACGCGCTTTTTCACTTGTAGGAGACCCTATCGGGCGATTCTCAAGGACTGGCGGGCCCACGATCAACCATAGAAGACTTCTATCAAAGCTTAAAGAGCCAACAGGCTAGGATAACAAGATAAAAGACATATACGGGCAAAGTTAGAGGATCGTAGAGCCGGAACAAGGACTAAGAGAGAGAATAGCTGGAGACCAAGAGAAGGACTTAGGTGTTAAAGGCCACACCAATTGACATCAAAGGATAAGTTTGACTTATTGGTGGAGCAGACGAGAGAGAATAAAGAAGACCAGGGTTCAAGACCCTCCAATGCTTTTATTTTTATATTTTTCTCTCACCTCTCTCCTATTTCTCTCTTTATCTATCTATCTTGGCCCATGACATAGGCCCACACTACAAGAAATCTGACTTTTAGCTGCGATTTTTGTCGCGGCTACATGCCTAAAAGTCGCCACTAAATCTTTTAGTGGCGACATTTTCACCGCCACTACGCCGCCGCGGAAAGTACTGTGGCTAAATGTTTTAGTGGCAACTTTATGATATTGCCACTAAAAGACAACCTTTTAGGTGCGCCATTGTTATCGTCACTAAAATAAAACATTTAGCCACGCGTTATATTGTCGCTAATTAAATCAAATTATTGTCACTAAAGATACAAATCGCCACTAAAGTATAAATTAAACGTAGTTTTTAGTGACGATATCGACTCGCGGCAAAAATAAAAATATTTAGCTGCAACTACATATTGCCACTAAACGGGTTCAGTATCGTTATTTTAGTGGCGACTTATAGTTACAGTTAATACTTTTTATGTTTAGCTGCAACTATGTATCGCCACCATAGTGGTCAGTATCGTAGTTTTAGTGACAACTAATAGTCGCAGTTATAAAAACAACTTTATGTTTAGCTACAACTGCATATCGTCACAAAAGTGTTCGGTGTTGTAGTTTTAGTGGCAACTTCTAATCACGGTTAAAACACCTTTATGTTTAGCTGCAACTAAATATTGCCAAAAATAAGAAAAATTTTATTATATATAAAATACCAATGTACAAATCCAATCACCACCGACCACTGTACGTCTTGCTTAAGTTAAATATTCATTCATAAATATAGCCAAACTATATGTACATCGTCATAACAAAATATACAACTAAACTATATGTACGTCGTCATAACAAAACATACAACTAAACTATATGTACGTCGTCATAACAAAAAATACAACTAAACTATATGTACGCAATCATAACAAAAAATACAACTAAAATGATCACGATCATTGGGTTTTTGAGAAGCTTTGCGTCATATGTCTCTGCTTGCCTGCAAATAAAAAACTAAAATATGATTAGATATTATCCAAAGATACAACATATGAGATATATGTGATAAATTAAAAATAATTAACAGTTCTAAGTTTAAAAAGCGAGCTCTAAACTTCGGAGTTGACTATGCCTACAGAAATTTCGCTAGAGTCTCCTCTGTTTTATTGATATTTAAAAAATTATCACTTGATAGAAATAATTTATAAATTGAATTAAAGATTTATACAATCCCTAATGCCGACTAGCCATTCATTTCATTCTACAAATAAACATAGGTTACATACTAGGTAGTTCTACACCACTCATTCTCGGGAGAATTTAAAATACTTTGATTTTTTATAGCAGCCAAAACATACAATAGATAAATCTAGTGACAATCTGAGATCGATTTGACCCCACATTGAAAGGCATTACTAACAGATTTCTCTATCTTTAATCACCAAGTACCTTAGGAGTTGGGATACAAATTTTTGTTGGGACTTAAATTTAAAATTGACCATGTCTACAAAAAATTCGGCAGAGTCTCCTCTGTTTTATTGACGTTTGCAAAATTATCACCTAATAGACACAATTTATATTTACAAATTATAGATCCATACAATCCCTTATGTCGACTAACCATACATATATGCTAGTCTTAACACTTCGACTAGTAGAAACAATGATGTGTTTGTGTCGATAATCCATAAGAAGAAAAATAAATAAAACATAAATGTAATAAGGTGTTTGTGTTGATTTTAAGGCAATCAGCAAATAATTTGTGTCAATAATCCATAAGAAGAAACAATAAATAAAGTATAAATGTAATAAAGTGTTTGTATAGATTTTGAGCCGATTAAACAAATAATACTTTAAATTTTATAGTTAACTTTATAATTAAAGGGATCTTACCCTGTCAGAATGAGTAGCAGTAGAAATTTGCCCCAACTCTTTGAACTATTGGAGGAGGGTGGCAAGCTGGGACTGGAACGCGGCCTGCACCTGATCAAGCACCTGTGTTTGCTGCGAGGCTACCTGGGACTCTAAGTGTGTCCTAAACTCTGCATTCTCTTTTTCCAACGACTCCAACCGCTTCCTATCCACTTCAGCCTGTCTTCTAAACTCCTCATTCTCCCTCTCTAGCTGCGCACGAATCCGCTGCCCAGCTGTTGATGTTGTGGGCTTCGGTCCAGCCCCACGACCACGTATATATCCTGACCGCTCTGGTCCAAGCACTGCGATAAACCTCTGATCCTCGGTCATGGGGGCATCACCCTCCTCCAATGGCTGAGACTCTAACTTCTTAAGCTCCTCCTATATTCGAAAACAAATAACAGTAATGATAATATCAATCAATTTAGTAGTACATAAGAAAATTGATAGGGAAACAGAGAAGGACACAAAAACTTACGTAGACTTCCTTTGATTTCGAATCAACCCAAGTGTTTTTCTTCTTACTAAATCGAGTGGTGAACCACATGTTAGTCCGAGATGGCTCATCCCCCATCTCAGGATCACGCTGTCATTACACAAGTTATTATATTTAATTGTTTATTTGATAACATAAGTACCCTAAACATTTTAAATGAAGCTTACACTATCATAGCTGATCCGAGAAAAGGCCTTCGTCCCAGCAATGTGTCTAATATTTTGTTTTTTTCGATTCTCCTTATTTCTGCTGCTCATCTTCTGCATTCAAGAATCACGATGTTATAAGCAATACATGTATGAATGATAGATTGAAACTGCAAGTAGTGTAACTTAATTAGCATTCACACCTTAAAGTCTTCAGATCCAAAATAATTGACAAGAGCAACCCAATCGTCATTGCTCACACCTAATGGGGGATTCTGCAATCTCATAGCATCAGTGTCATGCATGCAATAATGATCTTTATGCAGCCTGTGCCGATAGTCCCTATATTGACGGTTAAGTTGTAGATATATAGCTCCTTGAATATGAAGGTCATCTTGGAGAGTAAACTTTTGCTGCACAATATTGTATGAGAAAGTAAGCATACAAATGCAAGTTAGTAGCGACAAATGTAACTAGCTAGAATTGTTTGAGTTGACACACCTTTGTAGCATGCCACATCTTCTTCTTGATGTCATCTGGAATGGCTTTCCACTTGGTATATTGGAGTGGGGCCATCTGTCTGACAATAATGCCCAACTCAGTGATTAATGCTTGGGCATTGTTGCCAACGGCTCGCATCAGATGTGGTGGAATGTCAACGGTTAGCTTTTCCCCCTCGCGCCTCTTCTTCATGAGTGTAATGCCCGTAGTTTTCCCCCTTCCTCTTTTTCCAGACGTGCATGACCCTGTTTAGTCAAAATACAATAACATTTATTCCATAAACCATAAAAAATACATGCATAATTTAAAATGGTACTTAACATACCGGCACTGCTGATGGCAATCTGATCTGGAGTAGACGCCTCAACTTCTATTGGGTTTGAGGGTCCTGCCTCTAATGTAGGTTGGATCTGTGAGGGTTGCCTCGCTTGGCCGCCACCTCGCCTTGTATTGACCATGTCTATAGTCTATCATGCAACACTTCTCATTCTATTATTGTTTGCATTAAATATAAACTTTCATTCATACAGAATGATAACAAGATATGTTATAAGCACACATATACACATCAAGCACATATATAGATACTAAAATAAAATATGAGCTTTCATTCAAACAAAATGATAAGGAACATGTCATACAAATCACATCAAGCTATTAGTCTCACTGTGATCATCAATGTTCATTTCATCTTCTTCAGTATCATAATCAACGAAGGTACAATCATCCTCACTTTCATCATTAATGAATGTGTCAACATCCCCATCTTCCCCTTCATCCAGCATTACAAGTAGGACAAGCCAAAAACCCTTTAGTGCTCCATCCAGATAAGTTGGCATATGCAGGGTAGTCATTAATAGTCCATAGCGCCACTGCATGCAATTGAAAATTAGTACCTGTGGAAGCATCATAAGTCAGAACGCCATCTTCCCACAACTCTTTCAACTCATCAATCAACGGTTGCAAATACACGTCAATGTCATTTCCAGGAGACTTGGGTCCAGGAATAAGTAGTGACATAATGAAAAAAGGACTCTTCATACATTTCCATGGTGGTAGGTTGTATGGCACAAGAACAACTGGCCATGTGCTATGAGGATTACTCATGTTTGAAAAGGGACTGAATCCATCACTTGTTATCCCAAGCCTGACATTACGAGGATCTTGGGCAAACCAGCTATGCATCTTATCAAATTCTTTCCATGCTTCAGCGTCGGCCGGATGCCTCAACACCCCATCATCAACGCGCTTCTCTTTGTGCCACCTCATATCTGATGCTGTCTTCTTTGAAAGAAACAACTTTTGTAGCCTCGGTTTTAGTGGGAAGTAGCGCAAGATTTTTTGAGGAATCTTCTTTTGTTTGCCATCATCAAATTTATATCTAGGCTCTTTGCATTTTGGACACTCTTGTCTGTCTTTGTACTCCTTCCAGAATAATACACAATCATTTTTGCAAGCATGAATCCTCACATAATCAAGCCCCAGGTCACGAATGATCTTTTTAGCCTCGTAATAGGAGTTGGGGAGCGTCTCACCATCAGGAAGTGTCTCCTTCAACAACTCAAGCAACATAGTGAATGATTTGTTGCTCCAATGATTAAGTATCTTTAGGTGTAGCAGCTTCACAATGAATGACAACTTGGAGAACTTCTCACAACCTGGATACAACTTCTGGTCGACATCCTTCAACAATCTCATAAATTTATCTGCTTCCCAGTCAGGGACTCCATTCCCATTGTTGTTTGAATCTTTTCCTGCCCAAGCGTTTACGGTTGCTGCAGTGTAATGATCATGTATCATTTCTTGCATGTCATCGTGATCATCTTCATCTTCTTCGACAGGCTCATTACAATCATCATCATCATCATCAGTGCTCGACTCAAACTCCTCTCCATGTAATACCCATGGATTGTAACTCTTAACTATACCATTATAATACAAATCAGCTTCCACATCATCCCGAGTATGGAAATATACATTGTTGCATTTAACACACGGACACCGAATCTTTTCCCCTGGTTCAATATGGGCATATGAAAACTTTAAGAATTGTTTAACTCCATCTTGATACTTAGAGTGTCGTCTATCCTCAATTTTCATCCAACTCTTATCCATATCGGTGTGCCTAGCACAAGTTGAACATATAAATATTTGCAAACATTTTCAGATTAAAAAGCTTTAGTAGTTGGCTGAAGTGGCATAGAATGTAGAAGTTTCTATGCTAGAGCAATCATATCATTAAGAACCAAAAAAGAGGTTATATACTTGAAAATATAACAATTTAAATGGCTTGGTAAGCAAAATTATACAGATTGATAATGACTATCTAACAATGATAGGCAAAATGATTTGTTTAATGCTTACAATATGCGTAATCTATGTTGGATGTTAATGTTAGTGATGATCTGTTTCATACTAAAAAATGAGATAACCATTTCAATTTCAATATGCATTGAAACTCTTCGTTTTCGACATAAATTAAGGAACTTCCTTTGTTTATTGCAGTTAGGCTCCCTTAAAATGAGATAACCATTTCTATTTCAATATGCATTGATAGTGTTTGATTGGTTTCATCAATAGTTTTGAGATCGATTTCGTTTCCACACACTATGGTGGACCTACAAACCAAAAAATCAGCCTGATTAGTGATTTATAGGTGTTGGATCGATCTTTGTATCTCAAATACTACTCAAATTCTCACAGTTGAGATCAGCCCATGAAAAGTACTTTTTAGGATTAATTCTAGCCATTGGATTGAAGCATGCTTTTTGGGTAATAAATCAAATGGCTAGAAATTATCAATCAAACTGATTTTTAGTGTGTTCATCCACCGATAGGTGGGCTGAACTTCCACGCAGTCATTAGGCCCAAAAAATAATGCAGGGCCACGAAAGTCCTCCACATGGATTGCAACAGGACTACAAGAGTCCTATGCATCTAAATTTTTTTCCGAAGCATTTGATTGTCATGATTAGTTGTTAAATAAGATTGTCTACCATATAAAGAGTAGAAATTTATAATTAATACCATATATATATCAGCATGTTAAAAAAGAAGGGCCTTATATGGAGCTTTCACCTTAGGCGTCAAGTTGCATCAAGACGACGTAGTGAGGTGAGTCTGATTTTGCTCATCAACGCTGATGAGCAGAATTGTTCAATGACACATCTGCGTTGTCTAATCCCCCTTACAACACTTAATAAAATTTGGAAAAAGATGTAACAAGGTATGCCTGAAACTGTTCATTTGTGGAAGCGGCATTTTTAGTAGTCACCTCTGCCATCTGGGCCCACCGACCATACGAATGTTTATCCCATCCCCTTGTGGATATACAGTCCAAAAATCATCTTGATTGGTAATCTATAACCATTAGATTTTAACACTTTTTTGCACTTTTTAAGGCGTTCTTATAGCCGTTGAATGCAACCATTTTTTGAGTACTAAAACCAACGGCTAAAAATCATTAAACAAGTTGATTTTTTGTATGAATGTCTATTAAGGGGTGGGCTAAACATCCATACGGTCAGTGGGCTCAGATGGCAGTGGCGACTACCAAAAATGCCGCTTCTGCAAATGAAAAGATCTCAGGTATACCTTGTTACTTTACGACCCAAAGAATGAAGAATACCTTGATGAATCAAATCTTCTCCACCTTGATGTCTTCTTCTCCAACTTGGACAGACGATGGGAGAGAGGGGAATGTGAATGGTGGGGTAGATAAGAGGGTGAAAGAAGAGACTCCGGCGCCGGTGGCAGCGTGAATCGACGCCGGAGATGGTGGTGAGAGAGAAGAGAGTGAAGGCAAGGGCAAGGGTGGGGTATGGCTTGGTAAGAACAGGGGATTGTGTGGGGACGACAAAAGGATTAGGGCTTTTAGCCCTTTCAACTTCTTTTTCCAAAAAAATAAAACACCTAACCTACATGCTAATGCCTCCAATACGAGACACGTGGCATTTCTATGAGGATGCTGACCGTATGGATGTTTGGCCGATTCCTAGTTGGACCTACCCGCCAAAAATGACCCTGATTAGTGATTTGTAAGCGTTGGATTTGAGTCATTTTCATGGGTTAATTTTATGCATTGGATTTGAGCATTATTTGGGTACAAGGATCCAAAGGTTTTAGATCACCGATCAGGCTGATTCTTTCAACGTAGGCCCATATAGGGATTTTCCAAACATCTATACGGTAATAAGCACTGTAAGTATGTGCCACTTGGCTCGTATTATGGATGGTCATATGGCGGTCATCTAGGCCGTCATATATGCTTATTTCTTGTTACCAAAAAATCAGATGATTTTTGTTACTCATCACAACCATCCGGGCCCACTGACCACATGGATATTTAGCACACCCCTTGGTAGACATATGTACCCAAAATCAGCATGTTTGAGGATTTTTAACCATTGCTTTTAGTACCCAAATAATGGTTGAATCCAACGGCTAAAAAATCACACCTTAAAAAAATATTGAAATCTAATGGCTATAGATTACCAATAAGGTGTTTTTTGGTGTCTATGTCAATAAAGGGGTGGGCGGAACCAAGGTTTAAAGGGGACCGTTATAACGGACTGGGGACGTTACCATTTTTTTCCGTAATAATGGCCGTTATAACGAAAAAAAACGCTCAGGGGCAAAAATGGGAAAATAACGGAAATAACAGAAAAAATGGCGCTGAAATTCAAATTTTGAATTTTAAAATTTGAATTTCAAATTTTCAAAAATGAAAAATAACATAAAAAAATGAAAAATAACGGCCGTTATACATTGTCACATATTTTTCCACAGAGAAATTAAAAAATAAATAAAGAGAAAAATAACGGTCGTTATAACAAAAATATTGGCCGTTATTTTCTAGACATTTTAACAGTACATAGCGTAACCCCACCTGACTTACCCCCTTATGACTCGGTCCTTCGTTCATGACCGTCGTTCTAGTGGATCATTGGCTGCCCATCACCTGTGACCAACCTACCAAAATCTCAGGGTCGATCGACTAGCGTGGTGGTACTGATCTTGCTCTAATCTCTTGCCACTATTAATTTGATGACGTGGACCGTATTAGAGGACATTTGCTCATATTGGAGGACGCTGGCCTTATGTATGTTTATTCGATCCCCGGGCTGACTTACAAAAAACAAATCACCCTAATTAATGGTTTCTAACCATTAGATTTTTTAGTCATTTTCATGGGTTGATTTTAATCGTAGGAATTTGAGCATTATTGCTATTATTTTGGTACAAGGATCCAAAGGTTTTAAATTACTAATCAGGATGATTTTTGTTATGTAGGCCCATATAGGGAATGGCCAAACATCCATACGGTCAGAGTCCTCTAGCAGTGTGCCACGTGGCTTGTATTATGAGTGAGCATAGGGGCATATAAGAGTTTTACTCCTTTATGGAGCGACGAAGCACAATTTTTGTCACTCACCACTGCCATCTGGGCCCACCGACCACATGGATGTTTAGCCTACCCCTTCGTAAACATTCATACAAAAATAAGTAGCATGTTTGATGCTTTTTAGCCATTGGTTTTAGTACAGAAGAATAATGGTTGAATCCAATGGTCAGAATCACATCTTAAAAAGTACTAAAATCTAATGGCTAGACATTACCAATCAAGGTGATTTTGTGTGTGTATATCCATGAAGGGGTGGGCAGAACATCTACGCGGTCAGTGGGCCCAAATTGCAGAATTAAGTATCTTAAAAAGTTTCAGGTATACCTTGTTACATGTTTTTTTTAATGTAAAATGAGAAAAAAAAAATAGGGGTGAAAATCATTAGTGGCTACAACTTACTTTCCCTCCAAATAAAATACGCGCCAAAATTTCGCGCCATGCAATTAGCGGCGACTATTTGTTGTGACATTTGGGTTGTCGCTACATATGGCCATGTAATACGTTTAGTGGCAACATTAGATTTTTGCCATTAAATATAATTTATTAGTGGCAACGTAAATAGCCGCAAATGTACACATTTAGCCGCAGTAAAGTTAAACGCGGATAAAACTAATAATTAGCCATGAATCATAAAATTGCCACTAAAACATCTACTGTTTAGCGACGACATAATAAAATTTGCCACTAATTATATTTCCCTCCAAATAAAATGCGCGCCAAAATTTCGCGCCATACAATTAGCGGCGATTTTGTGCTGTGACATTTTGGCTTGTCGCTAAATATAGCCATGTAGTACCTTTAGTGGCGACATTAGGTTTTCGCCACGAAAAGTACGTTATTAGTGGCGATATATAGCTCGCAGCTAAAAAGTCGCCACTAAAAATAACATTTCTTGTAGTGCCATGACCTAAGCCCATGACCCATGACCCATGACCCATGCCCATACCCATACCCATGACCCATGACCCATGCCCATTACCCATGCTCATGTCCATTTGCAACAACAAGAGAGAATTGGTCTCACTTGACCGATTTTTCTCTCTCGCATATCTCTCTATCCTAGTCACTCTCTCTCTCATCTAACTAACCCATTCCCAACCGTTGGATCTCTCTAGATCCAACGGTCATCATTTTTACAACAAGCAAAAAGAAAAAAAAAGTCTATAAGAGATCTACGATCTCTCCTTCTTGGGTTGGTTCCCTCCCCCTCTCTTCCTCTCTTTCTTCTTTCTTTCTCTTTTTCTTTTCCTCTCTACCTTTACATGCTTTCTAGGGTAATATTTTAATGGCTTTCTAAATTAATTTGGTTTAATGTTATTTCTGTTGTAAAGCATTTGAATAAGCATTGTAAGCATTTGTTTTTAGTTTAATGAACAAGTTTTAAATTCAAGTTTAAGTTATTTTTATTTATTGTGTTTTTCATTCTCATTTCTCTTATGTTTTTTTCTTTCTAATAGTTTTAACAACAATCTCAAGCATATTTTAAATCAACCTCCACCATACTCACCCTTCCATTTATTCCGAGTATTTTCTGATTATTCTTGTTTCTTATTGTGCTAACTAATCCCGAGTGCGGACGATATCCGACACGAGCCACTGTGCAAGTCTGCTTATTTGCAGATTAAGTGAACCAATTCGGAGAAATTACAAATATTGTTGAAATCTAGGGTTTCCGTAACCAACGATGCGAAAAAACCTTACTTTCAAATGGCGACGTTGCCGCTCGGTTGACGGGATTGCAGAAAGACGAACAGGAATTCGGAAAGCTGCTTCATCTTTAAGATCCGATCCAGATCAGAAACTTTCCATTTTATTTTTCACATTTTCCACTTATTATTTTAATGCCTCGGACGGCCGAGTGCAAAGTTGTAATAACTTAGGACTTTATTTTCTCTACCTTTAGAATAACTGCTAGATAATTAACTAATTAAAAATACCAAAAATATTAAGGTCGGATTTTAATTCTGCTATTTCTAGTTAGATCACCATTGGTTATTTGATTCAATTTTGAAGATTTCCAACTCTGGGTAATTCAAAAGTAGATATTTCTGAATCCTAATTCGGGAATAGCTAAAGTTGAATTTCAAACCCTAATTGGAACTAATTCACAATACCTGCCCTAAATCATTGTGTGTTTCTTGAAACCCCAAAGGCGGTATATCTTCCAATTCCATACCATAGACCTTTGTGGACTAACGTGGTTGCGGATTGCGTTTACCAAGTGAGTAGGGAGCGAAAGCTCAAAGAGGTGGAGTCGGGCCCAAGCCCATTTGGATACCTCTCCCTATCTCACGGAGGAGACCCCGTGCGTAGCCAATGGGTAGGTAAGTTTCTATACCTCGCCTTGAGTGCGATTGTGATCATTGTGCAAATACTGTGCCGATTGTCTATTTGCTTTTGCAAACATTATCGGAATTGCTTGGTTTGGCCGTAATAAAATATATAAAGAGCAAACCCAGCTCTAACTTGAAACTGGTGGGATTTCATTACTCACCTCATCATTCCAGCTTTTGTGCAACCATAGCCAAGAATTAAAATCAATCAAGAATAGAGCCCACTTAGATCGGTGTTCGAGGAAAACTCCACATAAAGCGACCCCTTCAAAGATCAAGTCGATTAAGTCCATGAGTGCGGGTCCCTGTTATCTAACACACCCATAGGTCCCTACTACTCAAGTATACCGAGCTCATAAGTGGCCTCCTTGATTGACTGTCGGATTAGCTAGTGTTGGATTAGGAACACGAACCAACCCTAGCTCCTCTTCTGGGAAAACTCATCTTCACGCTTGACAAATCCGGTTAGTCTGGGGCGTACTTAAGTCAGCCGATGTGCCGCACATCTGTCTAGGCTTCGGATTATCTTGCAGTCAACTTGAATTAGTACTCGCGGTTTTGCTTTGAAGAGTGTATCCTTGTGAGAACCTACAGAGTGAAAAGTTAGTCCGGCGGGTATTTGAAGATAAACTAGTGGTCCGCCCACTGGCATAATCTACATTATCCCTACACTAATAAGATAATTCATAATACTATCCTGATTGTTTAGGTTAAGATTATCTGTTGCTCTGTGTGCATCATCTAGGCTCATTCAGTTTCATAACCTCTTGTCAACTCTAGGGGCTTGTTTTTTTAAGCATATGCCCATTAGGATTTGAACCAACCCGATACTGATTCGATCTGAGAGTCAGTCTACCGCACCACTCTCTTCCACCTAATCTATCTCCCTACTCTAAGAGACTCACATCTCTCTGATGGATGTTGAACGGCCTCTATTCGAGACCTACCACAATTTCTTTGAAGATCTAGGAAATAACTCTGAGCACTGGTATACCAATCCTGAGTATCGTCATGACACTCCAGTCTCACAGAGTTCGATGGGACATGAAGCACAGGGCGATCCAGTGCTAAAATCCCTACTTAAGGATTTGAGAAACTCAGTTTCCGGCCTTGATGTTGCTGTCCAGAAGCTTATTTATCACTTCACATCTATGGGATATTTCCCTCATGTCCAAGAAGAGGTCTGTAATTTTAGTAAATTTGAACCTCCGCTGCAGACCTCCTACAATAACACGTATTATCCGGACAATGGAAGTCACGATAACTTTGGATGGGAACAACAGTCTTTTCCCCAGCAGAATCTGCAACAGGATATGTATCATTCCTGGTTTCACCAACCCTGTGGACAATATGATGGCCAGTACTCGCAGTACTAGCCAGATCCACAGACTGAATATTTTGGTCAACAATGGACCCCGCAGGATTTTCAAAGTCAGCAGATAGTCCCAAACTCACATCCCTCATATAACTTTCATACTCAGTCGGACTACATTCAAGAGTTGGTACCTCAGCTTCCTTTAGCTGAACCGCCACAGTCTGCTACCAAACCTAGTCTAGAAGAACTCCTCTCGCAATACATCATCCAACAATAGTACTCCATGGAGAGCTTGGAACACCATCTAAGTGAGTTAGAATCTGAGAGAGAGGAAGTCAACTTCACTAGCCAACCTATGGCTTATTTAGAGAGGAATACCCTGGCCACAGTCAATAATGAGGAGTCGCACAGCTGGACCCAGTACCAGACTTTACAAGAGGAACTTGAGGTTGCGACAAACAAAAGATCGGACTACAATATTGATAAGCCAGAGTCTTCATCTTCGGTGTCCTTCAAAGCACCGACTTCTGAACTTAGCTTAGAGGAATCATCTACCTCTGTTATTTTTATCTGGGACTCTGAAGAAGTTATTCATAACATTGAGCTGTGTCTTGACTATAGGATCCCAATTGGCCTAGACTTACCCATCCCCACCACCCTTAGATTGTGCAACAATCGTGATGAACCCATGTTTCCATCTATGGTGCCCTTACAGGCAGCTACTTCTGCACCGAGCACAGAGATACACATATCCATCTCTATCTCTGATGATTCTACATCAGCACTGGATGTAGATATTCCTACCATTGAGCAATATCTAGAAAATGGGATTCCAACTACCTAGGACCTACCGTTCCCCACCGAGGATAAACACATTGAGTGTAGGGATTGGAACATCCCTCTCACATTAAGAAACCTCGAGGAAAAGGTCCACAGTTTTGACCCACCACCATACGTCGATGTTGTCAATAAACAGTGTGCTGTAGAGAATCTAATTCAGGACTCTCCCGAGGAAAAACTCTCCCAGTATAAAGAACACTTTACTCCTGACTTCATCTCGGAGTTAGACAATTATGCTATTATTGGTCTGTAGGAGTCTGCTCCATTCAGATACATTCTCGCTAAACTCAATGAGTTTGCGGCTCTGCTAACCATGGCCAGAGAACCCACTACTGCTCTCATCTCAGTCTTTACTGAGAAGCTTCGATCCCTCCCAGCTGAACTACATGTTTTTGCAGATTTGCAAAGAGCACTTACTATCCTTCTCTCAGTTTATACTGAGAAAGACCTATTTTATACAGGTATACCTAGACAAGGGATAGGATAACAGTCTCTGTTCTACCTTAGAAGACTGCAGATTCAGTCAGTCTCCATGAGTTTTAACCTAGTTGGGGGTACTTGATATACCCCCGTCATGTCTGGCTGAAGACATAAAACTTAGCGCTTTCGAAAAGGCAATTCCGGTATTCCTAGAGTACATGAGTCTCTATATTTGTTATTACTGTGATATCTCTGGACATGCAGGTACATTTATTCTTCAGATCATCAAGTACCACACACTGTCGAGTTTATGCCGACTTGGTAATATCCTCCTTGAACCTTTGCATCATCATTACCAATTTTTCATCATCTTTTGTCCCAGTCATGAGCACTGAGGACGGTGCTATATTTTGGTTGGGGGTGGGTTTATACCAAAACTCATGTTTTCATTTTGATAAAAAAAAAAAAGAGAAACCTTGTGTTTGTGGGTGTGATTTCATATGATTTTCGAAAATGCCCTGACTTGATGAGTAAAAAGTTTCCGTAAAGTCTATTTATTGAAAAGGATGTCTATTTTGAAAAATCACTTATTAGCTCTTCCTTCAGTTTGAAAGCAAACATTATTACAATGGATTGAAAACTCTTTGAAAACTCAGATTTTGCAAAAATGTTCACATATCAACGTCTGAATTATCCGATGTTTAGATTATTTAGAGATCTAAGGAGAACAATTGTGGAGACCTAACCTAGTGAGCTTTTGAGCTTTTCATTATTTCTGAGGGTTATAAAATTATTCTGAGTCACAAGATGACTCATAATTCTTCTAGTCCCCTAATATTTCCATTGAGTGGTCTCATTAACCTTTGTTTTGGTCATGGAACTCAGAACGACATTAAATTTGGATTATTACATAAAAAAACTTCTCTATATCCATTCGAAACATCGAAAATGAAAGTACAAATCCTAGAAAATGATATAGGCCATCTTTTTAGCCAATCAGACTTTTTAGCTTCCTTAACATCTATACCGTTAGAAACTATTTTTGAGCCTGTTGATGAAAACCTTTTCTCGTTAACACATCAATGAAAGTAGGATTTTCCGCGTCGTTGGTTACGGAAACCCTAATCTCAATAATATTTGTAATTTGATCCGATTATCCTGCAAAATATGAACTTTTGTATAGGGATTCGTGTCGGATGTCGATCCGCACTCGGGTTTAGTTTGCGCAACTTTAACACATAAAATGACGGAGCATGCTAAAGAACTCGATGGAAGGATGAGAGGGGTGGATCGAAGTTTAAAACTTGATTTTTTTTATTTTAATTTCAGAGATCGATTCTTAATAAAAGAGCTTAATAAACAAATAAATTCAAAATTATTATTCATAAAAATTATCACGAACAAGCACTCATAAGAAAACCTATTTCATTGAATCCAAATAAACAGTTTACATTCACTAAAAAAAATAATTAAAACAAACCTAAAAAGCATGAAACATAGAGAGAGAAAACTAGAGAGAGAGAGAGAGGGGAGATAGAGGAAGAGAGAGAGAAAAGTAAAGAAAGTCTTACCATGATTCGGCCATTGAGGATGATGGGAACCATGAATGGAGCCCGGATCGTTCCCGGAGTTGCTGCCCAGTTCGGGAGATGGAGGCTTGTTGTATCCAACACAACCCGAAGTTGTAGTTGAGATCGAGGTGGAGATAATGATCGTGCCAAGCCAAGCCAAACCAAACTACGGTTTGAGAGGAGGGCGGTGGTGTAGAAGCAGGTGGTGATGAAGAAAACCTACCCGACCTTCACACCGGTTATGGAGAACCGTGATGGCAGCACTTAGGTGGTCCAACGATGATGGAGGATTAACTCCCCGTCTCTTCTCTGCTTTTGATTCACGCCTTTAACGTCGGAGTTGCAGACCTGCAACTCCGGCCGTGATTTAGAAGAAGAAGATAAAGGGGCTACTTGCTTGAGGATGGCTGGGCGGTGTGGTGTTGCTCAAGAAGAGCGGCTGCAACTCCTCTTGCAGCCGTTAAATGAAGAAAAGAAAGGATGAAAGGAGAACGTGGAAACAGCGGCTGGGAAGGCTTGGACGGATTGGAGTTGTTGGTTACAACTCCAGCAACCGTTGGAGAGAGGCGATCGTGGAATGGCTCCTTGACTGGAGTTGCAGGTTGGAGGAGTTGCAGGTTGGAGGAGTTGCAAGTCGTGGTGGAGGCGGTAGAGGAAGATGAAGATGTGGGAGTTGAGGGAGGTACTGGGCGGCTGTCGTTCTCCACTAGAGAACGCCCGAGAGAAGGGAGAAGGAGAGGCCGACCGGAGTTGCAGGTCTGCAACTCCGGTGATGAAACTTCACAACGGCTACACCTTGGTGCAGTCTTGCCGTTTTTGAGCAGCAAGGTGGGAGAGGAAAGGTTGGTGGCAGCAATGGACGACCTCCTGATGGCGCGTGGAAGAAGAGCACAGGAGCTGTGCCGGCGTTAATGGAGGTCGCCGGAGTTGCAACCTGCAACTCCGGTGATCTTAAAAAAAAATTTTTTTTTTTTTTTCTTTTTGCACTAAAGATAAGGGCAGTGGGTTAATGGCAGCAAGGAGAAGAGCTCTCCTTCTTCCAAAAACGTGGGGCGGCTTAGAGTGGGAAGAGAGGAGAGAAGAGGAGAGTGGGACGGTGAAAGGCGTTTGAGAATGTGGGAGAGAGGAAGGGAAGAGATCGATTCGGGAGAGTGAAAAACGTGGAGAGAGTATGAGAACGTGGGGGGCAATCGGCCTCTTCTTTTGGGAGAGATCTCCCTTCTAAAAACGTTTGAGGGAGGAGACCGGAATAGAATGTGAAGGGGGGAATATTTTCTTCCACGTTTCCTTCTTCTCCTCTTATGGAAAGAGTTTCTAAAAAGAAGAAAACGTGGAGAGGTTCCCTAAAACGATCCTCCATTCAAAGGCCAAAACGTTTTTCTATTTAATGCCTTTTTCCTTCTTTGGAAAATTTTCCACTTCTTTTGGAAATTTTATTTTCAAAAATTGACACCATCCATTCTTTCCAAAATTATTCTCTTCAAGAAAAAGCTTACATCTTTACCCATTCTAAAATATCCCTTTCAAAATCTCCTATTTCCTTTTAAAGCCTTTGGACTTTTCTTAAAACCTATTTTGCAAAATAGTAATATCTTTTTAAAGGAGTTTTTATATTTTGAAAATTATTTTTTTAACATCCTTGAAATCCATTTTTGGCAGCCCTTTGATGGATGCACCACTCACACGGCTAAGATCACCTTTTCGTGGATAACTGCTCATCCTGTGCCGATCTCTTAGAAGATGGGTGTGATGATGATAGGATGGATGATGGATGATCCACTGGCGATCGGATGATAGAATTGGATGGCAATGATGGAACGGATCATCAAACGGTGGAGATCGGCCAACATAGGCTGTAGGATAGAGTGATTGTAGGAGGAGAGAGGATCGGATGATTGATATTTGAGAGTGGAGGGAGAGTGAGGTTTAGAGAGAGAGAGAGAGAGGAGAGAGAAATTATTACAAAATTAAAGAGAAAATACTAGCAGAGAGTCTTGAACCCTGGTCTTTGACTTGGTCTTCTTCATGCTTCACCAACTAAGCAATTCTTTGACTTGTGTTAGTTGGTCAAGCTTTAATGCCTTTATTCTCTTCTCTTGGGGCTTGATTCTTTCTCTCTCTTGGTCTTTTCCCAGGCTCTTCTGACTCTCTAGCTTTTCCCGCTCTTGGTCTACATTTTCTTATCCTCAGCCTACTGGCTCATGAGCTGTGATTATAGGTTCTGGAGGTTGGTTGTGGGCTCGCATTCTCGAGAATTGTCCCATCGGGGTTTCCTGCGACAGAAGAAGCGCGTAATGAGACTTTATCAGAATGACTCAATGTCTAGACTTCCAAAAATGTGTTTAATGCATGCAAATATACCATTTCGTCCAGAAAAGTGTGTTCTATGCAATAGAAGAGACTCTTACGTAGAAAAGTAGATAAATAGAGTATTTTAACGTAGGAGAATGCAATAACGCTAAAAGGATAATTGCTTAAAATAAGCATTTTTGAGCGAATATCACAACCCCCAACCAGCATATTGCCAATCCTTGGCAATTAGTGCGAAATAAATGAGCTTAAAAGGGCTCTGCACATGCTGCACACTTTCACATTAGCTTCGGGAAAGCACCGTTAGTCAAATCATTGAATGGATGCAAAAAAATAGTTACATGCTAGCGAAGAGTTGGAAAGTTTTGGCAAGACTACAGACTGATAATCATGACCCAGAATAGTCAGACTCTGCGTGTGTGTGTGCTCAACATTCTCATCATCCGACAGTAAAGATTTTCAGATCACCTCTAAGTTTTTATGCCTCGACCTCAAATCTCTCATGTTTAGCACTCAGACTAGAATCACACGAGAAGGGTTTTCTTCTTTTCTCTCAATTTATATGTGAGGAGATATATTTAATATAAAGAGGCAAAAGATCTCACATATGTTTTATTTGAAGGAAGGACATCTTTAACAGAAGAAGATCTCATGATTGGAATACCACTTCACTCAGGAACGTCAGATCAAACTCTATAGCTTCTCTTTCTCCAATCTCCACATTTTATGATCGTACTATCCTAGAATCAAGTAGGACTTTCCTGGGTTGTAATGAGGCTTAGGTCAGGTGTAGAGAGATAAAGGGATACAGGATTTCAAAGATCTTGAGAGGATATTGCCATTTTCTTGAATTTTTCCTGCGACGTAACACCATTATCTGGTTCTTTTTCCCTTTTTTTTTTCGTATTTTTCTCTTTTACTTGATATTTCTGAGACTGCTCAATTTCTTTTCAGCTCTTCTTCATACTTTCTTTCTATATTTTGTTTTTGGCTTGAACCACTTTCTTTTCCTTTTGATTCTTCTTCTTTACTTTTCTTTTTCACGGTACACCCACATCAGTTATTCTTTTGTCCATCTCAAAATAAGGGTAGCCAGTCATGTTTCGTAGCTAGACTGGATTTTAGGTTGATGGGTTTACAAAGAAAAGGCTTTTATAGAATGGCTCAAGGGGTTTCTAGTGAAGTATAATTCAGGTGAGTAAAAAGGCTGAATGGTTCAGAAAAATGGCCTAAATCATTTTCTAAGGTTTGCACTATCATGTATATTGTCTTGACTGGATACAGAGAAGGTTCTGTCGTAGTAATCCAATTTTTGATGTCGTTCCGAGTTTTATGATCGAAGCAAAAGATAATGAGATCTCTCAACGAATATTGCGGGCATGAAGAATAGTGAGTCATCTTGTGACTCAGGATTAATGTATAACTCTCTGAAACGATTAAAGGCTCGAAAGCTCACTGGGTTAGGTCTCCACAATTATTCTCACAGGATCTCCAGAATTTCTAAACTTAGGGTGACTCTGATATTGATAGTGTACAATTGTGCCGAATATGAGTTTTTCTGAGTTTTCAAACCTGCTGTAGTCACGCTTGACTTGACTCAAAGCTAACCTTAAACAAAAATTGACATCCTCAATACTGACTTAACGGAGGTTTTCAGCTAATCAAAGTCAGGGTATTTGACACATTTTTTTGAAATTCTAGAAAACTTTTGGAGAACATCGGAAATCACCCCAAAAATAAAAAGTTTTTTTTTTTTTTTTTTTTATTTTTTTTTTTTATATATATATATATATATATATATATATTTTTTTTTTTTTTTTTTTTTTATCAAAATGAAGACATGAGTTTTGGTAAATACCCCACCCCCAACCAAAATACAGCACCGTCCTCGGTGCTCATGACCGGGACATAAAATGATAACAAATCAGAGATGATGATGCAAAGATTCAGGAAGGATGTTACCAAGTCGGCAGAAACTCGACAGTGTGTGGTACCTGATGATCGGAAGAATGAATGTACCTGCATTTCCAGAGATATAACAGTAATAACAAATGCATGAGACTCATGTACTCTAGGAATACCGGAATTGCCTTTCCGAAAGCGCTAAGTTTTACGTCTTCAGCCAGACATGACGGGGGTGACAGGCACCCCCAACCAAGTTGGAGCACAGGAGACTGAGTAGATCATCAGTCGACATAGGTAGGATCGATGAGATCGATCTCAAAAGTCTGAATGAACAATACGTCAAGTTCATGGAACTGTTTTAGACGCTGCCCATTGACCTGAAAAGAGGAGTGATCCTTGGGATCCTCAATAGTGATTGCCCCAAAGGGTGTGACTGCGGTGACCGTATAAGGACCGGTCCACCTAGATTTCAGTTTCCCAGGGAAGAGATGGAGACGAGAATTATAAAGAAGGACCTTCTGTCCTGGATGGAACTCTTTCCTGAGGATGCTCTTGTCATGTATCCACTTCATTTTGGCTTTGTAATTCTTGGACAAGTTGTAGGCATCATTTCTGAGTTCTTCTAACTCATTCATTTGCAGTTTCCGCTCCTCCCCTGCGGAGTCTAGGTCGAAGTTGAGCTTCTTAATGGCCCACAGGGCACGATGTTCAATCTCTACCGGAAGATGACAGGGTTTCCCAAAGATGAGACGATAGGGAGACATATTGAGTGGGGTCTTGTAGGCGGTTCTGTATGCCCATAAAGCATCAGTGAGACGAGTAGACCAGTCTTTACGTGTGGTATTGACTGTCTTCTCCAAGATCTGCTTGATCTGACGATTAGAAACCTCTACTTGACCACTAGTCTGCGGATGATAAGCTAAGGCGACCTTGTGGGTTACCCCATACTTCTTCATTAAGTTCTCGAATATCTTATTGCAGAAATGGGTGCCCCCATCACTAATGATGGCCTTAGGGGCACCGAATCGAGCGAAGATGAACTCCTTTAGGAATTTGACCACCACTTTGTGGTCATTGGTCTTGGTGGGAATGGCTTCTATCCATTTGGATACATAGTCTACCGCAAGGAGAATGTACTCAAAACCATAGGAAACGGGAAAGGGGCCCATGAAGTCGATGCCCCAGATGTCAAATATTTCATCGACCTGGATGGGAGTGAGGGGCATCATGTTCCTCTGGGAGATGCGGCCTAGATGCTGGCAATTAGGACAAGTTTTGCAGTAGATATGGGCATCTTTAAATAGTGTAGGCCAGTAGAATCCGCATTGCAGCACTTTTTCTGCAGTCTTCTTAGTGCTGAAATGACCACCACAAGGTTGGTCATGACATGAGGACAAGATACTGAGTTGGTCCGACTCAGGGACACAGAGACGAATGATCTGGTCAGGACAGTATTTATACAAATAAGGGTCATCCCAAGAGTAGTACTTAACTCTTGCTAGGAATTGGCTTTTGTCCTGTTTTGACCAGTGTGAAGGCATTTCTTCGGTGACAAGGTAGTTGACAATGTCAGCATACCAAGGATTAACAGAGATGGCGAACAGTTGTTCGTCTGGAAAGGTTTCAGGGATGGGCTGGGTGTCGAAGGATGACTCTAAAGTCAGTCTAGACAAGTGATCAGCCACTACATTCTCAGTTCCTTTCTTATCCTTAATCTCGAGGTCGAATTCCTGCAGTAAGAGAATCCATCGAATTAATCGAGGTTTGGTTTCCTTTTTCGACATGAGATAACGAAGGGCTGCATGATCAGTGTACACAACCACCTTAGTGGCTAAGAGGTACTGACGGAATTTATCAAGGGCGAAGACTACCGCCAGGAGTTCTTTCTCAGTGGTAGAGTAATTCATTTGGGCAGAGTTAAGAGTTTTGCTCGCGTAGTAGATCACGTGTGACCTTTTGTCAACTCTCTGCCCTAGAACGGCGCCTAATGCGTAGTCAGAAGCATCGCACATTACCTCGAAAGGTAGAGTCCAGTCCGGGGGACGGATAATGGGCGCAGTAGTGAGCTCAGATTTGAGACGCTCAAATGCCTTGACACAGTCAGCATTAAAGTCGAAAGGACTATCTTTAGCCAGAAGATGGGACAGAGGTCGAGCGATTTGAGAGAAGTCCTTGATGAATCGCCTATAGAATCCTCCGTGTCCCAAAAAGGATCGGATGTCACGTACGGACTTAGGAATGGGCAAGGTCGAGATGATATCGATTTTAGCTTTGTCGACCTCAATGCCCTGATGGGAAATGACATGTCCCAGAACAATGCCCTTCTTCACCATGAAGTGGCATTTCTCCCAATTGAGGACAAGTCGCTTGTCCTGACAGCGTTGAAGTACCAGCCCTAGATGGTTCAGACAGTCATCAAAGGATGACCCAAAGACTGAGAAGTCGTCCATAAAGACTTCGAGGAATTTTTCCACCATGTCAGAGAATATGCTCATCATACACCTTTGAAAGGTCGCGGGTGCATTGCAGAGGCCAAAGGGCATGCGCTTGTAGGCAAAAGTGCCAAAGGGACAGGTGAAAGTTGTCTTCTCGTGATCCTCAGGGGCGATGGGTATTTGATTATACCCTGAGTAACCATCAAGGAAGCAGTAATAGGAATGACCTGCTAGTCTCTCCAACATCTGGTCTATGAAGGGTAAAGGAAAATGGTCCTTCCTAGTGTTGGTGTTGAGTCGTCGGTAATCGATGCAGACTCTCCACCCTTTCTTCAGGCGCTGGGTTACCATTTCCTTGTTCTCATTTTCCACAACTGTGAATCCTGCCTTTTTAGGGACGACATGAATAGGACTCACCCATTTGCTATCGGAGATGGGATAAATGATACCCGCATCTAACAGTTTAAGGACCTCATCCCGGACTACATCCTTCAAAACGGGGTTCAACCTCCTCTGGTGTTCTCGAGAGGTTTTGGATTCATCCTCGAGATAGATGTGATGTTGGCACACCGAGGGGTCTATGCCTCGAATATCATCTATAGTCCAACCTATCGCAGATTTGTGCTCGTTGAGCAGCTCGAGAAGTTTCTTACGTTCACTCTCAGACAAAGCGGAAGCAATAATGACAGGGTAGGTTTCCTTAGGACCAAGATAGGCATAGGAAAGATCTGTGGGAAGAGGCTTAAGCTCCAATATTGGAGCAGATGGAGTAGAAATAGGTGTCACAGAAGACACGGATTGAAGAGGTTTGACTTCAGTAGGTAAAGGAAGGATGGGTTCTCTGGCCATGGTTATCAGAGGCTCGAACTCGATGAGAGGAGCGGGGATCTCTATCAGTGGAGCAGTCTCCAAAAGATCATTGAGATCAGAAATAGCTGACTCTGTTGCAAAGTCAGCTCCAAAGTGTTCTAGACACTGCTTAAGAATATCTTCGGTGGAGTCCGGGATTAGACTCTCAACGGCACACATTTCATCGGTCACTTCGCGATCGGCATCTTGTTGCATTAAACGAAAGATGTTGACCTCAGCTTTGAGGTTACCGAAAGCAATGGACATGTTTCCGTCCCGGCACCCGATGTGTGCGTTCGCGGTGGCAAGGAATGGACGGCCTAAGATGACCGGAATGCGGTTATCCTGACACGGCTCGGTGTCTAGAATGATAAAGTCCACAGGATAATAAAAGTCAGCGACTTTTACTAGGACATCTTCAATAATTCCTCTAGGAATCTTGATGGACTGATCAGCTAATTTCAGGGTGACATTGGTAGGCTTCATATCTTTCAGTCCTAACTGCTGATATACCGAGAACGGTATGAGGTTAACGCTAGCCCCTAAATCTAGCAAGGCAGTGCAGCTAAAGTTGTCTCCAATTTCACATTGGACAGTTGGGCTACCTGGATCCTTGTGTTTGATCACACTATTGCGTTGAATGAACGCGGTAGCTTTTTCGGCCAAAAAGGCAGCTTTGGGTACATGCGTACGCCGCTTAACTGTGCACAAGTCCTTGAGGAATTTGGCATAGGAAGGGATTTGCTTGATAGCAGAAAGGAATGGGATATTGATCTGGACGTCTTTAAAGACATCTAAGATTTCAGAGAATTGCTGATCCCGCTTATCTTGGACAAGTCTGTCCGGGAAGGGAGGCTTTACTCGACAAATGGGTTTGTCTTTAGCCTTAGATTTCTGCACAGGGATATCTGATGTTGGTGCAGAGGTAGAAGAAGCAGAGGTAGGATTTGGACTAGTTTCCACGGTGCGAGTGATGGGTGCTGGAGATGGCACCGGTGGTGGTTGGACTCCCATGTCCACAATTTTTCCAGATCGTAGGGTGGTTACAGCTTGCACCTCCCCTTGACAGTTCTCATTCTGGCTTTGAGATTGGGATCCGATCTCATATACTGCTCCTTTGGCATTTCCTTTAGGGTTAGCAATGGGTTGGCTAGGAAAAATGCCTTTAGCTTTCTCAGCTTCCAAGTTGCCTAAGCGTTGCTCTAGACGAAGCATGGATTGCTGTTGCTGTTGCTCTAGGCGTTGCATAGATTGTTGTTGCTGAGTAATGAGTTGAGCTAGAAGGTCCTCTATACCAGATTTGGGGACCGACTGTTGGGGAACAGCTAAAGGGAGCTGAGGCACCAATTCGCGACTCGAGCTCATCGGGGCATTATAGTTATAGGCGGAAGAATTGGTTGGGACAATCTGTTGGTTCTGAAAGTTCTGGGGAACTCTTTGCTGATTCTGAAATGTGCTCTGTTGTCCAGAGTATTGACCCTGTTGGAATTGCTGGTTCTGAGTAGATGGGTACTGATTCTGCTGGTACTGACCCTGATTGAATTGCCTATTGGGTTGATTGAACCCAGGAGGATACATGCCCTGAGGTTGACGTGGAGGTTGAGCTTGTGGTTGAGTAGACTGAGGCCTCCAAGAGAAGTTAGGGTGGTTTCTCGTGTCCGGATGATAAGATTGACTATACGAGTTCTGAGTAGGAGGTTTGTATGTGCTGAAAGCACAAACTTCTTCCTGAAGAGGATTAGACCATCCTTCATTTAAAGGACAATGCTCAGTAGTATGGGAGGGTTGCAGACAGAGGGTACAGGATTCCATAGGGCTCTCGTGTCCCACATGCATGACTGGGGTAGATTGTTGAGTAGGCTTTTGTACAGACACAGCCAGTGCCGAGACTGACTTGCTCAACTCTTGAATGACAGATCGAAGCTCAGTATCAGCTGTAGCATCATGTCCCTTGGTTGTCCTTTGGACCGAAGTGGTTCGACTAAACTCTGAGTCAGTCGTCCAATGTTGAGAGTTTTCTCCTAACTCTCCCAAGAATTTGTATGCATCGGTCGGAGTTTGGTGCAGGAATTTTCCTTGGCACATTGACTCTACCATGGTCCGGGACTCATCAGTAAGTCCCTTATAGAAGACGTGGACAAGATTGCCCTTGTCGATGCTATGGTGGGGACACTTAGTCAGGTAGTCTTGGAATCTATCCCACGCTTCAAAAAATTTCTCATCGGACTTTTGTCGAAAGTCCTGGATGAGTTGCTTCATTTGGTTGGTCCGAGTCATGGGGTAGAATTTAGACATGAATTTGCCCACCAACTCTTTCCAACTGCTGATTGAATCAGCGGGTAAGGAGTAGAGCCAATCTGAGGCTCGGTCTTTGAGCGAGAATGGGAAAACTCGCAGACGGACATTGTCATCATCGAGGTTCTGATTTTTGAAAAGTAGGATGACATGTTGGAATTCCCTAATATGGGAATATGGGTCTTCTCTTGGGAGACCACGAAAGGTTGGCAGCATTTGGATCGTCTGTGGCCTGATCTCAAATTGTACCGCCGTAGTAGGTGGGAGAACAATGCAAGTGGGCGGATTGGCAGAGATAGGAGCGAACGTCTCGATAAGAGGTCGTTCGACTGCCATGACTACAAAGGTAGTAGTACTGGGGGAGGCGGGTGGGGAAAGAGATGGGGAAGAATTCAGTGGAGGATCCACTGTAGGGACGTGATTCTCAGATCGAACCAAGCGTTTGTTCGGACGATTCCAAACGGGCATACGCGAATGAGGCAAGCTCTATACTTGGCAAAAAGTTGCCAGAGAGGAACACTATCCTAAATGATGCACACCAAGCACAGATAATCCTATTCTAAGCAATCAGGATATATTTTAGGAATTATCTTTGTTAGTTTTGGGGCTAGAGTAGATTATGACAGTGGGCGGACCACTGGTTTATCTTTTAACCGCCGGACTAACTGTTTTGCACTCAGAGGTTCTCACCAGGCTACACTCTTCAGAGCGAATCCTTTAGTACTAGCTCTAGTTAACAACAAGGCAATCCGAAGCCTAGACAGACGTGCGGCACAATGGCTGACTTAAGTACGTCCCAGACTAACCGGATTGGTCAAGTGTATAAGAAGAGTGTTCCCTCGGGTTAAGCTAGGGTTGGTGCGTGTTCCTAGTCCACACGTAACTAACCGCCGAATAGTCCAAGATGCCACGTCGAGCTCAGTGTACTTGAGTAGCAGGGACTTATGGGTGTGTTAGACAACAGGGACCCGCGCTCGTGGTCTTATTTCGATTGGATGTTAAGCGGGTTCGCTTTGCGTGGATTTTTTCCTCGAACACCGGGCTAATTGGCTCTACTTCTTGATTCTTTTTATTATAGATGGATCCTGGGGATCAATATCAGCTGGAGTGATGAGGTGGGTGATGAAATCCCACCAGTTTCAATTTGGAGCTGGGTCTGCTCTCTTAGAGTTGATTGATTAACGGCCACGCCACGCAAGTCGAAGAATATGGATTCGAAAGCAAATAGACAAGTGGCAATGAGTCACCCAACGGCGAAGTATCGCACTCAAGGCGAGGATAGAGACTTACCTCCTGTGGGCCACGCCACGGGGTCTCCTCCGTGGGTTAGAGAGGGGTATCCTAATGGGCTTGGGCCCGACTCCACCTCTTTGAGCTTTCGCTCTCTACCCACACTGGATCGTGTTCCTGCAGAAACAGTTAGATCGCACGGTCTAGGTATGTGGGATTCTATTTGGAAGATCCTTGCCTTTTTAGGGTTCACAGAACAAGCACTGGATTTAGGCAAGTTTTTGAATTAAATTCCAAGTTCGAGATGGGTTAAAATTTAGGAATTTCCAGATTGGAAAATACCTAGATTGGAAAGTTTTCCGAACTGTGGAGATCTTCCAGGAAAGATTTGATTGCGAGATCCTTTATAATTTTGGGAAATTTCCCAAAATGGAAATTCTGCTAGATTTGGGGTGTTTCCTTTTGCAGACTTTTCCAAATTCGGAAGATTTCTAAAGATAGAAATTCTTCTAAAGAGGAAACTTCTAAGAGGGGAAACCCTAATTAAGCAGATTTTCAAGATTTTGGAATCTTTCCAAAAATCGCAAATCCTTGATTGGTGATTTCTAAAAATCTGCAGAATATAAAACCCTAATTTTTTTGAAGTTTGAATTTATTATTTTTTTTTTTTTTTTTTTTTTTTTTTTTGGTATTTTCCACTTAATCTAGGGTTTCTAAAAAACCCTAGAACAAGATCTAGCAGTTAAATGGAAAGCAGTAAAATTCCTAAATTATTACAAATTGCACTCGGCCTTCCGAGGCATTAAAAATAGTAATTTAAAAACTGCTAAAAATCAACAAAAACAAAAAATAGAAAGTTTCCCGAAAAGGTCGGGCTGGCCAAATTGAGCAGCTTTTCACTTCAGCAACTTTCCAATTCCGTCTTTACGTCCTTTTTCGCACTCCCGAACACCCGAGCGGCAGCGGCGCCATTTGAAAGTAGGATTTTCCGCGTCGTTGGTTACGGAAACCCTAATCTCAATAATATTTGTAATTTGATCCGATTATCCTGCAAAATATGAACTTTTGTATAGGGATTCGTGTCGGATGTCGATCCGCACTCGGGTTTAGTTTGCGCAACTTTAACACATAAAATGACGGAGCATGCTAAAGAACTCGATGGAAGGATGAGAGGGGTGGATCGAAGTTTAAAACTTGATTTTTTTTATTTTAATTTCAGAGATCGATTCTTAATAAAAGAGCTTAATAAACAAATAAATTCAAAATTATTATTCATAAAAATTATCACGAACAAGCACTCATAAGAAAACCTATTTCATTGAATCCAAATAAACAGTTTACATTCACTAAAAAAAATAATTAAAACAAACCTAAAAAGCATGAAACATAGAGAGAGAAAACTAGAGAGAGAGAGAGAGGGGAGATAGAGGAAGAGAGAGAGAAAAGTAAAGAAAGTCTTACCATGATTCGGCCATTGAGGATGATGGGAACCATGAATGGAGCCCGGATCGTTCCCGGAGTTGCTGCCCAGTTCGGGAGATGGAGGCTTGTTGTATCCAACACAACCCGAAGTTGTAGTTGAGATCGAGGTGGAGATAATGATCGTGCCAAGCCAAGCCAAACCAAACTACGGTTTGAGAGGAGGGCGGTGGTGTAGAAGCAGGTGGTGATGAAGAAAACCTACCCGACCTTCACACCGGTTATGGAGAACCGTGATGGCAGCACTTAGGTGGTCCAACGATGATGGAGGATTAACTCCCCGTCTCTTCTCTGCTTTTGATTCACGCCTTTAACGTCGGAGTTGCAGACCTGCAACTCCGGCCGTGATTTAGAAGAAGAAGATAAAGGGGCTACTTGCTTGAGGATGGCTGGGCGGTGTGGTGTTGCTCAAGAAGAGCGGCTGCAACTCCTCTTGCAGCCGTTAAATGAAGAAAAGAAAGGATGAAAGGAGAACGTGGAAACAGCGGCTGGGAAGGCTTGGACGGATTGGAGTTGTTGGTTACAACTCCAGCAACCGTTGGAGAGAGGCGATCGTGGAATGGCTCCTTGACTGGAGTTGCAGGTTGGAGGAGTTGCAGGTTGGAGGAGTTGCAAGTCGTGGTGGAGGCGGTAGAGGAAGATGAAGATGTGGGAGTTGAGGGAGGTACTGGGCGGCTGTCGTTCTCCACTAGAGAACGCCCGAGAGAAGGGAGAAGGAGAGGCCGACCGGAGTTGCAGGTCTGCAACTCCGGTGATGAAACTTCACAACGGCTACACCTTGGTGCAGTCTTGCCGTTTTTGAGCAGCAAGGTGGGAGAGGAAAGGTTGGTGGCAGCAATGGACGACCTCCTGATGGCGCGTGGAAGAAGAGCACAGGAGCTGTGCCGGCGTTAATGGAGGTCGCCGGAGTTGCAACCTGCAACTCCGGTGATCTTAAAAAAAAATTTTTTTTTTTTTTTCTTTTTGCACTAAAGATAAGGGCAGTGGGTTAATGGCAGCAAGGAGAAGAGCTCTCCTTCTTCCAAAAACGTGGGGCGGCTTAGAGTGGGAAGAGAGGAGAGAAGAGGAGAGTGGGACGGTGAAAGGCGTTTGAGAATGTGGGAGAGAGGAAGGGAAGAGATCGATTCGGGAGAGTGAAAAACGTGGAGAGAGTATGAGAACGTGGGGGGCAATCGGCCTCTTCTTTTGGGAGAGATCTCCCTTCTAAAAACGTTTGAGGGAGGAGACCGGAATAGAATGTGAAGGGGGGAATATTTTCTTCCACGTTTCCTTCTTCTCCTCTTATGGAAAGAGTTTCTAAAAAGAAGAAAACGTGGAGAGGTTCCCTAAAACGATCCTCCATTCAAAGGCCAAAACGTTTTTCTATTTAATGCCTTTTTCCTTCTTTGGAAAATTTTCCACTTCTTTTGGAAATTTTATTTTCAAAAATTGACACCATCCATTCTTTCCAAAATTATTCTCTTCAAGAAAAAGCTTACATCTTTACCCATTCTAAAATATCCCTTTCAAAATCTCCTATTTCCTTTTAAAGCCTTTGGACTTTTCTTAAAACCTATTTTGCAAAATAGTAATATCTTTTTAAAGGAGTTTTTATATTTTGAAAATTATTTTTTTAACATCCTTGAAATCCATTTTTGGCAGCCCTTTGATGGATGCACCACTCACACGGCTAAGATCACCTTTTCGTGGATAACTGCTCATCCTGTGCCGATCTCTTAGAAGATGGGTGTGATGATGATAGGATGGATGATGGATGATCCACTGGCGATCGGATGATAGAATTGGATGGCAATGATGGAACGGATCATCAAACGGTGGAGATCGGCCAACATAGGCTGTAGGATAGAGTGATTGTAGGAGGAGAGAGGATCGGATGATTGATATTTGAGAGTGGAGGGAGAGTGAGGTTTAGAGAGAGAGAGAGAGAGGAGAGAGAAATTATTACAAAATTAAAGAGAAAATACTAGCAGAGAGTCTTGAACCCTGGTCTTTGACTTGGTCTTCTTCATGCTTCACCAACTAAGCAATTCTTTGACTTGTGTTAGTTGGTCAAGCTTTAATGCCTTTATTCTCTTCTCTTGGGGCTTGATTCTTTCTCTCTCTTGGTCTTTTCCCAGGCTCTTCTGACTCTCTAGCTTTTCCCGCTCTTGGTCTACATTTTCTTATCCTCAGCCTACTGGCTCATGAGCTGTGATTATAGGTTCTGGAGGTTGGTTGTGGGCTCGCATTCTCGAGAATTGTCCCATCGGGGTTTCCTGCGACAGAAGAAGCGCGTAATGAGACTTTATCAGAATGACTCAATGTCTAGACTTCCAAAAATGTGTTTAATGCATGCAAATATACCATTTCGTCCAGAAAAGTGTGTTCTATGCAATAGAAGAGACTCTTACGTAGAAAAGTAGATAAATAGAGTATTTTAACGTAGGAGAATGCAATAACGCTAAAAGGATAATTGCTTAAAATAAGCATTTTTGAGCGAATATCAATCAACCAAAAACCCAATCCCAAAAAAGAGTTCAATACGATAACCTACTTCTGAGAGGGATCAAAGAGTATTTGGTATGATCATGAAAAGATAGAAACCAAGAAAGAAAAAGAAAACAAAACAAAACAAATGGTTCGAACTGAAAAGAAACATGATCAAAAAGAAAGAATAAAAGGTTGAAGAATAGCCAAAAAGACAAAAATTGGAAAAAAAAAAAAAAAAGAAGAAAAGTCAAGGAAATATTATCCCTGGGAAAAGTTGCAAAGAATAGTGAGATACCTCTCAGAATTTTTGAATGCTAGAATATCCTTCTTTTCTGAACCTATCCTAAGCCTCAATACAACCTATGCAAGTCCTATTTGATTCTAGATTTGTACCATCCTCAAGTGTTGAGAATGGAGAAAAGAGAAATTATAGAGTTTGATCCGACGTTCTTAAGTGATATAACATTCCAATCATGAGATCTTCTTAAATCTTCTTATACCTTCCATTCAAAAATTATATATGTGAGACATTTGCCAGTTTCTATATTCATCTCCTTACATATAATTTGAGAGAAAAGTATAAAATCATTTCTGAGTGATTTACTTCTGAGTGGTATACAAGTGAGGATTGAGGTCGAGGCATAGAGTCTCTAAAGAGATCCAGATATATCTACTGCCAGATAAGGATAATGTTGAACACACGCACACACACACTAAGTCTGAGTAATCTTTTGTTTGAAGGTCCATTTGTAGAAGTGTTGCATTTTGCTGATTAGTTCTAATTTGTGAATGATTTCTTGCATCCTTAAAATAATCTGACAAAATGGAGTTTTTTCTGAGTAATGCAAATAAGTTTTCTAGCATGTTATGCCTAGCCCTCTTTCGCTCACTTATTTCGCAATAATTGCCAAGGATTGGCAATACGCTAGTTGGGGGTTGTGATATTCGCTCAAAAGTGCTTATTTTAAGCCATTATCCTTATAGCGATGTCGCATTCTCCTACGTAAAACTTGTCTTTTTGTTGACTTTTCCATATAAGAGTTCTTTCCATTGTGTAGAATGCATTCTTTAAACGAAAATTGACTATTTACATGAAATATACGCATTTCGGATAGTCCAGTATCAAGGCATTTTAGTTGAATCTCATTATGCGCTTTTTCACTTGTAGGAGACCCTATCGGGCGATTCTCAAGGACTGGCGGGCCCACGATCAACCACAGAAGACTTCTATCAAAGCTTAAAGAGCCAACAGGCGAGGATAAAAAGATAGAAGACATATACGGGCAAAGCTAGAGGATCGTAGAGCCAGAACAAGGATTAAGAAAGAGAATAGCTGGAGACCAAGAAAAGGACTTAGGTGTTAAAGGCCACTGAAAATAGGATTTTTCTGCGTCGTTGGTTACGGAAACCCTATAATCAACAAGATTTATAATTTTTATCCGATTATCCTGCAAAATTGATAGATTTGTATAGGGATTCGTGTCGGATGTCAATCCGCACTCGGGGTTAGTTTGCACAATTCAGACACATAAAATGATAAATTTTTCACTCGAAATTGCTACTAAGAAAGATGGAGGGGTGAGAGTGATGGTTCAAAGTGCTTTTAAAACATGCTTGAGAGGATTCTAATCAATGAAATTAATATTATCATGAAAATAAAACTTACAAGTAAATCAAATCTAGTTTTCATTAATCCAAAAAAGAACTACAATGTATTGAATCGTAAAACATAGAGAAACATCCACTAACTTAAATTTCAAGAAAAACACTAACAAAAAGAAGAGAAAACTTAGCAATAAAAACTAAGACTAAAGAGAAAGCTAAGAGTGAGAAAGAGAGACTCACGATTTATCATAAGGTAGATGTCCACAACGTTGTGGACAGATGGAGACGGTGGGAGGGGAACGATAATGGTGAATAATGGATGGTGGATGGCAAGATGGAAGGCAAGGTGGACGGTTGGTGGCTGCGTTGGTGCGTGGAGATGGCGTGCGGCGGGTTAAGATAAGGCGCAAGCGGTGGGTGCAGCAAGGTAGGGGATGGTCTTCCCTTCCTTTTCTTCTTCTTCTTCTACTCTCTTTTCTCTGTTTTTTTTCTTTTGGTTGGAGTAGATGAAGGTGTAACGAAGATGAGAGGACGACTCTGCTGTGGAAAGATGAAAGGACGGCTTTGCTGTGGGTTGTGATAGAGGTGTTGAAGGATGAACGATGGAGGTGTGGACGGCAATGGAGGAAGAGTTGCTGGCCGAACCAGCAACTGTGACAACGAAGTGGACTGGGCGGTGGTTGCTGGACTGTGCTGCTTGACAGAGACGGAGGTATAGGCGGAACAGTGGAAGAGAGAGGGGGTCGCCGGTGATAATGGTGCTTGCCGGAGTTGCAACCTGCAACTCCGGTGATCTCTTTTTTTTTTTTCTATCTGAAGTTGCAGTGAGAAAGGAGGATGGCTGCTGTAGTAATGGAGATGCCGGCGCTTGATGGAGGCTGATGAAAGTGCCGACTAAGGGAAGTGTTGCTGTGGGAGTTGCAGGCGTACCTGCAACTCTTGGTGGAGACGGTAAAGTGATGGAGATGGGAGAACGTGTGTGCAAGGGTGCTGCTGTTATGAGCAGCAACGGTGGAGAAATGGGTGGAGAGTGAACCGCTGGTTCACTTGGAAGAGCAGCAACTTACTGTTTTTGGAGCAATGAGGATGGCGGCTTAGGGTGAAAATGTGAAAACGTGGGGAGAAGATGATGAAGAAGAAGAAGGAAAAGAAGAAAAGGATGGGCCAAAAAGAAGAAGGGAAACGTCGGGAAGGGCTTTTGGGGAAGGATTCCAGGGATTAGAGGGGGATTAGGGTTCCAAAGAACCCTTCTCCTTCCCCTTTTAAAGCTCCCTAGTTTCCATTAATGGAAATTAGGAAATTTTTGAAATAAATTTTTTTTTTTTTAAGTAAAACACTACTTTTCTTTGGGGGAATGTCCCCATTTAGTGGACCCCCCATTTTTTAAAATTTAATTAAAATTATTTTGAAATTCACGGGGTCCACTAACTGGTCGGACAGCGGGTCGATGATGATGGGCCCGGCTACTGGCCCACATGGATTGATGATGTCCATCGTCTCACAAGATGATGTGACAGACAGTCTGATGGCGATCAGATGGATGGTGACTTGATTGGGACCCAGATTGGTAGATCAACGGATCTAGAGAGATCCAACGGTCCGATTGAAGATCCAACGGTCCGATGGAAGATCTAAGGGTCAGAAAGCTAAGGGAGATGAGATAGAGCTAATGGGCAGGAGTTCTGGGGTTAGGTCAGTAGATTCGAGGACCGAGAGATGAAGAGAGAGAGAGAATAAAGAGAGATGAGAGAGAAAGTATCAGAAAATGGAAATAAAAGTATTGGCAGAGGGTCTGGAACCCTGGTCTTCACTGTGACCATCCTCATGCTTCTCCAGTAGAGTAGACTATCATTCCTTGCTGACTCATGTGGTTTTAAATGCTTTGGTCCGTCTTTTGGTCATTGGCTCTCCTACTCTCTTCGTTCTTTGGGCCGACTTTTTGGTCCTCTTATTCAGCCCATATTTGGCCCATATCTTCTAGTCATAGCATGTGGCCTCTTTAAGCTTTGATAATGGGCTTTCCTGATCGATGTGGGCTTGCAAGTCTCGAGAATTGTCCCATCGGGGTTTCCTGCGACAGAAGAAGCGCGTAATGAGACTTTATCAGAATGACTTCATGTCTAGACTTTCGAAAATATGTTTAATGCATGCAAATATACCATTTTGTCCAAAAAATGTGTTCTACGCAACAAAAGAGACTCTTACATAGAAAAGTAGATAAATAGAGCATTTTAATGTAGGAGAATGCAATAACGCTAAAAGGATAATTGCTTAAAATAAGCACTTTTGAGCGAATATCAGCCACACCAATTGACATCAGAGGATAAGTTTGACTTATTGGTGGAGCAAACAAGGGAGAATAAAGAAGACCAGGGTTCAAGACACTCCAATGCTTTTATTTTTATATTTTTCTCTCACCTCTCTCCTATTTCTCTCTTTATCTATCTATCTTGGCCCATGACATAGGCCCATGACCTAAGCCCATAACCCATGCCCATACCCATGACCCATGACCCATGTCCATACCCATACCCATGGCCCATGACCCATGCCCATTACCCATGCTCATGCCCATTTGCAACAATAAGAGAGAATTGGTCTCACTTGACCGATTCTTCTCTCCCCCATATCTCTCTATCCTAGTCACTCTCTCTCTCATCTAACTAACCCATTCTCAACCGTTGGATCTCTTATAGACTTTTTTTTTTCTTTTTGCTTGTTGTAAAAATGATGACCGTTGGATCTACGATCTCTCCTTCTTGGGTTGGTTCCCTCCCCCTTTCTTCCTCTCTTTCTTCTTTCTTTCTCTTCTTCTTCACCCTTCTTCTCCAGCGAGCAACTTCGACGAGCTCACCATTAATGCCTCCACCTCGAGGTGCAAAATATCAAACAGCAACGTCTCCTTGCTGCCCATTCCATCCGCCACAATCAAAGGATACAATCCTCAATCTTATTGAGGTCAATCCAATTGGAGTTGCACAATCTACCTCTTCAATGGTAAGCTTCTCTCTAATTCATCTCTCTAATCTTCCTACCTTCTTTCTCTCTTCTTTCCATCTCTACCTTTACATGCTTTCTAGGATAATATTTTAATGGCTTTCTAAATTAATTTGGTTTAATGTTATTTCCGTTGTAAAGCATTTGAATAAGCATTGTAAGCATTTGTTTTTAGTTTAATGAACAAGTTTTAAATTCAAGTTTAAGTTATTTTTATTTATTGTGTTTTTCATTCTCATTTCTCTTATGTTTCTTTCTTTCTAATAGTTTGAACAACAATCTCAAGCATATTTTAAATCAACCTCCACCATACTCACCCTTCTATTTATTCTGAGTATTTTCTGATTATTCTTGTTTCTTATTGTGCTAACTAATCCCGAGTGCGGACGATATCCGACACAAGCCACTGTGCAAGTCTGCTTATTTGCAGATTAAGTGAACCAATTCGGAGAAATTACAAATATTGTTGAAATCTAGGGTTTCCGTAACTAACACGTAAAAAAACCCTAATTTCAGGGTACGCTACCTCACTGTAACGGATAAAACAGACATGAAATCCGATTTTAAACAACGATGAAAAAGAGATGGTTAATGGAGGTTTAAAGAACCACCTATTGATAACATTGATCCCTCCTATCCAATGTTAACCCTTTCGAATGTCGGGGCAATGTTACAATTGAGTAGGTTCAGAGGGTAAAGAAACACGAGTCCTGCGGGTACTAGACCCTACGTGGATTCGCATTTCCTTATCGTCGCCAATTTAATTGATTATTTCATTATTAGTATTCAAGTAACCTTAATTCATATGCTTCTTGTATAACTGATTATGGGATATGTGACATGGACATGTCAAATTAGTAAAAATGCGTCTTCTTAGTGGGAAAGAACGGAATGCGTTAATGGTTCGCTGGATTAAATGATGCATGCACGCCAAACATAACAAAAATAAAAATCCATCCATCTAATCGATTTATCAAAATCAGTTCATCTAACCAGTGCAAACATGCCCCCATCCCTTGGTGGGAGGGATTGAAGCAAAGAACAAGTAGACTTCAGTCCTTTCCCCTTTCCTCATGTTTTGCCGAATGCACTTGGTGTAACACTTGGCATGCATCTGGCGAGGGGGCTTTAATGTTGACAGTGAAATGTGGATCGCAACAAAAATCACGACCAAGGGATGCGAAGATTGACTGTTATAGTCAAAGTCAACCGCGCGGCAATATACCGATCAGGGCAGAAGACTTGGATAGGACATTTTTCATGAAGATATGATCATATACGGTTGTATAGAAGATAAGAGTACACAATCGTATTTAGTCAGAAGTAGCACAACTGGTACGGATTTCAAGAAAAATGAAGATGGTCAATTTTAAGGAGAAGCAGCTAAAATCTTCAGGAAGTAGCTACATACAGTTGTGTAAAACATAGGGATACACAACCGTATGCCCTCAAATTTGACAGATCAGGGTTGGATTTTTGCATAAATGACATGCCTTGATTTCTGAGCCAATTACCCACAGATCAGAGAAACTAATTGGATACGGTTGTGTAGGAAGAAAAGCTACACGACCGTATAGAGTCAGATTTGGAAGATCTACGATGAAAAATGAGAAAAAGTACATGTGCCCTTTTCCTCGAGATCCGCACAGTGGGATGAAAAACTATTCACATACGGTTGTGTAAGACCTCCTCCTACACAACCGTATGTAATTACATTTCTAAAAATACCCCTTATATTTCTAGAAAAGCGCATAGGCCATTTTTCTCTAAAAGCGTACAGAATTTGCCATAATTAGTGGCGTACGGTTGTGTAGCACCCATGACTACACAATTGTATGTGGTTACTTTTCTAAGGTTGTTTGTATTTATTCATTATTTTAATCTTTTTTCCTTATAAAATTGAGTATGCAACATGTGCAGACCCCTTCTCAGAACTCTATAAATAGAGGACTCTAGGGATAAAAAAAAGATAAAGAGATCTTCTTTTGTTATTTTATGATAAGGCTACTCTGTCGAAATTCATCTAGAATTTGACTTAGTGTTTTTCTTCAGTGTATAAGTGGTTTATCGGAGAAATACAGAATCCCAAGTTTAGATATCCTGTGCAAGACTAGTAAAATGGTAATCCCTAATGAACCGTACCGGGTAGATGTTCATCTTCTAAGGACTCTATGCCGGGTTACTACATGACTAGTGTCTAAGTGACATATTCCCCGTCTTGAGGGGAATGGACTGAAGCAAAAGAACAAGCCTATCCTTTGTGGGTCTAGGGGATTCCTTTCAGGGTAGGAAAACAGTTAAGGGCCCGGTACCTAAAATGTTATGAAGTTGTCTTGCCGCATAGACGTTTCTGTCACATCATTTTAATGAACCTATTAATGTTATTGAGACCCGGAGATCTTCTTTCCGTTGTTTGAAACAGGACGCCAAAAGATAATCACAGACTAATCAAGGACTAATTGAATCACTCCCCTTTGAGACCCCTAGGGGCAGAGGACGACTCCACTTAACAATATTTAAAACCGTTGGATGCACTTTGGACATTCCCCAATCCCTCAGTATGACAGGCTGAGGGACCCATTCAGCATGACTAGATTAAGATTACCTTCTTGGAGAATGACGAACTGGGAGCGACATTAATCAATCAACCCCCTGTTACGTTTGTGGTTGTTCAGAATGACAGTGTTAGTGAAAGATATTTCAGTCAAGTTCTGCTATATGAAATGGATGCCATTCGCAGGACTTGTGCTTCTTTGAAGAAAAGATATCAATCTTCCTTCTCCCAATGATCACCCCATAAAAGAACTACTTGAGACCAACAACCAACCCAACCACACACACATACAACATCACCATTCCCAGTTCACGCCACTGGTGTGTTGCCAAAATGCACCCGACAAGTATATTTAGATTAAATCCATTAGACCAATCTATTGGCTTCTGCTTAAAAATTGCATGCGATAGATCCTAGATCACCGACCGAATAGTATTGAAAATGTTGCTTAATTTTTAATTGGTAATTAATTTGAATCAAACCTATTCACCCCTTAGATCCTGTTAATCCATATACCTAAATATTTCAATTGGTATCAGAGTGGTTCACTCTGTTAGGTGTAACAACTTGAGTGTGATCCTACTCAATATCTGAGTTAATGGATTTGCAAAGAGAGGGTGGTGCTGTCACTCATCCACCATTATTTGATGAAAATAACTATGCTTATTGGAAAGCTAGGATGAGAGCTTTTCTTAAATCTCTTGATGAATGAATTTTGATGATTACCGTTTTGGGTTAGAAGCAACCAATGGAAGAATCTGCTGATAAGGAATTAATTTTTAAACCTATGGAAAAATGGACTAAGGATGAAAATGACCAATCTAACTGGAATAGCAAAGGTCTCAGCGCTATTTCTATGCAGTTAATGTTGATGAATTCCGTCAGATCTCAACATGTGAAATTACAAAGAAAGCGTGGGATATACTTGAGGTTACCCATGAGGGAACAAATACTATGAAGATTTCTAAGATTCAAATGCTTACTTCAAAATTTGAAAACATTAGAATAGATCATAATGAAGTTTTCTCTGAATTTTATGCTAAATTATCTGATATTGTTAATTGTTGCTCTAATCTTGGAGAGAAAATTCACGAGTCTAAGATTGTGAGAAAGGTTCTTAGATCTTTACCTTTGCGATTCCAATCTAAGGTCACAGCCATAGAAGAATGTAAAGATATTGATGCCATCAATATGGATGAACTTGTTGGTTCACTTCAGACTTTTGAAATTAATCTTCCTCAGCCCAAGAAAAATAAAGGGATTGCTCTAAAAGTCTAAAAGAATGACTTTGATGAGTTTGACGATGATTCTTGTCAAGATAGTGAGGACATAGCTCTACTTGTGAAGGGTTTTAGAAAATACTTGCGCAGTAAGAAAGGAAATTTTTCTAGAGCTGTATAAAACCCTGAAAGTCTAGTTTTTCCGCGTCGTTGGTTACGGAAACCCTAGATCTCAACAATATTTGTAATTTTTCCGATTTGGTTCACTTAATCTGCAAAAATACAGATTTGCATAGTGGCTCGTGTCGGATATCTTCCGCACTCGGGGTTAGGGCAAATCAAAGAACAAAATAAAGGAAATCTGCTAAGAATGATGGAAGGTGAGAAAGGTGGAAGTCAAAATTAAAACCAACTTTTTGATGAGATGTTTAATAGCTAATAGAATGAACACAATAAATAAATGAATTATCAAAATTAGTTCATTAATTAATCAAAGTGTTACAAAAACTCAAATAAAAACAAATGCTAACAAAGAAAGTGATTAAATGAGAGTGCTAGAGACAGAAAATAAATGGAAAGAGAATAGATTTTAGAGAGAGAAATGAGTAATGATTTAGGTAGAGAGAGAAAATGAGGAGAGAGAAAATAATTTTAGAGAGATAAAGAGAAAATGAGATAGAGAGAGACACTTAGAACTAGAGAGAGAAAATGATGAAAATTAATTTAGAGAGATAAAGTGGTAAGAAGAATAAGTTTAGAGAAAGAAACTTACCCAAGATCTTACCGTACTTGCACTACGGTGAGTGCAGCGGCTAGGAAGGAAGATGAAGCAGCAAGGGGCACCTTCAAAATGACCATGGGAAGGAGTTGAGTTGCAGTGGAAGAGTCCTAGCAACGGTGGTTTGCTGGTTCGGGTTGCTTTGGTGGTGCAGATGTGCAAGGATGCACGGGAGTTATTGCAAGAGCTTGGGTGGCCAGCAAAGTAGGAGAGACTTGTTGAAGAGATGAACCAGCAACTGGATTGAGAATTGGTGCTAGTAGGCAGTCCGCTTGTGGAAAAGATGGACTGAGTTGCTGCTCTTTTGTGTGGTTGCTAGTTGGTATTCCGTTTGGAAGGGTGGTGAAACGTTGACTATTGCAGGTCTAGCAACGTCAATGAGGAGCGTTCCAGGCGATTGGATGAGCAACAAACTTGCTGACTCGTGGTGACGCAGCAGCAAGCAAGTCGATGAACTTTGAGAGTTGTGAAAGTAGGTATTTTCCGCGTCGTTGGTACGGAAACCCTAACTTCAACACAATTTGTAATTAATCCGATTATCCTGCAAAATTGATAGATTTGTATAGGGATTCGTGTCGGATGTCGATCCGCACTCGGGATTAGTCGGATTAGCGCGAATAAGAACATAAAATGACGGATTTATTTCAGAAATTGTGGTGATATGAGAATGGTGAAGCGAGTTAAAACATGCTTAGTGATTTTTAGAGAGAGAAATTGCCACAAGCAATTAGAACAAAAATAAGACTAAAACGCAATAATGCAAACTCAACTAAACTTTATTCAATCAAAATGTTTACAAACTTTCTTTGCAAAAATCACTACAAATAATGACTATAAAGAGATGTAGAGAGAGAAACAAAAGATGAAGGGATTAGGTAGAGAAAGAAAATCTAGAGAGATAGAAATTAAGAGAAAAAAAGTCAAGAGAGAGAAAGTAGAGAGAAGATGAGGGAAGAAGTTACTCCCTTAGGGAACTTTACCCCAAGTGATCGGCGATGAACGAAGGTAGAGCTTCAAGTTAGCCGGGTTGGAATATCACCTGCAGTGTTGTGATTGGAAGGCAGCACCATGGGATGCTTGACGAGCATGAGGGCGGCAATGGTGGTCGGCCTGCAAATGGAAGTTTGGCCGAAGTTTCAGATGGAGGCGCTAGGAGGATGCTGATTCGTCCTAAGGTGCAGGCTGGGGAAGACGGTCTGCAAGTGTGTTGCAGACCGTGTTCTTGAGAGGAGATTGCCGGCGTTAGGGAGGAGCTCTCCGGTGATCGAAGAGGTGTTTGAGTTGCAGGCGGAGCGGTTGATTGCAGGAACAGTGGTGATGTTGGCCGGTCTGATTAGAGCCCGAACTAGGTGAAGAGGAGCAGTCCACGTGGCTGGTGGTGCTTGTGGAGAAATAACCCCGGTGAAGGACGCTGATTGTTGGTGCGTGGTGACGTGGAGAAGTTGCAGGCGGCAACCGCAGGCTGCTCCGGCGTCAATGGTGGTCGCCGGAGGAGATGGTGTGGTGCTGGGCGGTGCAGATGAAGAAGACACAGGCGAAGGGTGAACCAGCAACGAAGAGGGGGCGAGGTTGCTGGTTCGGGCGGAGCTTCTTGGTGGTGGAGATGGTTGCTGCCCGCAGCAGCAAGCTGTGCTACGCACAGGTGGAGGAGGGAGCAACAGAGGAACCTTCGGGTATTGAAGGAAGGAGATGGCGGTGAAGGAAGAGGTGACCGGAGTTGCAGGCTGCAACTCCGGTAATCAAAACTTGAAAAAAAACGGTGCTGCTCGTGGCAGCAGATTTGCTGCGCACAGGCGGAGGGTGGAGAGTTTCAGATGAAGGAGAAAGAGAAGGAGACGACAGAAGGAGAAGAGAAGAAGGAGGTGGCCGGAGTTCTGCAACTCCGGCCGGAATGAGGAAGAAGAAGAAGAAGAAGAAGAAGAAGAAGAAGAAGAAGAAGGAAGGGAAAACGTGGGAGAAGATTCGGGGAAGGAGAGGAGGAGAGGGGAGAGGGATTAGGGTTCGAATGAACCCCTATCCTTCTCCTTTTAAAGCTTCCCTATTTCCATTAATGGAAATAGGGGATTTTAGAAAATAAAAAAATAAGAAAAATATTTTTTTTTTTTTTTTTTTTTTTTTTTTTTTTTTTTTTTTTTTAAGTAAAAACCTACTTTTCTATGGGGAATCTCCCCAATTAGTGGACCCCCCATTTAATTAAAATTATTTTTGAAATTCGCGGGGTCCACTAACTGGTCAGTCAGCGGGTCGATGAAGATGGGCCCGGCTATTGGCCCTCATGGGTTGATGATGTCCATCATCTCACAGAATGATGTGACAGACAGTCTGATGGCGATCGGATGGATGGTGACTTGATTGGGACTCAGATTGGTAGATCGACGGATCCAGAGAGATCCAACGGTCCGATTGAAGATCCAACGGTCAGAAAGCTAAGGGAGATGAGATAGAGCTGATAGGCAGGAGTTCTGGGGTTAGGTCAGTAGATTCGAGGATCGAGAGATGAAGAGAGAGAGAGAATAAGGAGAGATGAGAGAAAAAGTATCAAAAAAAATGGAAAAAAGCACTGGCGGAGGGTCTGGAACCCTGTTCTTCACTGTGACCATCCTCACGCTTCTCCAGTAGAGTCGACTATCATTCTTTGCTGACTCATGTGGCTTTAAACGCTTTGGTCCGTCTCTTGGTCATTGGCTCTCCGGCTCTCTTCGTTCTTTGGGCCGACTTTTTGGTCATCTTATTCAGCCCATATTTGGCCCATATCTTCTAGTCATATCATGTGGGCTCTTTAAGCTTTGATAATGGGCTTTCATGATAGATTTGGGCCCACAAGTCTCGAGAATCGTCCCATCGGGGTTTCCTGCGACAGAAGAGGCACGTAATGAGACTTTATCAGAACGGCTTAATATTTAGACTTCCAAAAATGTGTTTAATGCATGCAAATATACCATTTCGTCCAGAAAAGTGTGTTCTACGCAACAGAAGAGACTCTTACGTAGAAAAGTCGGTAAATAGAGTATTTTACGTAGGAGAATACAATAACGCTAAAAGGATAATTGCTTAAAATAAGCACTTTTGAGCGAATATCAAGTTGCTGCCCTTCAACTCAGGCATAAAGATCTTGGTGGCCAGAACTCAAGTGATGTTGCAGCGGCAATAGAGATAAGTTGCAGATCGGTGGGCAGTAGTGAGGGAAAGGGAGTGCAGGCGGTGTGCAGCTGAAAGAGGTGGCCGGAGAAAATGAAGACGAGATGGTGAGGGGTGGTTGCAGCGGCAAGAGATAGAGTTGCAAACCTTTTTCACTGGCTGAACAATAGTGTGGTGATCTGTTGGAGGTGAGAGGATGAACGGAACGCCGTTTTGCAGGTTGGAGGAGAATAACAGGCAAGGACGGTAGAAAAAAAAAATTGAAAACAAACGACCTGCAACTGATTTGCAGGCGTTGTGGAGTTGCAGGTGGCAATGAACGGTTGTGGTGATAGAGGTGACAGCAACAAAGGAGAGAAGAATGGTGGTGAAGATCTGTGTTAGAGGACTTTGCTCCGGCGTTAATGGTGACCGGAGTTGCAGGCTGCAACTCCGGTGGGTGTGAAAGAGTGGTGCTGCCCATGGCAGCAGCAAACAGAAGAAGAAGAAGGAGGTGAAGCAAAAGGAAGAAGGGGAGGAGAAGAATATATCGTGAGTTGCTGAATGAGCAACACGGTTGAAAATAACCGGTGAATATGCACAGAGGTGCACAGGTTGACCTGCAATTCAAGATTACCGCCGGAGAAGATGAACCAGTCCGGCCGGTGACTGTGCAAGAGGATTTTAGGCGATGGGAATGTGACCGGTGGAGATGGGAGAATCTGTTGAAAACCAGGAGAGATGGTTGGTATTGCTGACCTGTGAATGATGCAGCACAGTAGAAGACGGTCTGGTGGTTGTGTAGAGCAACAAGGAAGAAGGGGGTTGCAGCAAGTGGACGGTGGTGGAACTCACGGTGCTTCCTGCAGGTGCAGCAAGGGTAAACAGAATGGTGGTGGCAGCACACTTAGCACAAAGGTAAGGCAATTCTGGCGAGCTTCTCGCCGGAATTAATGGTGAATAAGGAGGTGGGGTGCAAGGGGAGTCCGGTTGCACAAGAAGGATGTGGGAGAGAGAAGATAGAAGGATAGATAAAGAGTAATAACGTGGGGGAGGGAACCAAAGAGAGACCCAAGGTTTCTCTCTCTTTTAAAGGGAGTAGTTTGTTGTGGGAGAGAGAAACCGTAGGTATGAAGTTGGGGATTGATGAGAAGTGGTCAAAGTTGACCACTTCTCCCATTGGCTTGAATGTGGGCTTGTGAGAGCCTATGGGTTTATGTTGGCCACTTGCTTTGATTGGGTCATGAATCCATAGGCCTTGGGCTATTAAATGGGTAGGTCAAAGGCCATAGAGTTGGGCCAAGGAAATTGCCACATGTCGGCCAGTGAGCCAGAGGGATAATGGACCAAATGATTGGGCATGGGTCATGGGCATGGGCATGGGCTCAAGGATAAGCGCCCTAATGGGCCAAATGGATATGGGCCTCTTGCGAGGCCATGGGTTAGGGTGCGTTTGGCCACCAGGGGAGAAAAAATGGTAAATGAGCCCAAAACACCATAGGCTCTACGACGGGTTACAAGGCCGTGGGCTTCCAATTTGCTTGTGGGCCACTTGGCCATGGGGGCTGTTAGATGATGAAACTATGATAATTGGATGAGATGAGGTGGCAGTTTGACTCGGTCCACAATTGGCGGACTGTAGGATCTGAAAAGATCCAACGGTCAGATGAATGATCTAACGGTCGAATTGAAGATCTAACGGTAGAAGAACTATGAAAGATGGAATAAAGCTAAAGGAGAGAAGATCTGAGGTTAGATGATGGAGATCGGAGGGTTATGATGATCGATCTAAGGATCGGATGGTGAGATATAGGCAATTCGATCATGGAGAGGGGGATCGGATGGTAGATCTGGGGATCTAATGGTAGGATAAGATGATCTACGGGTTAGATATTAGAGTCTAGAGAGATGGAGAGAGAATTAGGAGAGAGGAGAGAGAAAATAATATAAAATAAAGGCAAAAGAGCTGGCGGAGGGTCATGAACCCTGATCTTCAATGTAATCTTCCGTCGGTTTCACCAATTACGTAAGCCGTCATTTTATATCAGTTGGTGCGACTTTGCATCACTTTGGCCTGTCTCTTGGTCTTCAGTTTTGCCTCTCTCTTGGTTCTTTATCTGGCTCTACGATTGATATTCGCTCAAAAGTGCTTATTTTAAGCCATTATCCTTATAGCGATGTCGCATTCTCCTACGCAAAACTTGTCTTTTCATTGACTTTTTCACGTAAGAGTTTCTTCCAATGCGTAGAGCGCAATCTTTAAACGAAAATCGACTATTTGCATGAAATATACGCATTTCGGATAGTCTAGATATGAAGCCGTTTTGATTAAGTCTCATTACGTGCTTTTCTCTCGCAGAAAACCCAATCGGGCGATTTTAGAGACTTGCGGGCCCACGATCAACCATAGAAGCCTAATATCAAAGCTTAAGGAGTCAACAAGCTATGACAAGAAGATACCGGCCAAGTATGGGTCAAGTCAGAGGATCGTAGAGCCAGATAAAGAACCAAGAGAGAGGAAAAGCTGAAGACCAAGAGACGAGCTAAAGTGATTCAAAGCCGCACCAACTGACATAAAATGACGGCTTACGTAATTGGTAAAGCCGACGGAAGATTACATTGAAGATCAGGGTTCATGACCCTCCGCCAGCTCTTTTGCCATTATTTTGTATTATTTTCTCTCTCCTCTATCCTAATTCTCTCTCCATCTCTCTAGACTCTAATATCTAACCCGTAGATCGTCTCATCGTACCATTAGATCCCCAGATCTACCATCCGATCCCCCTCTCCATGATCGAATTGCTTATATCTCACCATCCGATCCTTAGATCGATCATCCTAACCCTCCGATCTCCATCATCTAACCTTAGATCTTCTCTCCTTTAGCTTTATTTCATCTCTCATAGTTCTTCGACCGTTAGATCATTCATCTAACCGTTGGATCTCTCCAGATCCTACGGTCCGCCAATTGTGGACCGAGTCAAACCACCACCTCATCTCATCCAATTATCATAGTTCCATCATCTAACAGCCCCCATGGCCAAGTGGCCCACAAGCAAATTGGAAGCCCACGGCCTTGTAACCCGTCCTAGAGCCCATGATGTTTTGGGCTCATTTACCATTTTTCCCCCTGCCGGCCAAACGCACCCTAACCTACGGCCTCGCAAGAGGCCCATATCTATCCGGCCCATTAGCCCGCTTATCCTTGAGCCCATGCCCATACCCATTGACACATGGTCACAAGGCCCATGGGCCAATTATCCTTGTAATGACCCAATCAAAGCAAGTGGCCAACATAAACCCATGGGCTCTCACAAGCCCACATTCAAGCCAATGGGAGAAGTGGTCAACTTTGACCACTTCTCATCAATCCCCAACTTCATTCCCATGGTTTCTCTCTCCCACAACAAACTACTCCTATAAAAGAGAGAGAAACCTTGGGTCTTTTCTTGGTTCTCTCCTCCCTCTAAAATTCTTAACCTCTTTTTCCCTTTACCCTCTCTCTTTCTCAATCCCATTCCGGCAACAACATTAGCATCCACGGGTTGCTCTCCACAGTCCAACCCACAAGCATCTTCACCTTCCTCTTGCCATTGATTCCGGCGAGAAGCTCGTCGGAATTTGCACTCCACATAATAGCATCTCTTTATTCTTCTTTCTCCTTTCTTTTCCTTCTTCTGCTTCTTCTTCTTCTTCTTCTTCTTCTTCTTCTTCTTCACTTACCGGAGTTGCAGCCTGCAACTCCGGCCGCCTGAACTAGCACGTCCTCTTGATGTTGCTTCTCCGAAACAGCACTACACCACCGTCTACCACTTCCAGATTCGAGATCCAACGGCCAGATCTCACCTAAATCCTTCTCCACAGCCACGAAGATCTTCGCCTTCTCCTACAGCAGCACCACCTGCAACTCATACTGAGTTACAGGTCGTCTTCTTCATAGGATCATCACCCTCGTACTGGTACAACTCCCGTTTCACCGGAGCCCCTCACACGATAGCAACTCAGGCCTCTCCAGCCCGCGCACCAGTGAATCTGGTACGTCACCACCCTCTCTTTCGCCTTCTTCTTCCTCTTGGCACCGCCTCCTGCAACCACAGACCACCGCCCTCTCTTCCTCCTGTTGCTGCTAGCGCCTCTACCATCAAAATAGCCACCGTTAGATCTGCCACCCTCAAACAGAGTGGCAGGACAGCAACGTCTGCTCCTCTGTTTGTGCTCTTCTAACGACCAGCAACTTTGTTGCAATTTCCTCTGGCTACCTCCCCTTGCTGGCGGTTGTCACCTCCTTTGCTATCTTCTCTAGCATCCCTTCCACCTGCAGAAACGGGATCCCAGCTCCATCCTCATCCTTTTCAATCCACCTTCCATTGCCGGAGTTGCAGCCTGCAACTCCGGTCATCATCTCTTTGCAGCGTCAGTTTCCCAATCCTCACTGTAACCACCGTGATCGCCAAAAGTTGACCTGCAACCCAACCTTCCCTCTTGCCATTGTCCAAACACCTGTTGGTGTACCTTCTTCCTCACCGTCAGCACCTGATATCTCCCCAAGCTGCTACACATTCAATCTTCATCCACCATCTCCAAGAACCTGCAAGTTCCGGCCGTCCATTACTGGAACTTGCACTGCCTTCTACCATTAATGCATGCACCCTTTGCAGAGCCTGCATAACTTACCACCTGCAAGCCCGTCGATGCTTGGCCATTAGGAACCAGAAATCAACGGTGCTGTCTTGCATTTTCAGCAATGCATCCTACTTCCCAACTATTGTGACTTCGGGTTCATCTCCATGATACAGGCGCTCCCACCAATGTCCTCCAAGCCTGCTATATCGTGTTGCTCCTCTCTTTGAACTAGCACCATCACCAGTTCTCCACCACAGCTGTGCATACCATTGATCCTACGGCCTGCAAGTGCATCTTCTCCCTATCTCTTCATCATTTCCTTTCAAGACACCGGACTAGCAACTCCACTTTGCTATTCCCCTCTCCTTGATGTCCATGGCTAGCTGTTGTTCCCCCTAGGTAAGTGGTAAGTTGTTTTCACTCTCTCTCTCATTGTCTTTTTTTTTCTCTCCTTTCTTTCTCTAAAAGAACCTACTTTCTCTCTCTTCCCTTATTTTCTCTCTCTATTTCTCTTTCTCTCTCTACCTTATTCTCTTTCTCTCTCTATCATTTTCACTCTCTAAAAATCACTTCTCTCTCTAGATTTTAAAAATCTCTTGTTTCCTTCTAGTTTCTCTCTCTAAAGCTTCTTTCTCATTTTCTCTCACTTTCTACCTAGTTTCTCTCTCTAGTCTTGTTTTACATGCTTTTGAGTTTGATTAATTTCTAGTTAATTGTTAGTGAATTTTTAATTGATTTTTGTAAGCACATTTGATCATTCAATAAATTGAGTTGAATTTTATTATTTTGGAATTTTCTATTTTCTTTTATTCCTGCTCAAATCTATTTTCTTTTCTCCAAAAGAGTGTTTTAAAAATCAATCATATCACCATTCTCACCCTTCCATAAATTCTCAGCAGTTTCTATTATTATTGTTCTAAATTTGCCCTAACCCCGAGTGCGGACGATATCCGACACGAGCCACTGTGCAAGTCTGCATTTTTGCAGATAAAGTGAACCAAATCGGAGGAAATTACAAATATTGTTGAAATCTAGGGTTTTCGTAACCAACGACGCGGAAAAACCCAAATTTCAACGATCCTCTGACTTGACCCGTACTTGGCCAGTATCTTCTTGTCATAGTTCGTTGACTCCTTAAGCTTTGATATTAGGCTTCTATGGTTGATCGTGAGCCCATAAGTCTCAAAAATCACCCGATCGGGTTTCCTGCGAGAGAAAAGCGCGTAATAAGACTTAATCAAAATGGCTTCATATCTAGACTATTCGAAATGCGTATATTTCATGCAAATAGTCAATTTTCATCTAAAGATTGCGCTCTACGCATTGGAAGAAACTCTTACGTGAAAAAGTCGACGAAAAGATAAGTTTTACGTAGGAGAATGCGACATCGCTATAAGGATAATAGCTTAAAATAAGCATTTTTGAGCGAATATCAAACCCCAAGGAAAGAACTAAACCTCATGATAGGTTCTGTTACGCCCCCAAATCCGATATTAGGTCATATCGACCTTTCTCGTATCTTGAGGCGTGATCTGATCATACAAACGCACAGTTAAACAAAACTGGTATCACGATGCAGCGAAAATACACCGGATAATTTTTTTTCATTTTGTTTAAACAATTCATAAGACGAAACACACTTCATTGACACATTAATAATGTTAGAGGATGTCTTACTTCAAACAAAACCGTAATATGCCTGTGGGTGCCGTATTTTCCAGCAAGTCGAATATGGACACGTGTTTCTGGCTTAGCACGTGCGGTTTCGAATAAACAACGCGTGTTAGTAGACAGCACGCGAGAATAAATACGCCGGACGCATCATCAGGAGCCATAAACTGCCCATCGTGTCACACGATTTCCATTAATTGGAAATGCCACGTGTCAGGGTAGAGTAATCGACACATGGAAGTGATGATAACAGGATATATTAACTTTTTAGCCTTTAAATATGTCGGGAAGTATTCAATCTTGCCCGACATATTTATTGTTGAAACTTCTCCCGGCAAGATATACTGGCTGGACGGGATCTTTACAATCTTATCCCGGCAAGGTCAGCAGACTTACTTGACGGGATCTTTTACAATCTCATCCCAAAATATCCAAACAATCTTGATGGGATCATTTACAATCTTCTCCCGGCAATATATACTGGCTGGACGGGATCTTTACAATCTTATCCCGACAAGGTCATCAGACTTACTTGACGGGATCTTTTACAATCTCATCCCAACATGTCCAACAAGCTTGACGGGATCATTAACAATCTCCTCCCGGCAAGATATACTGGATAGACGGGATCTTTAACCGTCTTATCCCGGAAAGGTCACCAGACAGACTTGACAGGATCTTTTACAATCTCATCCCAACACGTCTAACAGGCTTGACGGGATCATTTACAATCTTATCCCGACAAGGTCACCAGACTTACTTGACAGGATCTATTTCAATCTCATCCCGGCAAAGCCAGATAATGTCAAATGACTTACGTGGCAGGATCTCTTACATACGAGGTAAGTATTCTGAACACAATCGATTTCTTAACTAATGAATATTGGCCACATGGCAGCTAGTTGAACCATCACGAATTCGACATCCCCTTATCCGAATACCTGACACAAAGGATGCCACCTCAGTGTCACTTCAGTTATTTCAGGTATGACCGATTCAAGGAAGTCAAGATATAACCATAAGATTCTGTTTTATAACAGAATCCATCTGAGTCATCGTTGACTGATAATGACTAGACACGTGGAAGGTGAGTCACGCCAGTTCTAAGGTTATAAATATGAGACCCTCAGGACTGAGAAGAGGATCTTGCTCTCCAGATCCAGATAGCCTAAACTCTGAAACCTTTGACTATTTTCGTGAAACCTGTTACATTTCCTAAGCTGAGTTGAGCGTCGGAGCCTTGTCAACAGGTACAACCAAATCTCATCTAGAGATCATCCTATCCTTCGCAGAGGAGAAAGCAGTTTCATCCTGGAGCATCAGAATCGTCCGATCATCACCAAAATTTGAATCGTCTGACCTCGAAGATTGTGTGGGTTAGATCAGATATTTTTTCCCCACATCTTTTGGCGCCGTCTGTGGGATACGACTAGAAGTTTTCCATTCTAAGAGATATTCGATTCGAGCAATGGTGGATACCAGACGCTAAGGTCTCAGGAGTGGAAGAGAGAAGAATCCTCCTAGCGATCTCAGAGATGCTATCACAGAGGGCAGAAAAGCGAGAGAATTGGACAATCAGCAGAAGATGATTGCCCAATTGCGCGAAGAGAATGAGGAGTTGAAACAGCGGATGACAGCGGAACGAACCGGTGGTTATATATCTGGTACAGCCAGACATAGTCATCATCAGAAGAGTCATTTCCATTCGGACAGATCGAATTCAGAGGAATCTATTTTGCGGAATCCACGTAGTAGACATGGGGATTCCCAGATTCCACTTCCAGAGAAACGTCATAAAGCCGAGTCTTCCTGTCAACGAAGCTCGGATCATATTCAGCCAGAAACCAGGAAGCAGATTGTTGATCTGGTAGCTGAGATGATGGGAAAGAAAGAAACATTGGCTGATAAAATGACTGCCATGGTAACGAGAGTTCCCAGAGATTCTCCTTTTACAGAAGAAATACAGGGGTACCGCGCCCCAAAATCTTTCTCTTATCCCAAATTTTCGATATTCACAGGAGATACAGATCCTGTGAATCATGTGCTTCGCTTCAGAAAAGCGATGACGATGTGGGAGTTTCAAGACGAACTCCTTTGCAGGATGTTCCCTTCCACTTTGAGCGATGATGCATTGATCTGGTTTAACCAGATAGCCCCCCGAACCATTTCTGATTTCACCAAGTTAAGTACTCTCTTCATCACTCGATATTCTTGCAACAGATTACATAAGAATGATGTCGACGTATTATTCAATGTACATTGTGATCAGAAAGAAACCTTGCGAGATTTTACAAAGAGATTCCGTACCCTCATGACCACAGTGGAAGACTGTGATGATAAGCATGCCGTTACAGCATTTCGCAAGGCATTATCCACAAGTTATGGTCTATATATGTCTTTAACAAAGAATAGGCCGGTGAGTATGGAAGCCCTATTTCTTCGAGTTGAAAAATATTCTAAACTTGAGGATGACACACTCCAACGAGGCCAAGGAGTGGCTATATATGTGAATGAGGTGAAGAAGGCCCCGGCGTCCAGCAAAATTTCGAAGGGAAAGCTGAAGGCTGCAACTGAGATTATTACGACGGCAGAGATTCTCGAGAAGAAACCAGAGAAGTCGGGAAGCACTGGGCAGTATCCCCGCCGAGAGAGGAGGGTTTTTACATCATTAAACAAGACCCATAGTCAGATATTTGATCTGATTAAAAACAAAAAATATCTTCAATATCCCAGACCAATGAGGTCGGACTTGAAGGGAGATAGAGATATGACACAATTCTGTGCCTTCCACCAAGAAGCAGGGCACATAACTGATAAATGCTGGGCGCTGAGACATAAGGTTGAGGACCTAATTAATCAAGGCTTTTTGCAACAGTTCATTGCCAGCACGACTGGGGCAGTAGCTGGAGCCGAGGTTCTCAAGAAAGATAAGAACCCCGTTAAACAGCAAGAACGTGGGTTGGTAATTGACGTCATACACGGGGGAGGACAGCAACTATCCCGTGGAGAGACAGAGAGGGTGGACAGGATTAAAATCAAGAAGGTCGAACACTTGAATGAGATCTTGCACCTATCCACAGGAACTAGAATAACAGATCCCGTGGAAATGATGGAAAGCACTGACGCAACCATTTTCTTCTCCGATAGAGATCTCGTGGGAGTAGATCATCCACATTCGGATGCGTTAGTACTCACCTTGCCTGTGGGTAATTATGAGGTAAAGCGTCTGTTGATTGATCCCGGGAGCTCAGCCGAAATTCTATTTGCAGAGGCTTATCGGAAGATGGGTTTTAACCCATCAGATCTCATCCAGAGCAATGTTCCCCTGGTCGAATTCAATGGCCAGAGAGAATATGTAATGGGGAAAGTAATTCTGCCAGTAAAGACGGGACCGATCACGTCTATGGTCGAATTTCTTGTTCTAGATACACCATCCCCCTACAATGGCATTTTGGGAAGAGGTTGGATACATGAAGTAAAGGGTGTTCCATCCACCTATCATCAATTATTCCGATTCCCGACTATTCACGGGATTATGGAGCTCAAAGGAGATCAGGCCATCTTGACAAAATGTTATGCCATGGCCCTGAAGTCGAAGGAGGTCCCAGTCCAGGAGGATTATCATGGAAAGGGAACCTCATCTTTAATTACAGAGCAATAGCAATCAGAGCGCATCCCGGCAAGTCTGGAGCAGACTGCGCTGAGCAGGGAAGATGATAATGATATCTTTGAGCAAGGGACTATTCCAACGGTTGAGGAGACTGATCAAGTTAACCTCGGTAGTGAAGAAAACCCAAAGTATACTTTTATTGGGGCTGGTTTATCTGCCGAAGAAAAGATGTCCTACACTGATTTTCTGAAATCTTATGTGGATATTTTCGCATGGTCATTCAACGATATGCCGGGTATTTCTCCCGACATTTCCTGCCATCGTTTACAGGTAAATAGAGATCATTTACCTGTGAAACAGAGACCTCGGAGGATTGCTCCTGAGAAGCAGCGGGCAGTCCAGGAAGAGATTGATAAACTCCTGGAGGCCGGGTTCATCCGCGAAGTCAACAATGCTCAATGGTTAGCCAACATCGTCGCTGTTCCGAAGAAGAATGGGAAGATCAGAGTCTGCATAGACTTCACACACTTGAATAAGGCCTGCCCTAAAGATCCATATCCCTTGTCGAGGATTGATCAACTTGTTGATGCAACCTCGGGATATGAGATCTTATCCTTCATGGATGGGTATTCGGGTTATAATCAGATCCCTCTGTATGAGCCAGATCAGGAGATGACGGCCTTCACGACTGATAGGGGCGTCTTTTGTTACAGAGTGATGCCTTTTGGCCTCAAGAATGCAGGAGCCACTTATCAACGTCTCGTCAATAGAATGTTCCATGATATGATTGGCGTGACAATGGAGGTATATATAGACGATATGATGGTTAAAACAAGGACTCGGGAATTACATCTGGGAGATCTCGGGAAAACTTTTGATCGTCTTCGAGAGTATCAGATGAAGCTCAATCCTGCCAAGTGCGTTTTTGGAGTGACCTCAGGGAAATTTTTAGGTTATCTCATTACAAGGCGAGGCATTGAAGCTAATCCTGAGCAGATCAGGGCTTTAACAGATATGCCTTCACCGAAGAACAGGAAGGAAGTCCAAAAGCTTGCTGGTAGGATAGCAGCATTGAATCGCTTCATAGCAAGATCGTCAGATAGATGCAGACCTTTATTCAGGCTCTTGAAGAAGAATGGAAGATTTGACTGGACAGAAGAATGTGATGAAGCCTTTCAAAAGCTCAAACATTATCTCTCACAACCTCCGATTCTTTCTAAACCTGATCAAGGGGAACCTCTGGGTCTTTATTTGGCTACCACTGATGAATCCATTAGCGCCGTCCTCTTCCGTGAGCTCGATCGGGAAGAACGGCCAGTATATTTTACCAGTAAGACTCTTATTGGGGCAGAAACGAGATATGCCACAATCGAGAAAGCTGCCCTGGCTTTGATTTATGCTTCGAGACGTCTTAAACCCTACTTCGAAGGCAGAACTATTACGGTTTACACAGAGCATCCTTTGAAATCTATACTCGGTAAGATTGATTTGTCAGGAAAAATGGCTAAATGGTCCATTTATTTGGCTCAATACGACATTCAGTTCTCACCAAGAACATCCGAGAAGGGACATGCCTTAGCCGGGTTTTTGGCTGATTTTCCAGTTCAAGATGTGTCAGACATTGGAGGCGAGGACAGAGAAGTTTTCCCACTTCTCGAGATACCAGAGATGTTGAATCCCAAGACGGGGTGGAGACTGTTTACTGATGGATCAGCTAGTGAGAATGGGTCAGGTATAGGAGTCGTCCTGGTCACACCTGAGAATACTAGATTGGAAAAATCTGTTAAACTCGGGTTTGTGGCATCCAATAATGAAGCAGAATATGAAGCAATGATTTCGGGACTCCAGACAGCACTTGATCTCAGGATAAAAGATATTACCGTATATACTGATTCACAGCTGGTCGTCAGTCAATTCGCTGGGACATATCTAGCCCGAGATGAGAGGATGGCAGCTTATTTAGATATTGTTCAACATTTGGCTGAGCGATTTGATAACATAAAAATTCATCAGTTACCAAGAATGGAAAATCGGCATGCTGATGCCTTGGCCTATTTATCTACTATGATGGGAGGAACTGAATCAAGAACTATATCCGTGGATTATTAGGAATTTCCAAGTATTCATTCACCTGTTGAGGTTTATCTAGCCCCGGTGGAGGTTGATCATGAGCCAAGTTGGATGGACGATTTTCGAAGGTATTTACAGCATGGAGAACTCCCATCTGGGAGAGATGCCGCGAAGAGAATTCAGAGGCTTGGAAGAAGGTATATCATGGTAGGCCAAGATCTGTACAGGAAATCAGCATCAGGTCCCCTCCTTAAATGCCTTACCCCCAGAGAATCTCAGCAAGTTCTTCTTGAGATACATGCGGGTGAATGTGGAAATCACTCGGGGGCGAGGACCTTGGCACATAAAGCTCTCAGCCAAGGTTATTTTTGGCCCTATATGCAGAAAGATGCCAAGTTGCTGGTCAAGAAATGTGAAAAATGTCAGAAATATTCTCCGTTGATAAAGGTTCCCGCCGAAGAGTTACATCCTGTATTCAGTCCATGGCCATTTGCAAAATGGGGATTAGATATAATGGGACCATTCCCGACAGCCCCAGGGAATGTAAGGTTCTTATTGGTGGCCACAGATTACTTCATAAAATGGATCGAAGCAGTTCCGTTAGTTTAGGTACAGTCTTCACATGTGAAGAGGTTCTTGTGGGAGAATATTATCTGCCGGTTCGGTATCCCAGAAGAGATAGTCACAGACAATGGAACCCAGTTTGATTCCACCGAGGTGAAAGCTTTATGTCAGGCTTTGAATATAAAGAAAAGATTATCTGCCCCGAGATACCCCCAGAGTAATGGACTTGCTGAGAGAGCAAATCGAGTTATACTCGAAAACTTGAAGAAGAGGTTAGATCGAGCAAAGGAAAAATGGGCGGAAAAATTGTCGGGAGTATTGTGGGCATACCGAACTACCCCGAGAAGAACTACAGGGGAATCTCCATTTTCTCTGGCCTATGGGTCAGAAGCAGTAATCCCTACAGAAGTTGTTGTCCCAACATCTCGTACTCAGGCTGTCAATACTGGACAGAATGAAGAAATTTTGGCTCAGGATAATGATTTGCTAGAAGAACGTCGCGAGCAGGCAGTTGTGAGACTGGCTAATTATCAGCAAACTATCAAACGATCTTATGATCGCCGCGTCAGACGTAGGACCTTCAAAGTTGGAGATTTGGTACTGAGGAAAGTATTTGACAATACCAGAGAGCCTGGGAGTGGCAAATTGGGTGCCAATTGGGAAGGTCCTTACCTTATTGACAGGATTGGGCAGAACGGGGCGTATTATTTGAAAACACAGGACGGAGATGTATTTGAAAGACCATGGAACGCATTTAATATGCGGATCTTCTATCAATAAAGATGATTCCAAATTTCTCATACAAAAAGCTTCATCGTCAATTACAAAGTCCTAGCCGGGAGTTACAAACCGGAAGGCCGGGATGATCAAAAATTCTTAGTCATGCGACAAGAATTAATGAGATTCTCGTCGATTACAAAGTCCTAGCCGAGAGTTACAAACCAGAAGGCCGGGATGATCAAAAATTCTTAGTCATGCGACAAGAATTAATGAGATTCTCGTCGATTACAAAGTCCTAGCCGGGAGTTATAAATCGGAAGGCTGGGATGATCAAAAATTCTTAGTCATGCGACAAGAATTAATGAGATTCTCGTCGATTACAAAGTCCTAGCCGGGAGTTACAAACCGGAAGGCCGGGATGATAAAAAATTCTTAGTCATGCGACAAGAATTAATGAGATTCTCGTCGATTACAAAGTCCTAGCCGGGAGTCACAAACCGGAAGGCCGGGATGATCAAAAATTCTCAGTCGTGCGACTAGAATTAATGAGATTCTCGTCAATTACAAAGTCCTAGCCGGGAGTCACAAACCGGAAGGCCGGGATGATCAAAAATTCTCAGTCGTGCGACTAGAATTAATGAGATTCTCGTCAATTACAAAGTCCTAGCCGGGAACCACAAACCGGAAGGCCGAGATGATCAAAAATTCTCAGTCGTGCGACTAGAATTAATGAGATTCTCGTCGATTACAAAGTCCTAGCCGGGAGCCACAAACCGGAAGGCCGAGATGATCAAATATTTTTAGTCGTGCGACTAGAATTAATGACATTCTCGAAGTCTTAATGAGATTTACATTGAGCATGAAGTCTTAGCCGGGATAACTCAGATGCAGTTCATACAATGGCAGAAAAAGTATTCTATTAGATTGAAAAGCCTTAAATGGCATCTACAATTATAAATCTCTAGATCTGATCAGTTACAAAAATCATGGAGGTGTCACATCCTGCCCGCCAGCCGGCTGAGTGACAGGATTTACTATGACGTCCTCTCCTGGAGTCGCCATGTCTGTTTGACAATAGACTGGAGCAACTTCGGGTGCCGGGATGGTTGAAGATGGTTCTCGGGGTACTTCTGTTGAAATTATCGTCCCGACAATTGGTTCAGGTTGAACCATATCTTGAACAGGATCTTCAGTTCTTTCTTCTTCTTCTTCCATCATGGCTTCACATTTGGCGAAGCCTTCCCGGTATCCCTTGTCATAAGATTCTTGTTGGAGGGCATCAGATGCTTGTTTGGTTTCATCCCTCTCAATAGTCATCTTTTCCAGATCTTCTTGCAGGCGACTGGCTCTCTCCTTGAATTTTGCATATTTTGCCTTGACTTTAATCAAGTTATCTTCAGCTTTCTTCTTTAAAGCAAGGGCTTCAAGAGCTAATTTTCTCTCCATTTCAGCCTTGGTCTTCGAAACTTCGGCAGAGAGATTGGCAGCTTGAATTTGCTCCTCAGCCAGTTGAAGTTTAGCTTCGGATGCACTTGATTTTTCGACAAGGGTAGTATAATTTTGGAGGAGATCACCGAGATAATCCCTCAGACCTACATAAGCATGGATACTCTGCAGACCGAAGGAAGTGTTAAGAGTATATTCGAAGAATTCATCAGAAAGAGCAGTACAAAGAATAAATTATTACCTCCAGGAGGGAACGACTGAGAACTTCGCAGGGCACTTTTGGGGAAGGCATGTCAATATAACGCAACCTGTCCCGTGGGAGACAGATTCGTTCGATTAACGTCGAAGCCACCCCGGCGTCAGCAATGGAGCTTTGCTCCGAGATGGGCTGCCCATTTGGCAGGCAACCAACATTCATGATATATGGTTCTACGCCATTGAAATCCCATAGACCTGCAATGGGGTTATCTTGGCGCCACAATTCTTTCAGTGTAACCCATGTATCAATTAAATCAAATGTTGTACCAGACGGGAATGAAGGAGAACGAATGTGCTCACCAATTGAATGACTGGGCCCGGCAGCGTCTGTTGGGTGAGAGGTTGATGGAGGGGTAGACGTTGGTTGAAGCCCTGGAAAAGGATGGAATCCAGGAGGAGACCGCGTAATGGCGATCGAGGGAGAAGCAGTAGGTATGGCAGCTACCGAAGGAGAATCTGGGGCCTCAGAAGGCTGAGTCGATGAAGAACCACCAGCCAGATTAACCTTAGTAGTTACCATGCCATCCCAAATCAGTGATGCCTCAAGTTCGGGAGCTAATCCCTTGATCAATCTTCTTTTCTTTTTTGGTGCCAGGGCTGGGGCAGCGAAGGTGTCCTTCCGCATTTCGGCCATTCTACCCTCCATCTGCAAAGGAGGTAACAAGTTAGATGATCACAGAAGAATATGAGCTAGACATCAGCTATAGAAGAAGATACCTCTGCCTCTTCCAACCAAACAAGTTCCCGGGCAAAATCATTCAAAGGTTCTTGACGACCATCTGGATGTCTGAAGAATTCGACCATGGGATAAGGAGCAGACGTGACCCGACTTGTTGGAGGATCTACATGAGCTGGCGCACTATGAGTTTGACAAGGTCTCTTTACTAAGGGGATGTCTGGACTTATTTGGTCCTCTTCCCGAGACCTATCTTCCCTTGCAGAGATCTCAACAGCGGGACGCTTACGCGAATAGTCGGGAGCAGTTATCCGCAGGTCCCGTGGGATGACGGGAGTAGAAGCTAAGGATCTTTTATTTTTATCAATTAGTCCCGCCAAGGACCATTGCTTTACTACCTTGGGGATTTTCCTCAGAATATATTTGACCTTGTCGTCTATATCTTGAGGATATTTCCAGGGACGTCTGGTATAGTCTACAGCAGAGAAGAGAGGGGACTGATCAGTAGATTGATTAACTGAGTCTAAAGGAGATTGACGAGATATAAAGAGGAGCTTACTCGACAAGTTAAAGCTTGTACGGACTCTATGGCTGCTGGAGCTCCCCTCCACACGCTCGTCAAATTCCCAAGATCCAGTCACCAGCAGAGGATCAGAGTGCCATCCCTTATGACTATCGGGCAGGCTCTCAACTATCTTCTGTTCTTTCTTCCGAGCAGCTACCGACCAGAACATATCGGTATCGAAGGAGTCTGGGCACCTCCTCAAAATGTATAGATAATCGATCTCGGAAAGACCGATCTGGTATTTACTCGTAGAGTTAAAATACTCTATCCTATTCATCAGACGCCAGAAATTTCCGTGCATCTGGCCGGGAGCCCGGTCGTAAAACCAGAGGACTTCCCTCACTAGAGGGGTCAAAGGTAGGGTTAACCCGAACTTCAATTGAAGCCGAGTGATGCTTATTTCGCCAGGGTTGGTATTTTCCCCATGACGAGAACCGATATTAATGAAAACAGAAGAAGGAATGGCAAATTCTCTTCTCAAACCTACAATATAAGGGTCATTCCCATAAGTAGGGACCCTGACGATTACTTGAGGAACTATTGGTTCCTCCCTATATGTATCTACTTCTCTATCCAACGAGTCAGAGGATAACTGTTCCTCTACATCAACATTGGTTTCTACTGGTTCTCTGGGAACCATTTCTTCGGTATCCTCAAGAACTATTTTACCCCTAGCCATTTGAAATAAGACGAGAAGAAGATGAAGGTAGAAGAAAGGGGATAGCAGATGAGAGAAAAGTACCATTACAGTCTGGAAGCAGCAAACAGAGGAGGTAGAGACAAGGAACAGCTTGAGCTTGAAGCTTGAAGTATTGTAGAGCACTGACCAGAACGAAGAAATGGAAGAAAGAGGTGAATGAGCCTTTTATAGGCAAAGATCTGGTTATATCAAACCAGCAGTTTGGCGATATCAAATCTCTGGCTCCAGAATTCGAAAGATTTGTTACTTGACGGTTCGGTTACCTATTCCCTCGAATACTGTACCCATCAATCATTCCATTCGACGACGTTCGATGGGCAGCACATTGGTACGGACACGTCTCATGTATACAGTAACAGTGGGCGCAGTATTAAATGCAGAGGGTAATGAACGATTGATTATTATGTGATCCAACGGCTGAGAAACAGAGATGAAACGTGGATGGCCAGGATCTTTTTCAGAAGATACGACGGTCATCTCTCGATCTTCTCAAAAAGGGGGGCGATGTGGGTGCCGTATTTTCCAGCAAGTCGAATATGGACACGTGTTTCTGGCTTAGCACGTGCGGTTTCGAATAAACGACGCGTGTTAGTAGACAGCACGCGAGAATAAATGCGCCGGACGCATCATCAGGAGCCATAAACTGCCCATCGTGTCACACGATTTCCATTAATTGGAAATGCCACGTGTCAGGGTAGAGTAATCGACACATGGAAGTGATGATAACAGGATATATTAACTTCTTAGCCTTTAAATATGTCAGGAAGTATTCAATCTTGCCTGACATATTTATTGTTGAAACTTCTCCCGGCAAGATATACTGGCTGGACGGGATCTTTACAATCTTATCCCGGCAAGGTCATCAGACTTACTTGACGGGATCTTTTACAATCTCATCCCAACATATCCAAACAATCTTGACGGGATCATTTACAATCTTCTCCCGGCAATATATACTGGCTGGACGGGATCTTTACAATCTTATCCCGGCAAGGTCATCAGACTTACTTGACGGTATCTTTTACAATCTCATCCCAACATGTCCAACAAGCTTGACGGGATCATTAACAATCTCCTCCCGGCAAGATATACTGGATAGACGGGATCTTTAACCGTCTTATCCCAGAAAGGTCACCAGACAGACTTGACAGGATCTTTTACAATCTCATCCCAACACGTCTAACAGGCTTGACGGGATCATTTACAATCTTATCCCGACAAGGTCACCAGACTTACTTGACAGGATCTATTTCAATCTCATCCCGGCAAAGCCAGATAATGTCAAATGACTTACGTGGCAGGATCTCTTACGTACGAAGTAAGTATTCTGAACACAATCGATTTCTTAACTAATGAATATTGGCCACATGGCAGCTAGTTGAACCATCACGAATTCGACATCCCCTTATCCGAATACCTGACACAAAGGATGCCACCTCAGTGTCACTTCAGTTATTTCAGGTATGACCATTTCAAGGAAGTCAAGATATAACCATAAGATTCTATTTTATAACAGAATCCATCTGAGTCATCGTTGACTGATAATGACTAGACACGTGGAAGGTGAGTCACGCCAGTTCTAAGGTTATAAATATGAGACCCTCAGGACTGAGAAGAGGATCTTGCTCTCCAGATCCAGATAGCCTAAACTCTGAAACCTTTGACTATTTTCGTGAAACCTATTACATTTCCTAAGCTGACTTGAGCGTCGGAGCCTTGTCAACAGGTACAACCAAATCTCATCTGGAGATCATCCTATCCTTCGCAGAGGAGAAAGCAGTTTCATCCTGGAGCATCAGAATCGTCCGATCATCACCAAAATTTGAATCGTCTGACCTCGAAGATTGTGTGGGTTAGATCAGATATTTTTCCCCCACAATGCCCATCCAAAAGAAAATATTGTATATATATCGTACTCCCAGATACATGTTACTAAACGGTCAAAGGACCTACATAACTCATGTATCCTTCTACAAGATAGAAGAATTAAACAAAATATAATATCGTCAAAAGCACAAGTCTATCAACAGAAATGCTGGAAGCATCAGTCCAACTTCCCCTTATCCTTTCCTGAAAACAAAACATTTTAAAATGATGAGCTAGGGCCCAGTAAGTACATTCCTCATGCGTAAAATCCACTTAAATCAGCGACTTTTGTTTATTTTAAAACAAATACAATTTGCAAATGTATTTCACATGTAATTCGATAAAACTAAACTCTCCATCAATTACTTACGTATAACTTCGAATACAATGAAGTCTTTTTATATAATAGTCAACCTTTCTCTTATCGGAATACCCGTGACCATTTCTATAAAGTCGAACTATCAATTCTGATGTATTTCGTACCAACATTCCATCGGTCCTAGTGTACGATGTCAACACTTCTAGTCCACAAGTAAACTCCCTAATGTGCACACTAATTGTTTCATTAGGTATCCTCTCTCCGGATTCCCTAATTTTCTTTTAGGTATAAATACCCGAGGGGTCTCATGAATGAGACAACGCCTCTTCTTTAGGGGACTGGAACCCCAAGGGGTCTTAAGGAAATAAGACAACGCCTGATGCTTTAGGGGACTAAAACCCCAAGGGGTCTCAAAGAAATGAGACAACGCCTGATTCCAACTAATCTGATATTCTACATTCCCAATCACGTTCTTATTCATGTCATCAATCGTATTTATATGCATAAAATAATAATGTTTGTAGAAACATCTTTACATGCATAGCATTCCTATTTTTGTATTTTGAAACTAAAAATAAGAACATTTAAGCCCCATTAATATCTTAGAAAACGGATGAAAAACGCATATATCTCATTTTAAATGAATTTGAGCATGACTTCATCAAACTAAATAGATTACACATGTCCTCATCTATCATAATTTCATGTTTTTAAGATTACAATAAATTATCAATGCATTTACACATTTTATGTGGAAAATACAAGAATTGGGATTTTTCCTTGCTAAAATTTAACAGATAATAAGAATAGCATTTTCAGACATTTTCCCCAAAAATAATAGAATTTTCTAGAATTTTTCTACAATATTCTGTGAATTTTCTACTATTTCAAAAAAATAAAAAATAAAAAAAATATTTATAAATAAATAAATAATTAATTAATTAATCAATTAAATAAATAAATAAATAATTAATAATTAATTGATTAAATAATTAATTAATTAAATAAATAAAGGCATAAAATAAATAACTATGTACTTACCAGTGAATACGCTAGAATCCCAAAATCTTTGAACCTCGTACGATGTGAATCTCGAGGTAGCGCGTATCTCGAAGCAGTAGGCCCCACAAAAAAAAACTTTTCAAAGGACCTCCTGAATATTTTCAGGAATTCCTGGGAATTTTCTTGAATTTCTTCTAGTTGAGGACTTTCTTGCAAATATTCTTACCTCAGGGGTTAGAATGCAAATACCCAAATTGATGTAATTTTCTCAAGGCATGGCCTTGTATTTATAGAGGTTGAGAACTCAGAACTTTTTATTTTTAACCGATGTGGGACTATAATTTTGAAAATTGTCTTTTTTTTTTTTTTTTGAATTTTAATAAAAACTTAAAATGTTGCCCAGAACTAAACACAATAACTTTTGACTCGCACGTCCGATTTGGACGAACTTGATACCGATAGAAAGCTATTGTTGAGACCTTTAAAATGGCATACATATAATGTTCAAAGTATTATAAAAAGTCTACTATAATATTGCTAGAAATAGGGTCATTACAGGTTCAAATGGAAAGGAACTAGAGAACCTAAGTCTAATGAGATTCAGTGTTATGAATGTAGAGGATATGGACACATCTCTGCTGATTGTGCCAATAAGAAGATTAAAGAAAAAAATAAGGCGATGAATGTCACTTGGGATAACAGCGAAGGTGAGTCTGATGACTCTAGTGAAGGTAATGATGTTACTAATTATATATCCTTCATTGTTCCTGTTACTGTCACTGCTACAAGTAATGCAATTACCTAGATTGACCTATTGTCTGAATATCAAAGTAACTCTAATAGCGAAGATGATGATATCCATGTTGCTTTTGATAAGTTATACAAAGAAAGCATGAGGTTGGCCAAATCAGATAAACGTCTTAATGATAATCTTGAATCTCTAGAAAAAGAAAATCTCATTTTAAAGGGAGAAAGTGAAAAATATAGAACTATTTCTAGAAAGCTTGAAAAAGAGAAAGTTGGCCTCCAAGACAAAGTTAAATTTCTTGAATTTGAATATCATGAATGTCTAGAAAAGAGGAAGTCTCTTGAGCTAAATTTAAGCATAGTTGAAAAAGGACTTGCCTTATATTTCTCAAAGCACTGAGAAATTAAATGAGATCTTAGGTGTGGGAAGATAGATTGGAGATAGAAGAGGGTTAGTGTAGGAACCATAATTTTTACACTTTTTACACAAATCCCAAGGATCGATTGGCACATATCTCAAGGTGTGCGTCCCTCGAGGATATTCTTTAGGATGCATTATTCCTAGCATGCACCTGAGTCACACCATTTGTTACCCATTTTACAATGTTTATGCCCTAATTGTTTCTTATTTATAGACCTCTCCACCTAAGGAGAGAGGATCTCTTTCATCTTTCTTGGAGCCCAATGAAACTAGGATTTTTCCGCGTCGTTGGTTACAGAAACCCTAATTTCAACAAAATTTATAATTATCTGATAATTTTGACCTATAAAATGAGCAATTTTGCATAGTGGCTCGTGTCGGATGTTGATCCGCAATCGGGGTTAATCGGATTAGTGCGAATAAGAACATAAAATAACGGATTTTTTCACAAAAAATGCTACAAGATCAATGTAGGGGTGAGAATGGTGATGAGAAGAGTTTAAACATGCTCGATTTAGAGTGAGAAAAACTACAACCATATCAAAAAATTATGAAACAAAATTAACTTTATTAATCAAATCAAATGGCATACAACTAGTAAAAAGAAATTCGAACAATAAACTACTATTCTAGAAAGCAATAAATGAGAAAGATAGAGAGAGAAACAAGAGAGAAAGAGATCTCTAGAAGAGAAAGTGCTCTCTAGATAGGAAGAGGTGTTCTAGAGAGAGAAAGCCTAAAACCTAGATTAAGGAGAGAAAACTAGAAAGAGAAACTAGTTTAGAGAGAGAGAAAGAGAGGATTTTAGAGAGAGAAAAATAGATGAACACAGGGAGAGAGAAAGAAGAGAGAGAAAACTTACTATTTTGCACCTACCAATGCGAAGGATCCCCTGAGGTGGGGGTCCACGGCGAATGTCGAGAGAAATTGGTGGTGCACGTGTGCAGGCAACAAGGAGGCACTGTCACAGGATGATGCACGGCTTGTGCATAGATGTGAGTAGGAGGCTTGGGTGTGGAGATGAATGGTGTATTATGGATGGAGAGAAGGTGGCTTGTAGCCGTGCTTGGCTGTGCGTTGAGGGGGAGGAGTTTGGACAGAGTTGGTGGGGATGGTGAAGGAGATGGAGTTGCTGGCAGATGCAAGATTGACTTGTGGGAGTCACTCCAAGAGGGAGGAGAACCCCCATGGTGGAGAGATGTACAGAACCAGGCGGTTTTGAACCCCATTGCAGATTTAAAACTTGAAGGGGAGGACCGTTAAGGTTGAGCACGGTGGTGTCTTAACTTTGTGGTGGCCCACCAATGGAAGGAGGAGATGGACACGGTGGTAGTGACCGGAGTTGCAAGTACAACTCCAGTGAAGAAGAGAAGAAGAAGACGAAGAAGAAGAAGAAAAAGAAGAACCAGAATAAGAGAAGAAGGAGAAGATGACTTACTTGCTGGCCGGAGTTGCTGGTGGCCATCTGATATTCGCTCAAAAGTGTTTATTTTAAGCCATTATCCATTTCTTGTAACCGTTCCTACGAGCACTAGTGTAGCGTGAAGATGTCGTGGTACGCATACTTTGCCAACTATGTGAAGACTAAAAGACAGAGACAGCAAGAATCAGACGATTGACGACAAGAGTCATCTAAGTAACTGTCGATTTGTCAATTAACGATCGTGTACGCTCAATTAGGAAGGTAAGTGACTTAGTAGCCATAGGAGTTGATTAAAATGAACAAAATATATTGGTCAAACTTAGTCATTGGTCAGACTCGAGTCAAAGTCAATTTCATTGACTAGTGGGATAGTCCAATCGATTGGACATGTATCCCTAGTCAATTGGAGACTGTGTAATCAATTGGAGACTACGAGGCAGAAACATATTTGAGTACAATCAATTAGAGACACCGTGTAATCAATTGGAGACTACAAGGAGAAACATATTTGAGTACAATCGATTAGAGACTCTGTGAAATCGATTGGAGCCTTCGGGACAGAAATCTTTCTAAGTACAATCGATTGGAGACTCTGTATAATAGATTTGTGCATTCGAGACAGAAAGTTATATATGTCAAATCAATTGGAGAACCCTGTGCAATCGATTGGTGCCTTCGGAATAGAAAACTTATTGAGCCCAATCAATTGGACACTTATCCCCAATCGATTGGATATGGCCTGATATTCGCTCAAAAGTGCTTATTTTAAGCAATTATCCTTTTAGCGTTATTGCATTCTCCTACGTAAAATACTCTATTTACCTACTTTTCTATGTAAGAGTCTCTTGTGTTGCGTAGAACACACTTTTCTGGACGAAATGGTATATTTGCATGCATTAAACACATTTTCGGAAGTCTAGACATGTAGTCATTCTGATAGAGTCTCATTACGCGCTTCTTCTGTCGCAGGAAACCCCGATGGGACAATTCTCGAGATTTGCGAGCCCACATCGATCAGGAAAGCCCATTATCAAAGCTTAAAGAGCCCACATGCTATGACTAAAAGATATGGGCCAACTATGAGGACCAAAAAGCCAGCCCAAAGAACGAAGAGAGTAGGAGAGCCAATGACCAAGAGACGGACCAAAGCGTTTAAAGCCACATGAGTCAGCAAAGAATGATAGTCGACTCTACTGGAGAAGCGTGAGGATGGTCATAGTGAAGACCAGGGTTCCAGACCCTCCGCCAGTGCTTTTTTTCCATTTTTTTGATACTTTTTCTCTCATCTCTTCTTATTCTCTCTCTCTCTTCATCTCTCGGTCCTCGAATCTACTGACCTAACCCCAGAACTCCTGCCCATCAGCTCTATCTCATTTCCCTTAGCTTTCTGACCGTTGGATCTTCCATCGGACCGTTGGATCTTCAATCGGACCGTTGGATCTCTCTAAATCCATCGATCTACTAATCTGGGTCCCAAGCAAGTCACCATCCATCCGATCGCCATCAGACTGTCTGTCACATCATCTTGTGAGACGATAGACATCATCAATCCATGCGGGCCAGTAGCCGGGCCCATCTTCATCGACCCGCTGTCCGACCAGTTAGTGGACCCCGCGAATTTCAAAATAATTTTAATTAAATGGGGGGTCCACTAATTGGGGAGATTCCCCATAAAAAAAAAATATTTTTTCTTATTTTTTTATTTTCAAAAACCCCCTATTTCCATTAAAGGAAATAGGGAAGCTTTAAAAAGGGGGAAGGAGGGGGACGAACCCTAATTTCCAAACCCTAATCCTCCTCTAATCCCCTCCTTTCTCTCCCAAAACCTTCCCTTGCCGTTCTTCCTCCTCCTCTTCCCTTCTCCTTCTTCTTCTTCACCTTCTTCTTCGTCATTGCTTCTCGCCGGAGTTGCAGAACTCCGGCCAGCTGCAACTCCTTCCTTATTCCCCATCCACCATCTTTCTCCTCTCTTTCTCTTTCACGCTACAACCCATCCACGAAGACCACTCTCGTCGCCATTTTCTCCTCCTCTCCACCCTGCTGCTGCACCGCCTGAAATTCCTTTCATCTTCAAGCCGTTAAACTCCACCTTCACGGTTTTCACAATCGTGAGAACCCACTGTTTGGACCGCATCCTCCTCAGCAGGTGCCCTTCATCTCATCACGATCACCACCGCCCCCTCCTTTGCTGCTACTACACGTTGGTGCTGTTGTGAACCACCGTCTTCACCAAGTCGGCCAGCACACCACGTGCACCCACCATCAAAATTGACGAACCTGCAACTCCGGTAGCTGCAGCTTTCACCGCCCCCTCTTCTATCAAAAAAATAAAATAAAATAAAAAAAAAGAAAAGGAAGGAAAAGAAGAGAAGGGCAGGGGCTTGGTTATCCATAACCATTGGATCCCCCTCCACCATTGCAGCCTGCTGCCACCACCATCGATCACCACCACGTTTTCTCCTCCTTGGTCCCACTCCATTACCGTCTCCCCTTCCATCTCCTTCCCATCTCTCTCAAGACGCTGCCCCCATCTCTGCTACTCACGGTTTGGTTGTGTGCTTTGCCAAGATCCCGCATCTCCACCTCGCCTTCACGCCTTGGCCAACAGCCAACGGTTCAACACCACCATTCACTGCTGCATCACTTCTCCACTTACCAAACCGCCTGCAAATCCCTCTAACAGCAACGTCTTCATCCTCCTTGGAATCATAATCGCATCACCAGCAATCTCCGGTAAGTTTTAAAGGTGAAAAACTTTCTCTCTCTAGACCTTTCTAGCATCACTTTCTCTCTCCCCCATATTTTCTCTCTCTAGGATAGCCATCTTCGATATTTCTCTCTCTACATTTTCTCATTTCTCTCTCTAATTTTTATGGCTTTCTAGGTTATTTTTGAATTTAATTTGATTTTGTAAGACTCATTGAGGATGAATAAAATTATTATTTTTGCATTTGTTAGTTTACTTTTGTGTTTTTGGTTGTTTGTGGTAATTTCTCTCTCTAAAAATCACTAAGAATGTTTTAAATCCATCACCATTCTCACCTCTCCATGTTTTCTTGATAAAAATCCGTCATTTCATGTCTTTGAATTACGCACACTAACCCCGAGTGCGGATGATACCCGACACGAGCCACTGTACAACCCTGTGATTTTTGCAGGATTTGAGTGAACAAGATTCGGATAATTACAAATGTGTTGATTTTAGGGTCGTTCTCTCAACGACGGAAAAACCCTACTTTCATGGCCCAATCGATTGGACCAAGTGTACAATCGATTGGACTTTGAACAGAATCGATTTTATCAGATCCAAAATTCTAGGTTCCATCATCCCACGTTCCACAAGACTCAAGGTCTTGGAATTCTATAAATAGAACCCTTCTATGCCTTCTCTAAATGCACACAGAGACACAGAGTGACTCAATCTTCAAGAGAGAGAAGCAAAGGCTTTATTTATGAGAGTGTCCATTCGAAGAGCAAGAAGCTTATTTTCTATTCACATCTTGGGAGCTTGTTCTCTTCTCGATCAAAGCCAAGAGCTTGATCTTTACTCAGCCTAGGTTTTCCACTTCTATATTCAACTTAATAAGCCGGAGAGTACTAGTGTGACTCAACACCTTTTGAGCAACTTGGGGTTCAGGGTGTACTGAATCCTTCACCTTCTGCAAAGGCGGGAGTATTGAGAATTAAGATCGGAGGAGCCGGTCGAAAGTAGGTTTGGGGTGTACCAAACTGAACAAGCGGATAAGGCTTCTTGACTGTAAGGGTGTGCGTGGATTCGTGGCATTGATTCAGAGGACATGGACGCAGCGGCAGTGGGCCTTAGCTAAGGTTGGAAGCTGTATTTGCAACGGTGCTGCATAGGTAACCTTTGTTTCGTTTAACTTTTTAGTTAGTGATACTTTCCGTCTGGACGTGGTTCTGTTATTTTTCCTTGGCTAAGGTTTCCACGTAAAAATATCTTGTCTTGTGTGATTGTTTGTTTATATTCCGCAATCTATCTTGATTAGATCAAACGACAAAAAGACAATATACCACAGAGGTATATTTGATTTGAGTCGGTTGTGATAATCCTTTATCAAACAATCAAGGCATGCGATTTTATCCCCATATCAAAGACCAGTAAAACTGTATAGGTATAATTAATTTTAAATACCTAATCAACCCCCCCCCTTCTAGGTATATTGAGTTAAAGAGAACAGACCGGTGGAATTTCAATTGGTATCAGAGCAGGTATTTCTATTTAAGGTTTAATCACCTGAATTTAGATTCCTGAGAAACCAGTCCATTTTCATTAATTTGACAAAATGCAAAGAGAATGTGGAAATACATCTAGACCTCCATTGTTTGATGGAGAAGACTATGCCTATTGGAAGGCTAAGATGAGGGCTTTTCTAAAGTCCATTGATGAACAAGTCTGGATGTCTGTAGTGGATGGTTGGTCACCACCCACAATGAAAGTAGGACATAAAATCCTTCTTAAACCAAATAACGACTGGACTAAAGAGGACATAGACTGTTGTTGTCTTAACAGCAAAAGTTTAAATGTAATTTTTAATGCTGTTGATAAGAATGAGTTTAGAAGAATCTCTACTTGTTCCCTAGCTAAAGAAGCATGGGACATATTTAGTGTCACTCATGAAGGAACGTTAGCCGTTAAGATTTTTAAACTTCAAATGCTGACGTCTCAGTTCGAATCCATGAGAATGGAGGAGAATGATACCTTTACTGAGTTTTATGCCAAACTCAGTGATATTGTGAACTCTGCACACAATTTGGGTGAGGTCATTCCTGAATCAAAAGTTGTTCAAAAAATTTTGAGATCCTTACCTAATAGATTTCAGGCTAAGGTCACTGCGATTGAAGAGAGCAAAGATGTTGACTCTCTTAAAGTCGATGAGCTGGTTGGGTCTCTGATATTCGCTCAAAAGTGCTTATTTTAAGCAATTATCCTTTTAGCATTATTGCATTCTCCTACGTAAAATGATCTAGTTATCTACTTTTCTACGTAATAGTCTCTTCTGTTGCGTAGAATACACTTTTCTGGACGAAATGGTATATTTGCATGCATTAAACACATTTTCGGAAGTCTAGATATTAAGCCGTTCTGATAAAGTCTCATTACGCGCTTCTTCTGTCGCAGGAACCCCGATGGGACGATTCTCAAGACTTGTGGGCCCAAATCGATCATGAAAGCCCATTATCAAAGCTTAAAGAGCCCACATGCTATGACTAGAAGATATGGGCCAAATATGGGCTGAATAAGAGGACCAAAAAGTCGGCCTAAAGAACGAAGAGAGCAGGAGAGCCAATGACCAAGAGATGGACCAAAGCGTTTAAAGCCACATGAGTCAGCAAAGAATGATAGTCGACTCTACTGGAGAAGCATGAGGATGGTCACAGTGAAGACCAGGGTTCCAGACCCTCCGCCAGTCTTTTCTCTCTATTTTCTGATACTTTCTCTCTCATCTCTCTTTATTCTCTCTCTCTTCATCTCTCGGTCCTCGAATCTACTGACCTAACCCCAGAACTCCTGCCCATCGGCTCTATCTCATCTCCCTTAGCTTTCTGACCGTTGGATCTTCCATCGGACCGTTGGATCTTCAATCGGACCATTGGATCTCTCTAGATCCGCCGATCTACCAATCTGGGTCCCAATCAAGTCACCATCCATCCGATCGCCATCAGACTGTCTGTCACATCATCTTGTGAGACGATGGACATCATCAATCCATGTGGGCCAGTAACCGGGCCCATCATCATCGACCCGCTGTCCGACCAGTTAGTGGACCCCGTGAATTTCAAAATAATTTTAATTAAATTTTAAAAAATGGGGGGTCCACTAAATGGGGAGATTCCCCATAGAAAAGTAATGTTTTACAAATATTTTTTATTTTCAAAAAATACCCTATTTCCATTAAAGGAAATAGGGAGCTTTAAAAGGAGAAGGAGAGGGGTTCGTTCGAACCCTAATCCCCCTCCAATCTCCTCCTCTCCTTTCTCTTCTTCCCGGCGACTTCTTTCTCCTCTTCTTCCTCCTTTCTTCTTCGTCTTCTTCCCCATCCTTCACCGGAGTTGCAGGTTTGCAACTCCGGCCGTTCTTCTTCTTCTTCTTTTTCTTCGTCTTCTTCTTCTTCTTACAGCAAGGAGTGTCGCCCTTCACTCTAGCAAAGACCACCGAAGTGACTGCAACACACAAACGGTGCTGGTTCTCTCCACCGTTTGTGTCATACCCAAGCCATTAACGCCGGCGAACACCTCGCCTGCGCATCCCACTTGCTTCCTCTCCAACCCAGCCGTTGCAGCCCCCCCCCCCCATACGGTAGGTACTCCCTCTCCTCTTCTCCAGTTTTTCTTCTTCTTCTACTTCTTACCCACCGGAGTTGCAGCCTGCAACTCCAGTCACCACGTCACCAACTCCATCGCCTGCTCCTTCATCTTCTCCTCCTCCTCCCCAGCACGCCACAGCCTGCGCCTTTACCTCGCCCAGCAACTCCTCCTTGGTCCATCCTCTTAATATTCACGATCTGCCTCTCCTCCACTGGATGAACCAGCAAACCACGTTGCTGCACTTTCAATGTGTGGGAGCAAATCCTCCACCCGTTTCACGCCAGGCCACCGTGCTGCCCACTTGCAGCCACCTCATCTGCATCCTTCCACACCGTCAACAGGACTTCAACTTGCTGCCCTTCTCTACTAGTGTGCTAGCTGTACACCTGCTGGTGCGCCTTCTTCTATCTCCTTGTGACTAAGCCGAACCAGCAACTTGCCACGTCATCGCCCTCTCCTCTTGCTCCTCTCTCACTATAGTTCGTCCTCACCTCTCCTCACCAAGCCGCAGGCGAGCGACTTGGCTGCCTCTCCAGCCGTTACCAATCTCATTCACTCTCCTTGGGGCATGCTCATCCTCCGGGCAACCACTCTTTCTCCGATAAGCAAAAGAAGGTGAGTTTTTTTTCTCTTTCTCTTTCTCTCTCTATCTCTCTTTTGTTTCTCTCTAGAAAC